>VXBH01009640.1:508011-585513 GCA_013400035.1 Rynchops niger
GTCTGGCAAAACTGCAAAAAGATGAAACTTATCATAAGGAAGAAATTTTAAAAAAGGGTGAATTTCTGTCTTTGTAGTTTGAAATATGCCATATCCAATCATGTAAAGACTTCCTCCATGAGGTAAAGCAGAAAGATGTAATTAACCTCTAAGAAAAACCACGTGCCTGTGATATTTTTTTTAAAGCAAATAAACATCTATTAATGCTTCATGCAAATAAAATGAAAAATATCAGAAAGCAACTAGGAAATATTTCTGTCTGGTGTTTTCACTGGCAGCCTTCAAAGTATTCTGTTGCTTCGTTTTCTAAAAAATTTTCTGATGTTAAAGTTCACTTTTTGAGAGTGTAAGACAACCAGAGAGAAGCTGTTAGACACTGTCTATCAGAAGACATTATTTCTACGTTGAGTCAAAGTGACAGTCATGTCATTTGAATTCACGACGAAAACGTGCCGACGCTTGGAAAGAAACCAGCCAGATGCGGCAAAAGGGCCCCAGGTGAAGAGCACAATGACTGAGGTCTGAACAGCACATGGATTTCAGTCAAGTGGTCTGAGACACGTCTTGGGAAGGAGTTGAGCTGCACTGAGAAGTGTCGGTGGAAGAAAAGCATGAAGAAGGGGGGCTCCCTGTCGGCGTGGTGCACTGCAGGCAGCACGCCAGGGAGCGCGAGGAGAGGCAGGTGCTGGTGCCTGCGAGGGTGGCAGCGGGAGGCGAGGAGAAAGGATTTGTAAGGCTGAGCAGAATCATGCGCATGGAAAATGAAGGTGCCGTAATATGCTGCATGTAGGTTGGTGTGATGGTATACGCAAATGTAAACTGAAGAAACAGCCTCTACAAGTAAAGTGAGGGCTAGGCAGAACCATGAAAGATCAGATATTGGCAGAAAGAGGCAGTGAATGAAATACCTGTTTGGAGATGAAAAAAAATTACATTGTACTCATAAAAAAGAAGACTTACTGGACACCACTTAATGGTGTAGATAGTTGGATGTGTTTCTTATTAGTACAATATAATAGACTGTTATGGGCCAATTTTCTACACATAAAAAGGGAAGAGAAGGAATATACGTTCCCTTAAGCGTTATCAAATGAGGAGCACAGTGAAGAGGTTGCGTACTTATTTTCCAGTAGGGGAGTAAGTTTGAGTTGATCGACTCTACTCATAATTTTTTTTATAGCTGTAATAAACTTTTCTACTGTAAATTTTTTTATGGACTTCATCTTTAAGATCCCAAACACCAAACACGGAAAATGGGAATAAGCATGAGAACACCTATATCTAGTTTTGAGGACATGTGAAAAAAGAAAAATTTATATGAAGATAAAAAGATAATAACGCTTTTTTCCAAACTCATTGCAAACAAGATAGCATGCAGAGTGGTTTCCTTAACAACCACAGCACGTAAACATCTCTCAGTTTACTGAAAAGCAATGGTGTTCCCCCTCTACATTCTGTGGTGGGCACGAGCTGTGCCTATTAGTTTAAACTGAATATTGTACATGTCAAATATTTCATAAAGAAAAGAAAACCCTGTACTTGGCAGAGAAATGGTGAACGTAAAACTAAGTCCCTGTCACGTACACAGCAGTGCAGCAAGAATCCAGGCCTCTGAATTTCAGCTGAATAAACTGCAAAATCAGAGAATAATTCAGTAAAGTTCATTTCATTTGGGTGTGTGTATTCCCTCGAGCAATTAGAAGTGTTACAATTTGAGGATAGCATTAAATCATGACAAAGTTCTAGCCAGAAATGGATCTATATGTCGTTCCCAAATGAAAAATTGCACCAGCAAACAGGCAAAGAGGAACTGGCTGATCATGGCTTGGATGGGTATATCCTTCACTGTGTAAAAAACTAGCTGGAAGGCTGGGCCCAGAGAGTGGTGGGGTATGGATTTAAATCCAGTTGGTGGCCTGTCACAAGTGGTGTTCCTCAGGGCTCAATATTGGGGCTGGTTCTCTTTAATATCCTTATCAATGATGTGGATGAGGGGATCGAGTGGACCCTCAGTAAGGTTGCAGATGGCACCAAGTTGGGTTGCTTGAGTGTTGCTTGAGGGTGTTGATCTGCTGGAGGGCAGGAAGGCTCTACAGAGGGATCTGGACAGGCTGGATTGATGGGCCGAGGCCAAAGGTATGAGGTTCAACAAGGGCAAGTGCCGGGTCCTGCACTTGGGTGACAACAACCCCATACAGCGCTACAGGATTGGGGAAGAGTGGCTGGAACGCTGCTCAATGGAAAAGGATCTGGGAGTATTGGTCCACAATCAGCTGAGTATGTTTTCAAAACATTGTAAAAAGCTGGGTGAAACTAAGTTCGTACAGAAACAGAAGCTTTAGGCGTTGCTTGGGGAACTTGGAGAAGAGGGTATAACTACATTTCATGAATATTCATTCAGTAATATTTACTTCAGTATAGGTCATAAATCACAGTTAAAATGTTGGAACCGTAAATGAGGATTTTTGCAGCAGCCAGGCTTAAGACTTTGCTCTTGATTTTAGCATTGGCAGTGGCACATTTGCTGTCAGCCATCAGAAAAATCCAGTTCCAGTGAACTTGTACTGTTCTACTTTCATCTCTCTAAAGGAGCGTAAAGACAGCGCAGTTCTGTAGCTGCAGGATCTTTTCCTAATGATCTTCCTCTGACACTTAAGGAAGACTTGGGAAACAAGGAAAAGTTTCATTACAGTGTAAGGTACTTTATGCTCTTTTGTGACAGAAAGAAACAAAGACCAAATTGTGCTTTACTAGCACAGGAAACTCAAGGTAACTCTGAGAATTACTGTTTGCTGCAGGAATTCAAGTAATAATAACAAAAAGTTTGCTAAGAAGGCCACTAGCACGGATCTGTGTGTAGCATCAAGGTACAGCAATGAAAGCATGAAAAACTAGAAGTTATTTCCTTGGGCCAGCTGGTCACAAAACGGATGTGTTGGATATGACTCCTCTAGGAGCTATGCCAGAAGCAGCACCTGCCATCCATGCCAATGTGCTACAGAGCCCTAGAAACAGCAGCAATTTGGCTATGCAGAGAAAAAATAAATAAAAATAATAAAGAATCAAATACTTAGTTGTGGCTGAGGTCTATTCCCCATAGCCAGAAGTGGTACATGTAATAGCAAGCTCCGCTGTGAAAGTGTCTGAAACCCAATGAACCATACTTGCTACTTACAGGGACCAAAACTCAATATAACACTGGAGATTTACTATCACCCAGAGTTGTATGAGCTTGGAGAGTGTTTTGGAAAACATTGACAAGAGCTCTGGTCAAAGCTGAGAAAAGACATTGTAGTGAAAATATCCTGTTTCCGCATAAATTTGCTCTTCAGACAGTGCCAGTGGTATTGCTTTTAAAATGCCAGCTGTAGACTAGATTTAATTACTAAGACCTGGGTTACCAAGAGTGCTGGAGTATGAACAAGTTAGGAAATAAAATCTTTGAATACTGAAAAAATCGTAATATACATTCAATAGGAATTCTTGCATAAGACAGACAGTGCTAGTATACCATTACAGGGGAAAAATAGAGTGGAGAAAATAGCTGTTAAAGCACATGGTGTCACTTTTAATCTATTTAGCAGAGATCAAAGGGGAAGATAATGAAGAGTTGTGTTGATCAATTGCAATCAGACAGAGATTTGCAGACGTTACAAGATGAGGCTTCTATGGCTGATAAGAGGAGTTACAGCTTTTGTTCGCTTAAGGAGGAGGAAGAAAAGGTGGTATCAGGAAATGATCAACAAGAAGAAAAAAACAAAGCACTTCTGGGAATTGTTTATATAGTTACATTACAGAATTGGAAAAAAAAAAAAAAACCAACCTAAAAACTCACTTTGTCATGAATAACACCAGCCACAGAGAATTTTCCAACTTACATTAAAGCTACGCTTTTATTGCAGTTTGTGATTTGTTCTTTTTCAGCCTAGTTTCCTATTCTCTGTGTCTGCAAGCACACATATCTGTTTTCTATAATAAATTCTGAATTCTTTTGCCAGTTTAAATCAGATATGCCAAGGGAATACAAGTTTCATATGTGGTGCATTCCTATGACAGAGTGAAAACAGGCAGCCAGCTATGAATGTATTAATAAGTCCTGTGGAAAAGACTGCAGTCTGAGCATACTGCCTTTTAGTTAGCCCTGAATCTACATTAGCGTTTGTGCAAGAGTCACAAAGTCAAAAAAAAAAAAGGACTGCCTTGATCTCTGCCCACTGAACTACCTGAGGGAAGATATTGTTTGAACTAGGGAATATGTATCAGGGGAACAAGCCATGCTGCTGTTTTTAAGGTGTATATATTTGCTTATTATTGCTTGCAAACTTGAGGGCTCCAAGGAAACATGAGATCGAGGATGATTTTTCCCATTTTTAGCTTTCGATTTAAGCTTGAACCAAAGTGGGTTACATTCTGCTGGTACTGTCTTAGTTTGTAAAGCTCTTGTGATCTGGCTTCTGCAGAGTTTAATGTAGCATTTACTGCTTAATATTCTAGCCATATTCAGAAAAATGAATATTTCCTGTTTGTTGGCAGTTTTCCATTTTGTAAAGTGACATATGCCACTGAAAGTAAATAATATGTACCTTGCCTATGTAGTTCCCTTCAAATATAGCAGGTATAATATTCAGGTGCATAAAATACCCCGTTCTCTCCTTGTTCTCCAATTCTAGGTTCAAATAGAAATATTTAACCTTTTAAAATCTTATCATAAGCTTGCACTATATAAATGCTACACTCAAAGCCATCCTCTCTTTCCAAATACTATGCTTTCATATCAGTAGTGGTTTTTTGCTGGAATCTATTCAGAAGAGAAAACGGTAACATCATGTTCATCTTGTGTACTTAATGGCAGGATCTGGATCCTGTTATTCCCTTGACTGAGGTATCTTAGTCCTCAGCTAAATCATATCATATCATTTCTCCTTCCCCAGGCAAGCAGAAGTTCAACACTTCTCTACACTTGCCCAGATCTCACAAGTATTTCTTTACCACCCTTTGCTGCTTTCTCCAGATTTCAAATGAATCTGTTGCTTTTTAGCTGAAGGCATCATGACTTCCTCGAATTACTTTATTCAGCTTTCTTGTTTCCCTAATCTTTTGGACTTCTCCCAGTGTTTTGCTGAAAAAAAAAATTATAAGCCTTCTACTTTCCAATTAGGAATGGCCAAATATCTTTTTTTTGTTTTGTTTTTTAAAGGTCAGATACGTGAGCATTTTAGTGAAGAAATTATCCTACTTTAATAAGTCGGCCAAGGGATAGCTGAATTCTGACTATTACTGAGCAAGGAAATGCTCTTCATAGAGACATTCTCAAAAATGTTTTTACTTTTCACTCGCATTTACCACCAGTAGCTTGTATCTTTCCATGGCTCTCCCTGCCTCTTTTCCTATCATGAACTGCTGGCCCGTATACAATTCCCAAGACTTAGTTTTGGTTTATGAGACCAGTGAAAGACACTACCTCCCTCTGAAAGGGTCAATTTATCATCTAATAAAAGACCATGTATTACAAATGGAGCTATACATTTTCTATGAAGAAATTTCGACCATACAAGAAAAGCTATTATTCTTGACAGTATGATTTTTTTTATATCCCTTCAAAACATACTGTTTTGGCTTTTCATTTTTAAACTCATATGATTTAAACTGCTTTGAGGAACCCATAAAAACTTGGGAGATTTTGTTCAGATGAAATTTCCCGAAGCATCTATTCAAGACTTAGGTCCTTAGCATTGCCATTAGACTACAGTATATGAAAGCTTTCATATGACATGTACAGTTCATTCTGGCTGCAGCCAAATTAGAAACACCATAGTAAGAGATTCCTTACTCATTTACTTCCTTCCCCCCACCATTGTATTTCAAGCAGAATTCAGACATGCAAAGATATTTAAAAATGGAATGCAATAAAAACCTAATTAGCTAATGCTTTGACATCCCTCCAAGCATCCATTTTTGTTTGAGCTTAGGGGAAAGGTTTCTATTTTAGACTGAAATGACACCTTCTTCCCTACCTGTAAGTGAATCAAGACTGAGTCAGTAGACAGACTAGCTATATCCACTCAGTCAAGACCTAATTAAGGTATATCTTGATGGGAATAGACATGAAGAATATTGAGTTTAAAAAAAAAAAAATAGAGGAAAAAAGGGGGTTATATTTTGATGAGATCATGTTTTGATTAAAGCCATCAAAAGTCTTAATTTCTGTTCTGAAGGAAATAGTGAACCTTCTACTTTGAACTGAACCTGAATAAAAAATTTTTGTCCTCCCTGCAAAATGGCTTTCCAAAGACATTTGTACCTGAGTGCCCGGTATGTTCTTTGGGATTATCAAAATTTTAATATTGCATAATCTTTCATTTTATAATGATTGAATTTATTATTTTAGGTGCTTTTCAAGTATTTCAGTAATGCAGTATATGGTGAAATGTCTCCTTATGTGTTCTCCATTCTGCTGGTGTCAAGCTGCTTTATTAAAATACAAGCCGAATGATGACTGATAAGATATTTCAGTACTAAAGAGTAATTTCCCAATTACTAAAGAGCAAAACGATTTTAAAAATAAAATAATCTAGTATAATTATATTCCAGTTGTTTTACTAACCATACATTTCACCAGTAAAAATAGCAATACATAATGCTAACATTTCATGAAAAAGAATGTAAAACTTTTAAGAGTTTAACATATTTCAGTATTTTACAAATGAAACTCTTAGAGGAACCCTTTTAATCTAAAAGTTTTTGAAGGAAATTTGTTCTGTGATAGATTTGAGAGTCTGAAGAATTGGTTAAATAGAAAACTTCCACCTTCAGATGAGAACCCATACTAACGCACAGCACTGCCACAATGTCAGCTTAAAGGAAGCTAAAAGTTGACCACTGTGTGTGACTGGCAATGTTGACATGTTGGAACAAAGGTAATTCACCAACCTGTTAAAAAAAAAAGTTACCAAATACCCCTGTACCTCCTAAAAAAGTCCCACTCCATAGCCTGAACAGGCACCCTTTAGTCAATCTTCTGGTACAGCCAGCTACCCAGGTTAACTGTACCAACTCAAGAAACAGTGCTGCACTACAGGCCATGCTATTACAATCTCTGGTTTATGGACTATGTCTCGTCTATGATGATGAGAACCTTCTTCCCCCAAAGTCCGAAATCAGCAGACAGCAGGCTTCTAGGTAGATGCCCTGTCTTGAAATCTCCTAGATTTCATAACCCCTTTCTGTTATCAGATCAAAATGAGGAATTGTGATGTTTCAGAGGATGGTGTTTTGTAGAAAGTCCACAGGTGTGTCTCTGAGATGAGAGGCTGTGGCTGTGGAGAGTTTCACATCCTTGATCTGCATGGGTACCATGATTGTGTTAAGGGAAGGCAGCAGGTAGGACATAGTTTTCCCTCTCATCATTTCAGCTACATTTTTTTTTACTAATATTAGACCAACAAACAAAAAACCAACAAGAACTACCAAAACCAACCAAATATTCTGAGACGAGCAACAAACACAGAAGACTTCAAACCATTTGAGTGACTTATCTACATTCCCAAATGTCATCTGGTAAGAGAAAAGGGCCATAAAACCTCAAAAGTTAGAGTGGCACTGAAAGTGTTTGCTGAATTATAAACTCCTAAGAAACCATCAGATACTATAGTACTATTCACTGCTATTCCAATTTGAAAGAAAGGATGAGATGATATTGTGAGTGTTCAAACACGCATGACAGTATGGCACTAACATTTTTCTTTAGAATATTTATTATATAGATTTGGTTCTGGGTTTTTTGTTTGTTTGTTTGGTTTTTTTTTGTTTAGTTTTTTTTTGTTTGCGTGGTTAGGTTTTTTTTCTGAGGTGGGGGGGCAGAAGAAGCATTGTTTGGTGAATTTTTTTGTACTTGAGAATATTGCCTTTAAGGTACCGTTCCCAGAAAACTCTTAATCCTTTGAAGGACTTCTCTGCTTTTCCCTTGTATCTGAGCAAATTTCATCAGCTCAGTAGAAAGACTTGGAATAGATCATGTCTGCATTTTCAGGTTTTTATTCCCAGATGAATGTGAAATTTTAGGGACCAGAATGACAATGACAGCATAGAGAAATAGTGATTGATGAAGGGTTATTACAACAAAATGTTATTACATTAATGTTATGCTAAATTCTTCATGAAAATGACATTGTAAATATGATTTTCTCCAGATGAATGTAAAAGAAATATAATCAGAGATCATAAGTGTAGTGAAAATGACTAAACGAGCCTGCTGTTCACAAAAAGCAGTTGCTCAAGCATTTATTAACTTCCCTAATTATTTAACAAAACCTTTATAAATGCAAATATTCGCAAACTTTAAATAATTCTTGTAATTAATAAAGCTTTCGCAGCAAGACAAACAGAATAAAACTAAATATTTGCTTTTTCTCTCTGTAGTTTTCAAGACATTTATCCTCATGATTTCTGAGTGCATTTAAGATTTGCAAACTTCTGGTTTGATAATAGGCTCTGGTCTTTCATCACCTATAGCTACAGCTTTAAACTTCTTGATTCTTACTGATAGCAGCTAACTGCGATAGCAGAGAGCTCAGTATGGATTACACAGAAGCTCCACTTCTTGCTTAGGTTTTCATGACTATGCTGAACTCCATACTGCTATGAAAAAACTACAGGCAATACCCATGTCAGTGAAATGCTTGCTCATTTAAATCTATGTAAACATCAGTCAGAGCAGTGGCTGTAGTGATGTTACCCTGAAAGGATGGCTATGTCAACACTTATTTCCTCCTGGATGATAGTAGTTTTGCTCCTTTGCTTTAAACTATTAGGAGAAAGCTTTCTCCAGTATTTGAAGCCTTACAATGTATTTTGAGATCGGGTTGTTCTCTGTCTAAAGATCCCCTTGTCACAAAAGTAACACTACATTGATTCTCTGCAAACCACAGGACTGTAGATATTTACTAGTATTCCCATTTTTAAGTGATTATATAGTAGACGCGGAGAATAAACAGTTTTTCTGCTGTAGTAAGTCAGTGCGAGATTTTTGGTGCCATGCCCCCTGCTTCTTTACTCCTTCTCTACTTTTTAGATAACAACTGTTTTCATTACTGACCTACAGAAGTAGATCACATCACATTTAACCAAATACTGCATTCGACTTTCACAATCCTAAACAAGCTAACAGGCTAATAGGAACAGTACTTGTACTTAAAACTCACATCCACTCTGTCATTATTTCTCTCTCCTTTACTGAGCGTTACCTTCATCTAGGTAGCTCAATAGGAAAGGAGATAGCCTGAGAGTTTGGAATAAGATTTTTGGTTTGGAGTTGGCTGACAATTTTTTACTAAATGAGACGTAGTGCTACACCCTTCAACCCCATGCCTTGGCTGCAGGCAGTGATGGTGTTCTACCTGCCCTCTTCCAGCTTTTTAGTGCTTTATAGTGAGACCTGTTCCCTTTGAATGAAGTTCTTGCCTCAGAAGAGCCACAAATTTGTTACATGCCTATTCCAACTCTAACAAGTTATCATTAATCCTGTGTGTAATACATATTATCAATCTGAAATATTCAGCATCACTCAAATTTACTGAAAAGAGGGCAGGTGGAATACACTGATTTATGTTCCATGACAAAAAATGTTTGAATTCTGAAGCAGCTCCATGTGCAATTTTTCCAAATGACTGTTATTCTTAGACTAGAATAAATTATATCTAAAAGAGAATTCTGAGCCTAATCTCTTAGAATAGATACCTGTCTTGCAGATCTCAAAATAACTTTTAAATTTTAATCCCAGACACAGGAAAGAAAGTAAAGATGAACTAACAGATCCATGAACTGATGGCACTGGTACAAAGAAGGAAAGAAAAATAATTGTATTGTGTATTCTTTGATTATCAGAAGCTTCCAGAAGATGAAAAAAGAAAACTGATTTTTCAGGCAGAGTGGTAAAATATTTTTCAAGATTCTGAGAAGACAACCAATGATAAGTGTAAAAAAAATAATAAATTAAAGCAGTAACATCCTTTGGAGTGTCCCTTCCATTTACGACACACTGAACTGCTATAGGAAAATCAATGACATCTGGTTATCACAGTGTACTCTTTGTAGTGTAAGCCAGTCTGTAACTGGCCAGCACATGAATACCTACAATACCTTCAATAAAAAGATTACATACACAAAAGAGTTTATATCCACATTACAAAGTACTGTCACTCAAAAGAAGCAGATCTTAAAGATGAAACCATCCGGGCTGAGAATGCAGTGAACACACCATACATGAGTTTTGTGGAGGAGTCTCATGAGCTGGGCTCCAGTCTGGTCCTGTGGCCTTGACTTGTGGCATGCTTAACCTGTGTCTCATTAACGGTTGGTGAGCATCTTCCAGTCCAATGTAATCTGAAAAAAATGAATTAATCTCATGAGTTTATGGGTTCATCTGAAAAGAAACCAGGTCATGCACTCCAAAACTCTGTGACAGGATGGGGGTGACCAGGAGAAGAAATCAAAAAGGTCATTCACAGTTGATCTGAACCAAAATGCTAATGTAGGCTCCCTCTGGTTTTATCTTACACCTTACCTTACACCATATCTTTATGTTCCAAAGAAAGACAAAACAGAAACCACATTTATAATGTTTATGGTAATTCATTAAATGTGGTTCAGTTATGCCCTAATCTATGAAAAAATCCGGGGCAAAAAATCTGAGAAAAAATATTGAAGATACCGAACCTGGAATAAAAAAAATCATGTAATTTATAAAGAACATTTTATAATGATACAGTGATTAAAATTCAGTTCTTTTCTGAAAAAAGCCCACAACTAATTGGCATAATGACATTTTGTATATTTTGGGAACAAATCTCTTCAGGTTACAGAACAACTCTGCCTACCCAGACATCTGGATACCAGATCTACAAATGCAACTCAGACTTGTCTTCCTCAGATATGATCATGACTAATAAAAGCAATGTAGTTCAAACTAGTCAGTAGATCGTATTGTGCACTTAGATTTCCTTTAAACTATATCCCCAGGGAGAACTAGTGCAACCCATCAACAGCAGAGAGATTGTCTAGAAGTTAGAGATGAGAATTTAGCAAGCAATTATTTGATGATGTGCATGAAGGATTCAAGCCTCATTCGCTTCAGCACAGCTGCCCTTACTCTGTGAGGCTGCCCTTCATTTTGTCACTGGAGTCAGTAAATCCATACCGAAACCAAGTCCAAAATTACTTTCAGACCAGAACTACTTTAACTCCCATTTCTTGACTTCTATCTTGCCTTTTTATTCTGTCCTTACTAGCCATGTCTGTAATTTTTCAGCTTCTCAGCAGTTTTATGAAGGGAAGACAAATATACGTGCTTCCTGAAACTGAACCGTTGGCCTTTCTTAGTCTACAATTTCATCATGAAATCTATATTAACAAATACAGATATATATTTTTAATCTGACAATGAAAAGATAAACTTCAATAATAAAATGGTTTTGTAATGTAGAAATATTTTCTACGTTGTCTAATGTCATTTGGTAAAATCTTTTTTTCTCGAGTGTGAGGTTGAACTTTCTATTGTACAATTTGACATATAGTTGTTAACGATGTTTAACTGTTTTAAAAATCACCTACTTAGCTCATCTATAAGTATCGTGAGTATATCATACGGAAGAACAAGTTGATAAAACCCTGATATTTAAAAGAAAAAAAAAATATTCAGTTAGAAAGTTAAATTTTCAGAACTTCTATTTTTCCCCAAAATAGTTTAGAGAAGCACGTGATGTATTTCTTTGATATTTTTAAGTAAGAAAGTATTGTATAACATACGAAGTTATCTATGGTAGTTTTAAGGATGGTGGTGGGGAGGAATTAAATTGTGAAATGAAAATTAAATTATGAGGCATCTTCCGTTAGTACAGAAATATTCCCAGCAATGCTATTTAAACAAAATATGTCCTTCCTGATAATCACATCCTAAACAAGACAGCTACTTATTGCCTTTTTTATTAAGTTAATTTATTATTGCAGACTCACAGACAACAGGCCCTTTAAATGTGTGAGTAAGACAGCAGAGTTACAGGTATATACTATCTAAAACAAATTATTGAAGAATTTCAAATTATGATTGTCCATTACTACTAATTAGAACATCCTGCAATAGTACAATGAAAGGAGAGTAGATATTTTTTAGTTCCAAATTAAACCAGATCTTTTTATGTCAAGTCCTTATGAGCCCAGAATCAGTGCACCAAGGATTTTAAAGAAAATGTCAGTCATCCTTTCTGAGATCGATCATAGCTCGCTGTAGTCTGTATCTTTAATACATAGAGTCTGACTGTGCCCTCAGCATAGGGAAATAATGAAGTCACAGACTGTTCCTGTGGAGCAGCGAGCCCCAAGGATATGTGGTATAGCTCTTCCCATTGATGTAATTTGTCACAAAGATTTCTTAACTTCAGTGATCTCATTAAAGATGGGATTTTCAAAGAAGCTCAGTTAGACTAGCTACCTAAATCTCACTGTGGCAATTGGACCTTGCTTCCTTGATTCCTTTGAAAAATCCCATACAACGATAAGATGGAATACCTTAAACTGTCTTTGTATATACAGCTTTTATTAATTCTTCTCAAATGATTAATGATGAAGAATGAGAAACAGCTAAATATAATACTTTAAAACTCAATTTATGTGATGTATATTAGCCTAGTGTCCATGAGTCGGGAATTTTTAATGACTATGTGTCATGCAGATGGACATCAGGCAAAAAATTTGCATCCAGTTTTTGAGCATCCATGGATGTGTTGGTGTTTATATCATGGGTTCTGTCTCACTGCAGTATAAAATAAGCTATTCAGAAAATCCACAGATAGATGTGTATTCAGTGTGGAATTCAGGTATCTTCAGCATCAGTGTGTTCCAGACTGAGAGCTGGTTTGGATCTATTTTCTAATGTATAGGATTAGTGGGCTAAATTCAAACTTTGCAAAAGGTTAAAAGTTTGGATGTGCCTTATCACAGGGAAGTTTCTTATGTCTCCTATCAGTTGCTAATCCCAAGAGGGTACTTAGATCAACTGTGTGCCAGCTTCCATGAACCCAGGGACTGTTTCTTTCTTGATCCATTCTGGGCTAAGCCTTTGAAACCAGGGATCAGCAACAAGAAGACTGCAAAGGACAAATAAGAAGTGAAAAAAAAAAATGAGCTAGAAAGCAGAAATGCCATATAATACCTGGCTAGTCTGATATCTCCCAGTGTCTAGACAAGATCTAAACTATTCATTCAGTATACATCTGATACGAGGATAAAGGAAATTGTTATTGAAACTAGAGAACATGAGGATTATTACCTGAGTAGTAAAGCAAGCAAAAAACAGGCGAAAGGGAAGATCTTTATACTGCATTGGAATAGGAACTATTGTGCTAGAATGAAGTTTTAGTACAATTTGGAAGATTTTTTTCTGTAACACTTGTATTAGAAGTATTAGAATTTATTATAACTATCAAAGAATAGAAGTATACTAATGACATTTGTTCAAGGTACAGCACAGTCAGGAAGAATTAGATGCCTTAAAATCAGTCACTAGAAAAATAGGATGAAATTTCATACTGTCACATGAAAACACTTCCATTGAGGAATTAATAATGAAAACGAAGGAGTTACCAGTTCAAAGATAAAAAGGTGCTGAAAGACTTGGAAGCACTGGTGGATCAGAATGTAGATCAGAAGGTGACTCTGAATTTGCCATCGCTCTGTAACTCCTGCTGTGATGTGGGACAGAGTTGTCGATTTGGCAGTACATTTCCAGTCAAGCTGTAAGTCTTGAAATTCATGCAAGGGACTGGAAAAATGGATTTTGGAGTTCTGATTCTACCAAATTAAAAAGAAAAGAAAAAGATGAATTCATGGCATGGACCTTACAGAAAGACAGCTCAGCAATTTAGAGAACTGAAAGCCTTTAAATTTTCATTAGCTGAGTGAGTAAATTTCTAAAACTGCATGTGCTAAACATGAGAGAGGGAAAAGACTAATTTATGTTAATCAGTAGTGTTCTGAAGAAAAAAGGAGCTAAGTGACTACAAATACAAATATTGACAGCTAGTTTACAGCTTCTAAGACTCAGAGGACAGATGTTCTGCAACCTCCTTCCTACAGTGCAAATCGAGCTGATTTTAAGGGAGAACTTGGTATATATGTGAAAATTTTCCTTGATATGGCTACCAGTACCATCAATGGACATCACTAGAGGACCCAGTAAGTCTGCTCAATTCCATTGTTCATTGAAAAATCAGTCATTTCACTGATTGCTCTGAGGTAGTTCTGAAGAAGCAAAGTGATATGTTATGTATACTCGTCAAAATGATTTAATTCCCCTCCTACAGCACATTCTCTCTGGTTTGGTAATATTTTTCAATAATTAAATTTCTTTAAAAGCTGCAAGAATTTATAAAACATCTTCACTTCATTAATTTAGCAGCCAATATAGAATTTTAAGCAGCAAGTGTTCCCAAACTTCAGTGGCTTTGCAGATGTTGCGATGGATAGAACTACAGTGAATTAAGGCATATTAGTTACAGTAACATGCAATTAGTCACACACAATTACATTTGTTTATTTTGATAAAACTGGGGAAAAAGAATCCATTTCCACAGTATGAAAGTGACTTTACATGATCTTGCATGCTGTCTTCATAAATGATCTCATCTTCCATCCCCTTGACTCATGCTTGTCCTTGAGAATTTGAATTCTTTTCCAACTTCTTTCTACCCTCCACTCTGGTTTCCTGTCTTCTGACACCAGAAATGAATTTATATGTCAACCCCTTTCTGACAAAAACCACAACATTTTCCCAGTCACATTGCATTGAATCTCACCTTGTTTGACTTCTGTAATTGACTCTGAGAGCCTTTCCCCATTGAAACTGCTAGTGAGACTGACAGAGGGGAAAACATGGTGATTCAACAGTATGTAAACAGGGAGAACTTTCAGTACGCTTCTTCTGAGCTCCTGTTTAAGGTTTCCTAGACATTGCAAAATCAGAAAAGGGAGTTTAATGTGGAGTAAGTTGTCTTTTTTCACCTAATGTGTTTTTTGCTTTATTCGAGAGGAGAGTGCTCCCTTTTATTGCCCCACTTAAAGTACTGTATTAAGTTTTGGTCCCTTCACTACAAGAAAGACATAGAGATTCTGGTGAGAGTACAGAGAAGGGCAACAAGGCTGGTGAGGGGTCTGGAGCACAAGTCTTATGAGGAGCAGCTGAGGAAACTGGGGTTGTTTAGCCTGGAGAAAAGGAGGCTGAGGGGAGACCTTATCGATCTCTACAACTACCTGAAAGGAAGTTGTAGCAAGGTGGGGATCAGTCTCTTCTTCCAAGTAACAAGTGATAGTATGAGAGGAAATGTCTTCAAGTTATGCCAGGGGAGGTTTAATTTGGATATTAGGAAAAATTGCTTCACCAAAAGGGTTGTCGAGCATTGGAACAGGCTGCCCAGGGAAGTGGTTGAGTCACCATCTCTGGAGGTATTTAAGAGACATGTAAATGTGGTGCTGAGGGACATGGTTTAGTGGTGGACTTGGCAGTGTTAGGTTAGCGGTTGGGCTCAATGATCTTAAAGGCCCTTTCCAACCTAAATGATTCTATGATTCTTTATCCCAGCCACTACTTCATGATACGAGAAAAATAAAAGTCAGATATCTGTCTATTTGAGAATTTTTGTAGTGCAGGCTAATGCAGAAAGAGTACCATAATTATTAATTTGACCTCATCTGCCAAACCTAGATGGGTTCAGGGGTAGGAGGCACTGGGTTATGAACTGAAGGTCTTAAGTAGTTGGACACAGAAAGCTTGCATGCACAACATCCTTTAAAAAAAGTACTGCAACAATGTTGATACAGTGAAAGTGCATGTTCATGTGTTATGTGTCTGTGTTTGTGTTTGAACATACGCATGCATCTAGGCTTAGCTGTAATTAAAATCTGTATTTGTATTTATACTATGTCCTCTCATTCATTAGCCTTGCATGTTGGTTTCAAAATTGTACATAATTTTCAATGTATTGAACATTTTTTATTTGATGTCGAAGGCCAAATAACACAGACACAGAATAACTGAAACCAAAACTATTTTTTTTAACATATTAACATAACATTTAACAAATAACAATACTCATTAACTGGAGGAAGGTCATTATATTGTGTAATTCCTTGCTCCTTTGTTATTTGAGTAATCAGTTTACATAATGAGATTTGAGAAATCCTATAAATTGCACTAAGTTTATTAAAACAAGCATGAAGTGTTTAGTTTAACTCAAATACATAACTAGAATATTTCATCATAGTAATTAGAGTTATTTTGTAACATCTGCATGTCAGGATCCTGATGCTTCATTTATAATTAACACATCATTAAAGCAAGCACATTATAAACTGGAGATGCAAAGACAAATATCATCCTGAAGAACTTCTTATTTTAAAAGTCACTCAAATGCAAAGGTCAGAGGGACATAAATCCATATTTTGGCTGCCAACAGGATGCTAAGTTTAAGATGCATAAGATCACATCTATGCTTAATGCAGTCAACAGGGACTGTTCTTTGAGAAAGAGCTCATTTGTCCCTGGGCATTCCCCATGGTCCAAAATTGGCCATTACCTTCTGCTTTCAAGCTGTTCCACGTAGAAAAAGTCATACCCAACTCTACTAGGCCGTTTGTTGTATACACATTTTCATCTAATGGGTCTGATGAATAATATGTATCTGATCACACGGATCACAGGAGACGCTGGTCCATCATCTTGGGCTGGAGAATCACTGCTGATGATTCGTGTCCATTATCCCTCCATGATGCTTGGCATATTCGTCCTCAGCCAGGGTGGCATCCTCTTCCTGAGCAGTGACAAGAATGTCACCAGGGCCCCAAGGAGGAAGGGTTGTGGCAATTTCCAGGCTCTGTATTGCTAAGGTATCATGACTGTCAACAACTGTTACCTGGATGTCCAGACCTGCTTGCCATTTACAGACCCTCTCTCTAGTAGTTTTCCCACCTCCTTCTCAGTCTATGTAGTTTCCTCTTGCCCTACATAAGAGTCAATGTACTCCAGACATGACTTTCCATATGGCTGGAGAGCACTGTCAACCTTCTCCCTGAAGCCGTCCTAGGTGCCTAGCATATACTAGCTACCCTGTGGGTGGTCTGTCAGTATGCTGGCTTCCTGATGTCTTCTCATCTCTCTTTCTTGAAGGTGTTAGATACCACTTTCACTCTCTGATTTCCACCATATTCCTGGAACATAATTTGCTGTTTACTGTCCTGAGGACTAACTGTCTTCTAAAAACGTTCATAGACCCAGGAAAAGAGCAAGCCGCCATCCCCCAGTAATTTAAGCAGCGAGTCATATTTGTCAGAGGCAGAAAAAAGCTGTCATTGTCCCCACAGCCAAATAAATTATTGAAAAGAAGGGAACCCCTAAAGCCTTCCTAGAAGTAATGGAACCCCAGAGGCTGTTCACCTCAGTGGCTCTGCCAACACTGCTTAATGTTAATATAAGAATATTCCTGAACATTACAGCCAGGTAGCACACAGCACTTCATCAGCACATTGCTAAGTTCCCCTCCCCTTACCCCAGTTCAGAGTGGATGTGTCTATACTGTACATTATTTGGAGTGATCCTTTGTTTTATGCCCATCCTACTGATCTTTATGCCTACGTGCCAGGAGGACTCTCTATCACCTAAAGCTTGAGCTTGTTACCTAGTGCAAATTTATTAAGATGTATAAACATATTGGAAGCCACCAAATATTGAAATTCTCTCTAGAGCCCTCTAAGATTACTTAACCTCCAGGCAGAGAGCGTCACCTACTTGCCATTTCCTTGTTTATCCATTAAAGCATGCAGAGAAAGAAGTGGAAACTTTGTAGAAAGAAGATTTGTCAGTACGAATAGCATAAACAAAATTAAGGGGCCCTAACCCAATCTGCCTCCCAGTGTCAAGTCTCCATTCCAGGCTATGGGCTGCTTGCCAATGCTGTATTCATTAATGCTGTCTTTACAAGAAATAATGAGATTAGGCTACCTCAAAAAATGCAAAAAAAACAGAACTAAAAATGAAGGCAAAACATACTTCATCTAGCCCTGGCTTTGGCTTTTCTTGCCCTTCGTCTTGTTAAATGCTTCTTTCCCTTCCTGTTCTGCTGACATTTTGACCTCCTCTGGCGAGCATGTCCACTGCAATACAGAATGAGTTAGAGATGCCCTCTAATTATTTATAGCCAGGTTGCCAACTGGCTACCCACCCTCATGGCTGTAAGCTCTGTGGAGACTGGGACCTTTTGAGTACTTCTGAGTCAGGGAACATTTGGATGACTACTGACACCTGCATAACTACTGAGAGCACCCTTCACTCTGTTTATTTTGGCTCACAGTCCTACTGAAATCACAAGAGTGCTAGGCAGGAACTGGAGTGTACAATGCCTGGTCAAAGGCTGTAGGATAAGGTTGTTATATGGTATAAAACACATTAAAAAACCCCAACATGATTCAGTGAAGTATCCTTTGTGATATACCGTAAAACTTGCATCTGACGCTCTCATATGTACTGAAGAGGGGTTCAAATCTCTTGGCCGAGAGATCTTGAGAGATTTCTTGTATTTTCTCATTCCAAACAGTGAACAAATACACAAAGCAGAAAAATCTTTTTCTCTCAAGGTGAAATACAGAGGTCTAGATAAAAATCAAGCTCATTAAATGCTGTTTTGATGGTTAATGAACACAGATTAGCAGGTTGTTGGATAGATGTGTGTAAGTTTGTTCTTGATGTTTTCCTGCAATGAACTACTAATGAATATTTTCTTTTGACAACTCTTTGATGCCTTAGTTCAACTGAATGCAAATCAAGTACAGAGAGACTATGATGATTTTCTGCAGCATCTGTTTTCTTTACCTATCAACCTAGTTGTTTTGTCTCCACAAGACCTAAAACGGATTTTCCTTGAATACAGAATCATAGAACCACAGAACCGCTGAGGTGTGAAGGCACCTCTAGTCCAGGAGTTCTCTAGTCCAGTTGAGGTTTGAAAATCTCCAACAACGGGGATTTCACAAAGTCACTGGGCAACGTATCCCAGTGTTTGACCACCCTCGCAGTAAAGGAGAGCAGTTTTAATGTTTAAAAAGAATTTCCTGTATTTCAATTTGTGCCCATTCTACCCTGTCATTTTCCTAGGCACCAATGAGAAAAGTCCAGCTCTGTCTTCTTCACTCACCTGAGTCAGGTATTTGTACACAAGAGTATAACCTCCTGAGGTTATATATAGTATAACCTCCCTGAGATTTCTCTTTTCCAGGCTGAACATCCCAGATCTCTCAGCTTCTACTTGTATGATAGATGTTCCATTCCCTTAATCGACTTTGTGGTCCTTTACAGAACTCACTCCAGCATGCTTATGTCCCTCTTGTACTGGTGAGCCCAGCACTGCACTCAGCACTCCAGATGTGGTCCCACCAGCACTGAACAGAGGAGGAGGATCACCTCCTTCAAACTGCTGGCAATGGTGTTGGTCACCATTTCTGCAAGGGCACATTGTCTCTTTGTGGTCAACTCATTTCTCACAATGACAAGTCCTCTTTTGCAAAGCTGCTCTCTGTCTGGTCAGCTTCAGCTGGTCGGCTTCAGCCGGTCAGCTTCAGCCTGGGCTTTCCTAACCCCATCCCAGCACACTTGGCCAGTATCTCTGTATTTCTTCCTGGGTCACCTTCTTTCACATCTTGTACTGGTTTTTTTTTGTTTGATGGTTGTTTTTTGTTGTTGTTGGGGGTTTTGTTTGTTTTGTTTTGTTTTGTTTTTTAATATTTGAGTTTAGTCAGGAGATCCTTGTTCATCCATGCAGGGCCTTCTGCCACCTTAGCAGGACTTCTTGCATGTGGGGAATGGACCATTCTTGAGTTCAGAAGAAAGGATCCTTGAAAATCAACCCATCCTCTCGGACCCCTCTTCTCTCCAAGAGAAGATTCCCATGGAATCCCTCCAAGTAGATCCATGAACTGTCCAATCCGCTCTCCTGAAGTCCAGGGCTGTGATCCTACTGTTTGCTTTGTCCCCTTCTCTCAGGATCCTGAACTCCACCATCTCATGGTCACTGCAACTAAAACTGCCTCTGACCTTACATCCTCCATTGTTTCTTCCTTGTTTGCAAGTATAAGGTTCAGCAGAAAACCTCATCTTGTCAGACAGCTGACAGCGTAAAGGCTCAGCAAAGTGCAGATCTTCTTAGCAGTCACAGAGAGGGCTTGCAAAACTTTCTGTTGGGGGAGAGTGATACCTTCATAGCAAGAAGGTGCCCATCAGATACAGTACACACATGCAGGGTATGAAAAATAACAAAGCTGTTTCTTTCTATCTCTTTTTGCCCTGCTGGAAAATCTCATGTGGAGAATATGAGCAGAATTCCAATTGTTTCAAGATGACAGAATGTTCTTTATTGTATTTCCTATTAATTGAAAAAAATGATAATTTCACTTGCTTTGGTAATTATATCCTAAACTTGCCTGTCTCCACTGTACAGGGCAGTGCTGCTGAAAGGACAGGAGAAGACAATACTGGTCAAAGGACTGCCTTTGTTGACAGCCTTAATGACTGCCTAATGAATATTTTGTTGATCTTTAGAGAAGCTATGCCTATCCTTATATGGCAGTCAGGAATATAAGACGTGTTTCAAATTTGCACAGTTCAAAAAATCTCAGAAAGAGAGGACAGACCTCATTCATTTATGAACCATGTAAAAACTATGAGAACCATGAAGGCCTGGGATATTTAATGAGTCATAGACACACATGTTCTAAAAGCAAAGGAATAAAAGGAGTAGTGGAGTAAAACATGAATAAAAGGAAAGTTATGCAACACCAAAAAAGTTGGTTGGCCAGTTTGGTGTGCAGAAGCAGTCTGTAATTTTAATACCTGCTACAGCTAATGGCACTAGTGAATATTGGAAACTGGTATTTAAAAGCTGATCTATTGTGCACCACTTATTTTGTGACACTCATTCTTCATCCTACATAGGACCTTTTTTCCAGGTAGTTACATTTATTATCTTTTTTATTCCTACAACAACACAGAATAACAATTCCCTAAATTATTCGTCAGCAGGTCCAAATGATGCTTAAGAAGTAGAGTAGGAGGACTGACCAAGGTTGGAGTGAATGTTTCAGAAGGAACCACTGAATGGGCTGAGACTACGGCAAATGCCTCCTAATAATTCCCACTGTTGTGGCCTGTGACTTGAGAAAAGTGCTAACCGTCGTAGACAGGCACACTGGTGGATTGCTGATGGCTATGCAACCACAGTTCCAGCTGTGCATGATATGTTAGTAAACCACACATTTATAATGGAAAGTGCAATTTTGTATTTCTCTTACTGCTTGAGTAAGCTTTTGTCCTTTTCATACAGAGAGATTCTCTGAGAGGTAACTGTTCTCCTCTGGCTTGCACTTAACCTCTGCAAAGCAGGTAGGTGCTGGATCTATTTTGATGTTTAGAAAATTTATTTACACTAAGATATAAATAAAGACACGCATTTGCAAAGCAGTGTTGAATGGTGCCTATGGTATTCAGGTGGAAAAAAGAATTCAGGTGGAAAACAAGATGTGTATCCTGTGACCATTATAGGTATGTACTTACTTAGAGTATATATTATAGGTTATTGAAGCTTTTTAATGTTTCTTTACTTCAGGGAAATATATGGACATCTCTCCTTCCAGCAGCTCTCTGCATGTCATCGTGCTTTCCTCAGTCACTCTTCTGCTTGTGGAGCTCTTCAGGACCTTCCACTTTGATCTTAACTCTCTGGAGGAGAAGTACAAAGCTGCCTCCTTTTTGTGGAAGCCTTATTGTAGATAATGAGGTTGTGCAACTGTGTCTCACTCTCCTAGCCCCAGTCAAGTACTTCTGGTCCTAAAAATCAGTGTCTTGGAATCTCATCTGAGGGGGAGATAATATTTTCTCTACCCTCTCCATGTTCATACTAGAGAACTGACGTTGTCCCCAATCAAATACACAACAAACATAGAACATAATTATAAATCAGACCTTCCCTCTGTCAAGCTGAGACTTATTTACAGACCTTAACAAATTAAGCCACACAACCCTAAGGAAGGCAATGCTCCAAGTGCCTTTATTTTGCAGTGAGGCTGACTGTGGTATCTAAAAGTTCAGTGAGTTGCTCTAAATCACAGAGCTGGTCAGGGGCAGGGGCAGAAGGAAAGTTGGCCTCCTAGAGGAAAAAATCCCCTGTCCTTGCTGGACTACAAGCCTGAAGCCTTTTTACATGGTCTAAGAAAGACAGTTTTGAGATTCCTGGGTCTAGCAAAGCCTTGACCTCTTTCCTTTTGTGCAAGCTGTAAAGTCCACTTTTCATGCCTGGCATCTATGTACAGCTTGTTTGAAGATTTTGAGGGTCGTTTTGTAACATTTTAGTGAAAAGAGCAGTTCATTGACATGGATGTTTTGGAAATAATACTGATTTACTCCAGAGTGTTTGTAAGTAGTTTGACTTCACTGTATGGAATTCGGTCTGGTTTTGCTGAACTTCAGTATTTTAAAGGCACCAGGATTTGTTTTAATATTTAAGATGAAAGAGATAAAAGGAATGCTATTTCTTACTGTGGCACCCATCACAGACAGCTTATGTCACATGCACCATTTGTTTATCAGTCAGAGGACACTCAGGCATGCCCATTACAATTACTAAATTCCCCTTTCCAAGTACAAATCACTGTTTATTCATGGTGAGACACACTTACACAGTCCGAATTTCCAGCATGCCGGGCTGTGTGAATAGTGTGCTGATTTCTTTTAGGAAAAAGAAAATGTCTGTTAAAACTAAGCTACAGGTCAGTCAGCAGTGATCACTCTGCAGGGACATGTGCTGCATCAGTAGACAGTGAATACCTGCAAAACCACCTGAGTCCTGTTAAACTTTCACTCCTGTTCATGCAGAGTGGTTAGCCTTTTTTCTCTTATTTATTCCATAATAATTTAGGAACATTGAGAGACTGTAGAGGATGTCAGTTTTCAATCAACTACAGTTGAACTAAAGCACACAGAGCTAGCATTTTCATTATGAATTTTCAGGCTCTCCCAAAGCCCAGCAAGCTTAGTGTTTGATGGAAAAACAACTATAATGACTATTATTAATATGATTAAGTCTTATTACGATGATGGCACCCAAGAGCCGCAGTCAGTATTGAAGCATCTTCTTCCCCTCTCTGCATCCCACGGAGGATACATAAAATAGCTCACAAATGATGCCTGACAAAAAGGACTTGCTGCCTATGCAACGTCTGTCTCTTCTCCAACCTGCTTCCTTGCCACCTTGTTATTCAGTATGCTGTGCAATACACTATTATTTCCTCTTGTCACTTCTCACATGATGATTATTTGTCTATGAGTATATTTTCTTCACCAGTTTATTTTGTCTCTTATCCCATTTTTGTATCGCTGTTTCAGGGTCCTATGTCCATTTCATGCTCAGCTGCACCACTGTTTTTCCATTCTCCCCTAGTCCCTTTCTTTGCTCATCTAACTCTTGGGGGTGCTTTCATGTTTCTTTCTTTTGTACTTTCTAAGCCATGTGCACTGGGCCAGATTGCCAAGGCAATGTTCAGACCAGCCAGAAATTCCAGTTGCCTACATAGCCTTTCTCATGCTGTGCCTGTATAAAAAGATGGGACTAAGAAGGTATGGTACCAGGAAATCAAGAAGGGCAATGATCCAGTCTGATCCTCATGCCAATTTACTGCTCTATGGTCACTTCATTTTCCTCATCTGCACCATCCTCTTATCCCCTGTGAGTAATTTACAACACACTGATTATCTTTTCATCTAGGATCACAGTGATTGAAAGCAGGTAAATTCTTATTCTATAAATTTTTGCACCGTATTCAGAATTAGTGTAGCTAATATTTCTCTAATAGTATGCTTTATAGTCAACTGGAGGAGTACTATACTTCTATAGTATAGTAGATATAACTGTGACAGTATATCTACACAGTAGACAACTGTGATACAAGAACAGAAATGGCAGATGCCCAGTCCCCAACTTCTGGAAAAGCCCTGCTCCTCCCTGCCATCAGCTGTCCCACTGCCCCTAGAACTCTTGCCCCTTCTACAGTCATGTGGTTTGTTGACTCCACCTCAACCATTTTGTAAAACGTTCTCCCCAGGGTGTTTACAGGTTGTTCTGTGACTCATCAGTTGCCCCATCCAATTTACCCAAAAGTACCTCAAAGAGGAAGCCCCTTCCTATTTCAGACAGATGGCCATCTCTTTGTTTCAGCTACCATGTGTTAAGTAGATTATAGAATAACAGGAAGGTTGAGGTTGGTAACCTGTCCAATCCCCATGCTCAAGCAGGGCCACCTAGAGCAGGTTGCCCAGGACCATGGCCCAACAGCTTTTCAATATTTCCAAGGATGGAGACTTCACAACCTCTGTGGGCAACGTTTGCCAGTGCTCAGTCACCCGCACAGTAAAAAAAGTGTTTCCTAATGTTCAGCAGCAACCTCCCGTGTTTCAGTTTGTGAAAAGAGCCTGGCTGCATCTTTACCCTCTTCCCTGAGATACCTATAAACATTGATGAAATGCCACCTGAGCCTTCTCTTCTCTGAGCTAAACAGTCCCAGCTCTGTCATCCTTTCATAGAATCATAGAACGGTTTGGGTTGGAAGGGACCTTAAAGATCATTAATTTCCAACCCCCCTGCCATGGGCAGGGACACCTCCCACTAGACCAGGCTGCTCAAAGCCCCATCCAGCCTGGCCTTGAACACTTCCAGGGATGGTGCATCCACAGCTTGTCTAGGCAACCTGTTTCAGTGCCTCACCACCCTCACAGTAAAGAATTTCTTCCTAACATCTAAAATTATGCTCTTTCAGTTTAAAATCATTACCCCTTGTCCTATCGCTCCATTCCCTGATAAAGAGTCGCTCCCCGTCTTTCCTGTAGGCCCACTTGAGGTACCAGAAGTCCGCTAGAAAGGTCTCCTTGGAGCCTTCTCTTGTCCAGGCTGAGCAACCCCAACTCTCTACCCCCAGCCCCAAGCCTCAACCCCCAGTACCTGGGACCTTACTTAGAAGTAAGAATCCACTGAGGAGTGTGCTGGTTTTGGATGCATCTCATTATACCCTTCAGGTACAATTAAATTCTCTGTCCTGTCCCACTTCTGTGAGTGTCAGTAATCGGGATTTATCCACTGCCCCTGTTTCAGATCTGGTCGTTCTGAGAAATTGCAGGTAGGTGGGTGCTAGGATCTTGATGATCTGCTACTGCAGGTGTCAGCAGCACAAGCCATTTTTATGCCTTGCTGGGATTTTGCACCCAGGTGTTCACATTCACTCTCCATTCATATTAATATATATACATTATTTTTACAATTTTCCTAAAAGATTCCTGGGTTTCTGTTGTCTAATACAAAACAGGCACTTTGGTATCTGCTGAGAAAAACATTACAGGTAACTTTTATGATTCACAAGTTTTGTTCTTGAGTCTCCCAAGCTTCTGATGTTGCCCCTCAGCATTTTCTCAACATAATAGGATTGTAAACTCTCTACTTTCCCAGCTCAGAATTCCACCAGAACTACAAATGAATGTCATAGTTCACTTCCTTCTATGCAATCATTTTACCTATAAATTCTAATCTGATCCAGACTTCTTGCTCTCTCTCTCTCTCTTTTATTGGATTCTGCTGAGCTTTTTGGTGTACCTTTCCACTTTCTTATTCTCCATTATTCCCCTGTTATGATTTCTGCTGGGGTAGAGTTAACTTTCTTGCTATCAGCTGGCATAGCGCTATGTTTTGGATTTGGGATAAGAATAGTGTTGATAACTCACTGAAGTCTTTAGTTGCTGCTAAGCAATCAAGGCCTTTTCTGCTCCTTACACCGCCCTGCCAGCGAATAAGCTGGCGGTACACAAGAAGCTGGGAGGGGACACAACTGACACAGCTGACCCCAACTGACCACAGGGGTATTCCATACCATATGACATCGTGCTCAGTATATAAAGCCGGGGGAAGAAGGAAGGAGAGGGACATTCAGAGTTAAGGTGTTTTGTATTCCCTAGTAACCATTAAGCGTGATGGAGCCCTGCTTTGCTGGAGCTGGCTGAACACTTGCCTGCCCATGAGAAGAGGTGAATGGTTCCTTGTTTTGCTTTGCTTTTGTGCATGGCTTTTGCCTTACTCATTAAAATTTCTTTATCTCAACCCAAGAGTTTTCTCACTTTTACTCTTCCAGTTCTCTCCCCCATCATGCCATAGGAGGAGTGAGTGAGCAGCTGCATGGTCCTAGTTGCCGACTGGGGTTAAACCATGACATCCTCTTACATAATCCTATTTTTTCCATGTCAAACTTGAAAAAAGTTTGCAAGGACAAGACACTTGTCATTCATAGGACAGACAGAAAGAAATGTGTTGAGTAATGGAAAAAAGCTTTTCTTTTGCTTTTAATTAATGTTCTAAATACTCTTTCTGTGTGTTGTCATAATATTCTTTCATTGACTGTTCTGATACATATTCATCAAGGGCTAGTTCCTGGCTAATCAGAACTTTATTGGTTATAACAGAGATGTCAGCTTACAGCAGATGAAAACCTTGATCCAGGTTCTCTATCCAGTATTTGTAGTTGAGAACAGCAACTGGCTACCTCCTGAGACCAGCAGCCCAGTGATCAGTGCCAGATAGTTAATAAGTTCAGTTCCACAAATCACTGTTATGAGAAAGTCAGGATGTTCAATAGAAAACTGAGCTGTGCAAGAATCAGGCAGACAAGATACTTACTTAAGTACACAAAATTCTAAGAAGGGAAAAAAGGCTTAAGGATAAACTGCATATCAACCAGAATATCGCTTAGGAAGTTCAAACTGTTTAATAGCCTATAAGCTTATTCATATATGATGTTCACAGGACAGCAGTATGATGATAAATAATAATCTGTACTCATTTGAGGAACTAGGGGCCCTCATAACTAATTTCAGTAGGACCATAAAGCCATAATTAAGTATAGGTTTAATCACAAACATTCCAGGACAAAATAACTTTAAAGAAATCTTATTTTCCCACCTTTTGATGAGGAAAAAAATATTCATTGATAATTTTTAACCTGATAAAAAATAAAAATTTTTATATGACCTTAAGAATGTTAAAAAAAGGAAACAAAAGAATTATAATATTTAAACAAATAGTTTCAGTGGTTCTGAATACAGCAAAAATATCAATATTTACTGAGGAGAATAATTCAATCTTTTATTCAGTTGTAGTCCTTGTTTCTTTCAAAGCTCTTTCTTGCTGCCTTCTGTAACCTGCAAGCATCTTGGTTTGCCAGTCAGGTTACAACTTGTCTTCTGTTCAAATCAGCAATTCACCTTTTAGTGGCTTCAGAAAGGGGATTTCCGCTGCCAAAGCTTCCCATCCTACCAGGAGCATAATAAGTGCCTTTCAAGTGCAGTGGTGGCATAGGCATGTTTACTGACAGACTGCTACCATACCCATGTAAGAAATGAAACACTGGACAACCATTTTAACTTATGCACTGAGGATCTTTATTAACAAGATATGGGCGCGTTGGTTGCTGATCAGGCTTCTCCAGCCTTTTTCCTTTTTTTCTCAGTGTTGTTCCTTCTGCACCTGCTCCTTCTGTCACTGCTGCAGGATGGGGCAGAAAAAGGAACAGCGGACCAGAGCACGCTTCTCCCTCCTCAGTCAGTCAGATGGAGAATTTTGAGACTTTCTATCAGGTCATCAGCCTAAGGATAAGGAAACACACTTGGCACAAAGCTTCACCCTCTAATGGTCTTACTGCAAGGTGCAAGCTGCCCCACAGCAGAGAGCAATGGGAGCTCCCTTGCAGCCCTGAGCAAAGCCCAGAAGCCGCCCTCATCCCGCTGCTGTGTTGCCCCGTTGGGCTCAGGCTCCATATGTGGCGCCCCTCGGTGCAGCTCACAGGATGCGTCTTTCCTCAGGGGCCCTTGGTGGCATCGTCCATCCAGGGATGTGTCCATAGCTCTGGGGCATGTTCTAGATCATTCCTGCCCCCCATCCCTTCGGTGCCCCATCCTGCCCTCTTGAATTCCGCTGCCCCAAACTTGCTAGGGCTTGTCTGGCAGCCTTGTAAAGTGCGGGGCTCCAAAACTGCCTTTTAGTTCTGTTTAATTATTTTCTATAATTATGTTGTATACACCATACTTCTACACAATTTTGGCTGTATATATTAAATTTATATATTTTTATACATGTATATATTTCTATGACATATGTAAATATATATAATGTCTATTTTTGTATTAATAACTAATACACACACATATATAGTGTATATGTTTTTATATGTGAGCACTTCCTGGTCAAAAGGAAACGAGCCGCTGATCAGAGGCTGTCATGTGGGTGTGACAGTTTCAAAACACGACAGGCAGCCAATCACAGAGCACTATGGAAACACGTGGAGTATGATGTCATAAACAGTGGCCTCCTTGTATGTTGTGGTCAGGGCTTCCAGTGCTGATGCACTTCTGGGTCAGCTGGAAGGCGTGGCTGGTCCTGGCAGCCAATCACAGGTCTGCTTTTGAACACATGGGGTAAAATGGAACGAGGAAACAGCCTTCAGCCAATCACAGAAGAGTATGAAAACATGTTGGTTACAACGAATTACAAAACGGCAGCTCCCTGCCATGAAATGGTGGACAACCCAAGATGGCAGCCTCCGTGCATGTAGTGGGGCGGGACTTCCTCTTGTGGAGTGCGCCTGGCTGAATTGGCAGGGGCAGATGGCAACGCCAGCCAATCACAGAACAGCCTGTGCGCATGTCGGGGGAGGGCACTTTAGTGAATGACGCCCCCAAGGACAGAAAGGGGAGGTGGCAAAACAACCACGTGACCAGAAGAGCGGCGGGACTTCCGGGAGCAGCAGGATAGGTGATGCCACCAGGGGGGCGGAGCTTCACTAGAGGCAGGGAGGGGGAGGCACCGCCGCTGGTTGGGTTCAGCCTTGTCGTGGTGCTCCTGGGAGGTGCCGGGCAAAAATCTTTCACACTGTGTGAGGTAAGAACACAACTGCATTGTGGTGTTAGAAGCCGTGGTCTGATACCGTTACACGTGGTCGAATGAAAGTCTTTTCCTCAGTTGTACAGCATGGGTTTGTTTTTTTTTTTTTTGTCTCAGAGAAGGCCTCGCTCTGCTAAACGATGTTCCTGACTAGAAGGATGTGTTAAAAGAAGAAATAAAAAAAAAAAAAAAAATCAGCTTTTCTCTGTGTCAAATCTGTACTTGTTGCAGAACAGATTTGGTGTTCTGAGTACTACTGAGGAGGGGCAGTTTTGTGAGGACTGCCAGCTGGTTGAGGGGTGCCGTTCTGGCCACCTTTGGTTCAGAAAAAGGGTTTACATGCACATGAAAAATTATACTTGGAACTTTATAATCTGCCCGTAGGCCAATGCCAATCGCTGCTTTATCTACTTGTGGGAGCTGGATTTGCAGCAAACCAGACTTGTCCTACTGAAAACCAGAAAAGAGAAAAGAAAACCAAACAATATAGTATATACATCATACACAGATATATTGCTTCAACTTTTATCTATTAAATTAGTCTTTTTATTGTTTAGAATACTTTACCCATTCTGTGAACTTAAAGATTTCATTTTTATCTGTGAAAATTTTCAGAAAATAGAGATGGGAGAAGTATCCTGGCCATTGTCTGTCTAATCCTTAATTTAGCAAACCTACTGTGCCACTCCTGGTAAATGAGACATGGAAGTAGAAAGAAACAATATGTAAGCAATATGCCCTTCAAGCTGAGGAAGTATTAGTATAAAAAGGGCAAATTATAGAAGCAGCTAATGACTGTAATAGTTCCCAAGCTTAAAAACAGATGTGTGCTCAATGCTTTACAATTCTCATATAAAAGCATTTACAGTCTTGCAGAGGCATAATTGAAAGGCAAAACAAAGAAACCTTTAATCATAGCTGGAACATATTTTTAAAACAGCAGAAAGGTAGGGGCTGGCTGATTGGAATATGTATGGTAGAAAAAAATGGGTCCTAGTCAGCCCTTATTTTTCCTAGTGTAACTCACTTGAAGCAAATGCTTGCTACTACTGAGTTGCACTGAAACCAAATGAGAAATAATTTCCTTTCTCTAAAAGTAACATCAACAGCACAGAACAGCTGGCACTTGGGGGTAATCCCTTGCATGAGGTTTGCAATGATGCGGGGTCCAGAGTTCAACCTCTCTCTTCAATGTCAATGGATTTAAGTCAAACTCTGGCCAGTAGAGAACGTTGTCACCATCTGAAGAGTGCCCTGGAGCTGCGAGGCTCTGGTCTTCATGTGAACACTAACACCCAGATATTGGGATGTAACTAGGTAAGTATAAATGACATGGTGTACATTTATTAGCTGGCTAATCAGATGGGTTATCTCCAGCACATAAAGTCCTGAGCCTGTTTTTCCTGTTAGACATGGGTCATGGCATTAAATGACTCTTGTGAGAGCAGCCATGGTGAGAGGCTCATCTTTATCAAGAAGGCCAAAGTCTTATTTTTATGGACAGCCCTCAACACCAAGTGCAGCAGTTGCTTTAGTTACACCCTAAGTGGCCTTTGAAAATATGTTCCTGACTCAAGGACCCAAGCAGCTGCATTCCTGGAAAATGTTAGTTACTGTGTTACATATCTGAATGACTTTTTATTTCTACTTTCACCATGCTGCCAAAGCAACAGATGAATTTTAGTTAAAGGTTTGTGTATATAAGAGGAACACAGAGCACTATCCTCTCAGGGTTTTCATGCAACCCCCCCCTTTTTTTTTTCCCCCCAGACTTAACAATATTATGAAGTGTTATGCCTTTTACATGAATTAGTCTTTGAGCCCCCTCTAGCCCTAGCACATAATTCTTAGGAGTTAGTACAAAGGAAATGAACTGTTTGACATAGTTCTACAACTCAGCTGAAAAGCATGCAAAAACTCTGGTGTGTTTTATCTCTTTTTAATGGTTTCCTATATCTGTGCTTTTTTGTTCCTTATCATTGAGGCAAATCACATCATTGCAAGGAGTATCCAGTTTGCTTTGCTTATTAGTGCAAGAGATTAAAAATAATTCCACTTTAAGCATTAAAAATGACAGAAAGACAGAAAGAACAATTTCATTCAGTCATTAGTTAGCAAGCTGATTTTTCCCAGAGACAATATAATCACCATAAATATTAATTTTGTATCAGTTGTTATTTCTCATGAATTGTATTCAGCAAAGGTAATCAAGAATTCTGCCAAGGTATTGCTGTTATAGGTTGTGTCTTTATAAACCATTGCTAGAAAACTGTAAGAGACATCCTGTAAATTCCCTGATGAAGGGCAGAAGGCCCTCCAAGCCTTCAATGGAATGCCTCAAACACTCGCAAGGAAATAAATAATGCAGGCCTGATATTCAAAGAACTGATAAGGCTCACAGGCCTGGAAAAGCAGTGGTAGGACTGTCTTGTGAAGGCAAGATAGTTCTGTCACTCGTGTGGTGAGCTTGCTAGTTCTCTGTTCTTGAGGCCATTGTGTCTGATAAGTGACCTTTGCTTCATTATCCACGAAATGCATATGAAAGCGCACAGTGCTGCATATGCTAATGAAGATTATAGAGATCATGCTAAACATGTATGACTATGGCACTCATCTCTCCAACCAAATCATGCTACACGTCACCTGGCAGAAGGGAGAAACCTGAGAGGAGTCTGTCCTTGGCAAGGGGGGTGGACAGTGCTAATTGAGCAACCATAAAAGGGGAAAATAAGTGCCCCTAGGGAGGGAACAAAGAGGAAACAAAAGAAGAAAATAGTGCCTGGGAAGATTCCCTGAAAAAGACACTGGAACCAGGACTGGTGATCTCTTTATCTCTGTCTTTTTCTCTGTCTTTTCCTTTCTCTATCCCTCAGTTTATCTTTTCTCTTAGAGTTCTTAAGTAACTGTTAAGAGTTTTTAAGTAACAACCTTAAGTACTGCTTGCCACAAATTGTTGTATACCTGTTAAGTAGCACAATGCATATCTCACCATTTGCCATGATTTGTTACATACCTAACCAATTATCACGTACTTGTTAAGACCTATACTAATCATTTTGGGAGACTAATAAATGTTTGTATATGGACCTTAAGATTTATCTCACCTTAGTCCCTGCTGTTGGGAATTTACGAATCTGAGTCACTTACCCCAATTCTTTTCTGAGAGTGGGACGTGACAACAACGATATAGCAAAAAATCATAAAACACAGACGTATTTTATTTGTATACATTTTAAAAGAAAGATGCGTCAAAATCCCATTCTGACACTGTAGTCTGAATAAAAAAGAAATAAAAAAAATTAGCATGTGCAAAATTAGCAGTAGCTACACCTGCTTAAATTGAGATTTCCAGAGCTCTAGCAATACTATCAATTTATTTCAGAAGTATGGAGTTTTGTCAGTTTATCAGTAGCTTCTGGCAGCCAGGTGAGGCTGTTTCTTGATTCCCAGTTCATTTCACAGCATAGTTTTGGACGCTTCTTCTGAATCTAAAAGTTATGTTTTATACTGTTCATGCAGTATTATACTGTGATATACCATTTAAGTTGGAAAAGAAGATCAGGTTAGTCAAGCCGGACTTGCCTTTCATAAACCCATGCTAAGTGGGCATGATCACCTGGTTGTCCCGTACATGCTGTGTGATGGCACTCAGCATGATCTGCATAACCTTCCCCAGCACTGAGCTCAGACTGACAAGGTCTGTAGTTTCCTGGATCCTCCTTCTGCCTCCTGTTAACACACTCCAGGTGGGATTCAGCTCACGGATTAAAATACATAAATTAAAATGTTAACATTTGGGCATACACTGGAGCTCAGTATCTGAGCTTCCATTATAATCAATGGAGAGCGAGCTGGTACATGTGGAGTGTGGAGAGTTTATTCTCAAGGGGACATATACATCTGATTGGCCTAATTTACAAGCTGAATCTTGTTTTACTTCTCTGTCCTATTTTCTTTCCAGCAAAGGAGGAAGAACTGCCGCAGAGGGAAAAAAATGTGGAGCCAAAAAACAATCCTACAAATGCATGAGACATGATTACTTGAGGCTTTGTTTTAATTATCAGTGCTGGAGGTCTTGTACATTCCCTAATTTCCTTCTGAATAATCAGTGCTTCTGAAGTGCTTCTGGAGGTCTTGTGTTCCATCAAGGCTCAGTAAGAAGGTTATCTCTTCCTCTCAAATGGAGATGATACATTTCTCGCTACTATGTCTCTTGCAAATGTGCAAAGGATGATACTCGGTATTTGTCTTGAATTTGAAGCTGAGACATTTCTTGAGAAAAGTATTCTGCTGTAAGCATATCTTACTGGGTCTTCAAGATCTGCCCTGCCTATACGTGGCTTCAAAAGGTTTTAGAAGCACTGAGATGAGCCCACCTCACAAGCTGTGGATGTGTCTTGATGTACAGCCATGTACAGAAAACCTGTGGAAACTCCTTCATGTAGAGGACTTAGAGGCTCTAACTTCAGAGCTCATTGCCACCTACGTACTTGACAGGAAAATGTGGTATGCATCTTTTTGTAAAGGAAGAAAAGAAGGACAGGCATACCTTCAGAAATCTCACAGAGAAGGATTTTTATTTGCTTGTCACTATGAATTAACTGCTTCGGCACTGGAGTGGAAAACAATGATCTTTTATAATGATTGTGCAATCTATTTTAAAAGTAAAAATAACTCTGGAAATGAATAGCTACTTATTATAGAGTTTATAGATGTGTGAGAATTTTCACTACTTTCTAATTAGAGAAGAGCTCACCTACGCCCTCCTGGCACCCAAGCAAGTTAAGTTCTTCTTTCTCCAAAATTCTGAGCTGATGTCTACCAATACTATGCTGATTACGGTTAGTTCAATTTAGTATAGAAGATACCTGAATATCTTCCTGTCATTACTTCTACCCTAGTTTGCAGTGATTTTATTTTTAAAAGGAAACCACTACCAAAAAAAAGGGAGATGAAGACTATCTTTTTGTAGTGTGAAGCACAAGAAGATTTGAAGATCTGGAGGTGAAATGTATTCATGCCTTTATCTTTTAACAACTTCAGTTACATGAGTACTTTAAGTATGTGTCGGGTACAATTAGTTTTTAATGAATCCATAATGAGCCTAATTACATTCTGCAATTCAAAATGATGTCTAATTTTCTTCCTAGTCAAAGTTGCCTGTTTGCTTTTCTTACCCACTGTAGTCAGGACAGTATTTACCTTCCTAATTCCCTGAATCATGAGTCTCTGTAGTTTGAATGAAGTAGCGTCAGTGATTCCCAGCTTGAAAAGCAGCAGGACACAGATGTACGAACTCTTGAACAAATGGATCAGCTAGCACATTACCTTTAAGAACTGATAATCAGCCTCTTTTATGTCTTTTAATAACAGTGAAAACCACCTGAATACACAAATGTATACTGTCTTACCTGATTATATTAGTTCTTTTCTCTTTTTGGCTGGAGCTGCCCTTTTGTAGTGTAGCAGCATAAACACATTTTCAAGCGATGGTGAAAAGTAGCAGACAAACCAAATTGAAATCCCTCATAATAGTAACCTCTCTGTGTGAAATTTAAGGGTCTTCTGAACATGCTGTGAAGTAGCCCTTTGCAGCCTCCACAACAAATAGAATAGAGGAAGCAGGGGATAATCTCAAACCTAGCTGAAACAGGGTTACAAACAAATTATTTCTTGTATTCAACTGAGGATGAATGCACAGTTTTAGGCTTGCAAAAGGGTTAAGAAAAATAAAACCAATGTAGTGTACAAATGAAGAACCAGAGCATAATAAAATTTATGCAAAAAAAAAAAAATTATAATCTAGAAGAGAAAACGTAAATTAAATAGAGAAAAAGATAACACAGCAAAGAAAAAAGATGGAGAAGCATTCATTTCACTGTAGAGAGGATACAAGTCTCCTGATATAAGTGAAAGCAGATTTTTATCTGTACAAATTTTGGCACTTATCAGTAGCACTAACGCTGCTGGTATTCTCATGGAAATAATGATGGAGGTTAGACCCTTAAATCCTAACTCCATGTATATTGAAGTTATTCAGAAACTTTACATGGAATTTAAGACAGATCTGAATTAAAGCTAAATTTTTGAAAGAAAAGATAACAACATGCAACATATTCTCTTTTGGAAAGTATCTCAATACATATACGGCATACAGGAAAAAGTCAAATAATACGATTTGCCTAAGAAGCTGGGGAATCTCTCTGGGCTAAAAAGAGCAAAGAAATAAAAAGAAAATGATGTAATTTGTCTTTGCCAGGAGAGAAACAAGTGAAATGACACCAATTTGTCTTGAGAGAAGCAAAAATGGAAGTAGAAGGCGGCATGAAAAAGCAAGAACAAGAGTTCTGAGTAAAATTCTTTCTGTTTACCCCTAGGCTAAAAATAAATCACTAAATAAACACATTAAAACATTCACGGCTTTTTTCAAAAGCAGAAAATAATCCTCATTTCACAGATAAGTGAACTGAGGGGATGAGAGTTCAAGCAAGGGAGGTAGTCATGCTTTAGGATGTCTACCATCAAAATTAGATTCTTCAAATCCTGTTTATCTGCTTCCTCACCCTGGAGTATCAAAGCTGCTGATAGTGAAGTTCTGCTTGCAGCCTGACCAGAAGCAGCCCAGGGCTGAACACAACTAAGCCTTGCTGGTATTAAAGGAGAGGCGCTCTCTCATTTGCTTGGGGTGAGGGTTGCCTCATCCCAAGGGCTTCATCCCTTAGAAATTGTTCAGATTATTTTAGAAAGCCAAGCTCTGCCCAAGACACCAGAGGGTCGTACGCTGCTGGCTCCTCAGTTTTTTCCCCAGTGGTTCAGAGACTAGCAGCCTGTGGGAAAAAATAGGTCTAATGCTCATCTGAATCTCCACCTGTCTCAGTTTGGTAATGACCAAGCTATGCAGTACCCTGAGACAGGGTTTTTTATTTCTCCACATAAAATCGTTTTCCTTTGCTTGAAATTATTAAATATTCACTGGACCAAAGAGGGGGAAAAGGGACTGCATTGATTTCATCTCTCTCTGGCCCAATAGTTAAGGCTCTGAACTCTAATAAGGGAAATTTGTATTCCTGTTTCTGCTCCAAACAACTCTTTCAGTAGGTTATGTTGAATACCCGGGAATACAGGTCACCTGCTCCATAGCAATGAGAAACAAAATTTTGTTCTCATTTATGTCAGTAAGAGTTTTACCATTTACCTCAATGGGTTCAATATATGATCTTTAAAAAAAAGTCACCTAATGTTTCTATATTTTCTATTCACTTCCTAGAAGTCATATTTTCTCCTAGATTTCCCTGTCATTCTCCACTGCTGAATATTCGCCCCAGGAATTAATGGGAAAAATTTTCTTTCATGAGTTCTGTCCTCATGCATCTGATCTAAACCCACTGAAATCAGACTTGATGTGTCTATCCGCTTGTTAAATAAGTTTATCCAGCTGCAGTCTACGATGATGCAGTCAACCAGAGGAAGCCAGTATATCTGAGTTAAGTTAGTGCGCTTAACATATTTTTCCTGACTGCTGTCTTGCTGCCTATCAGTCAGGAAAAAGCATTCTGATGAGTCTGAATATGCTGTTTCTTTTATTTTTATCTATGTGAGTTCATACTACAGTAAGAACTGAACATAATATATGAAGTACTGAGGTGGATCTAGGTCTATCCTTGATTTGGTTGCTTGTCTACATTATTTACTTTGTTTCAGTTCCCTACTTGTAAACTCCAGAAGATGACAAAAATGTTCTTTATGAAGTAGTCTAAGATTATTATTAAAAAAACAAAACAAAAAAGACATCAGAAAGCAAAATTATCAATTAACTCAGAAATGATTGTCAGAGGTTTCCTTCACAGAGTTAGGCTGTCATCCCTGTGAAGTATGGATGTGGTAGTCTCAGCGTACAGATCATACCCATCTAAAAGCTATCTAGCCACCTAGAGAGACAAATCTCAATAGCTGCTTTGTCCGATTTGGTAGGGAGCAACCTCAATGTGAGAAGGAATCATGTCCTATAGTTGCTGTAAGAACAACTTTCGAAGGAAGATCAGTAAAGTTAATAATGGGTCTGAGAAAAAGTGTATCCAAGATAGCTCACCAGATGTTTCGAGTTTAGAAAAAGTGACTCCAGCAGATTAGTCTTCTGTAAAAGCTTTAATTTTAATATATATTTAGAAAGCCACAGTGTCATTGTTATTGATAGGAGAACTTTACTCATTGAGAGGTACTACCTCATGCTTTCTTAGTGGTAATTACAAAATGTTTGTTTTGTACATTTTGGTCTAGTATGAAGGATGTGACAGAAAGTGTAGGCAGTGATACTTTAAAGAAAGCAAGCTGTCTCCCACAGAGCTCTTTTTTTACAATCCTTATGCTTCAAACAGTATCGGAGAACTGCTTGTTGGAATCAGGTCTATAACAGTTTTGTTCATTCTGTTGAAGCCCTACATATAAGAAATTTGCTGATTAGTATTCAACAAGCTTGAAATATAGATGCAGAGAGTCATAAATACATGGCTGGAAGGAGCCTGGTAAAGATGTCTAATCCAATTGCTTGCCCCAAGGCAAGATCAAATGCAGCTAAAGTATTTCTGACAGATGTTTATCCAGTCTATTCATAGGAATGTCAGTGATGGATATCGTACAGTGTCTCAAGACAAGCTGTTCTCAAGACAAAGAACAAAATTTTAAAATGCAGCCCTGTGTTCTAGGGCTGGGAGCTGAATGACTGCTGTTTGAGGCTGTTTGTTTTCCTGGTACTTATCCTGATTTACATTAATAAACATATCATCCATAGGGTGTTGAAATTATATCTCCTGTGTGACATGCTGCCAGTTGGGAGTGTGTGAGGTGACTGGAGATGTATATGGTGAATTGACTTTCAGATAACTGTGTTTATGAAATATACATTCTTGCTATCTGGCTATATGGCTTAAGGATAACTACCTTAAGGATGCTATGCCTATCCTTATTAAGAGTACATGCTGGCATCTTCAAAAAAGTACAAATGTTTTAGGACCACAAATGTAATTAAAAGCTAGGAGACCTTGCATTCAGAAAGCCAGATGCACACTTTAGAAAGGTACGTATGGCTCTCCACCATTTGATACAAATTATTACTGAAGGTATAAACCATAGTGCTGTTAGCCTAGGACTTGTGAGTGCTTGCTGAAAATGTAGTGTTACCTTAAAGTGAGTAAGTTCATGGAATTAAATAAACCAAACATCTCACAAGTTGATATATGTGTGGACTTCACTGCCTTTTTTTTCTTTGTCTGCCTTCAAATACCTACTCAGTCATCTCCCATGACCCCAAGGAGAAACCAGCATGAGATACAATTTTTAAATATAAATATATCATATTTTTAATATATATATTATATATATATATATTTATATATGAAATAACTTATACAGGATTTTTTCCCAGGATATTTTAAATCTTCAGATCTTTTACTTTAATTATATCTGAATTCAAACTATTTGTATTTTCTTAATATTGTGAGGCTGAGCAGCATTATGAACTCTTGTAGCAAACAGCTAAACTTAAACCAGAAATGAGTCAAAAGATTTCTGTGCTTAAAAAAAGATTTACGTGCTTAACAAAAGATGAGGAAACCACGCTGAACATCTAGATTGATACTTCTCAGTTTTTCATGTTGACAATGCCCCCTACTCAGAGAAAATAAAATTTTTCACGAGATATTAACATTTCCTGTCAAAGCAGGAAAGGAGATGAATCGATGAGAACAGCAATGTCATGCAGCATGTTTACCCAGCTTCAAGAAGCTGACAGAGTAACTTGATCCTGAGGAATATTGAAGGCATGAGTAAGTGGGAACAGAACTTTCAAAGCTTTGCAACCTCTTTTGACTATTTTTTTGGCTGTCCTCTAGAGTATATAACAGCCTGTGCTTTGGGAAGGAGTTCTTGTCTGTCCTCTTGTATAATGGCCTAAAGCAATTTGCCCAACTAAAGAGCGGCATAACACAGGACCATGGTAAGGAGATTGTGATACGCACTGTATACCTGTTTCTGTATAAGAGCAGGTGATATCTACTGGTGTCCGTTCCTTGGTTTCCCCTGTCTGTGGCATGTATCTCCATAGCACAGAAGCACACTAATCAGTGCAAGAACCATAAAATAGGCATGCAGGAGTAAAAAAAACTTCCCTTACACGTTAAGAAGGCATACCTCTCTCCTTCACCACTCTTTTCTCTGAAAATGATGGGTGGTTAAGAAGAGGGGGGGCAAATTCTGGTAAAATTGGCAAAAAAAAGTAGAAATTTAGGTTGGGACACACATGCAAAAATGTGCTACTAATTTTACAATATGTGTTTAATGGTACAGTCTGAACTTGAGACCTAAACACACTTGGGAAAAATATCAGATTTCCCAAATAAAAATACATGAAGAGGAAAAAGATAGATTTACTCAGCTCTGCTGATGACACTTTCAGTCCAGTATGACAGGGAGTAGAAAGGAGCTCTGAAAACAGCTCTTAAATGATGAATAACCGTATTCCTAAATAATTATTGTGCTTTTATCTTACTTCTGTTGCTTGCAAGGAATTTTGTCAGCAAAAGTATATAAAGCACTTCAGAGCAACACTTTTACGAAATTACTTTTAATGCATGAAATGCACTCTATTCTGTTCAGAATCTTTTTGGAAAATGAGAGGTATTCCCAAGTGTTAAAGGAAACCTATCAAAATCATAAAGCATGTATAAAATAAATGTATAAATTTAAGTTGTAGCTTGACTCTTGCTGAAGTAAAATGGGAAACTGTTTGAATTAGTAGAATTTTCCACAATACTGTAAGAATTATTTTTGAATACAAAACCTTTTTACTGTTTTATACTGTATTTTATACTGTTCATACTGTGAATTACAAAACCTTTCTACTGTTTGATTTACTACAGGAGAGAGTATTCCTCTTAAAAAGTCCACTCTGTATTTTGCTGTACCCATCCTACACTCCTAATAAAGTCCAAGGATCTGCAGGAGGCACAGGAGGTCTCAGGTGCATCATGGTTTGTCAGAAGGATGGAACATTGGCTTCTCCTATATGTAAACCCCGATGCCGAGAAATGAGAGAGATGAAAGACAGATGCATTGAAAGTGTATTATCGATATCCTCATTTCTAGAAAGTATTCAGCATTTATCATTCACTGAAAAGAGACACTAAATCATTCCTGTGTCACAGTCCTGATTTGCTTATAAGATGTATTCCAAGGCTTAAACCACACACACATTGACTAGGTAAAGTGAATTTGAGGGTCTCTCCTAATAATTTGGGATGTACAGCAATCCCAAAAGTGATGATTCATTTGACTGTCACTCTAATTTGTATGCTCCTTAACAAATCGTGTCCTTCCTTGAGAGAACTTAGCCTTGATTTTTTTCATTTAAGTGGAAATGCGTTTGCGTAAGATATCTTCTATTCATATGGTGGGCCTAGATCACAAAATCACTAATCCTTAAATGGTAGTTCTTTTTAAAATTAAAGAGCTAGACATTCAAAACTAGGTTGTCTAGTCACCTTAAAAGAAGTTCTGCTTTCTCTGGTAGAAGCTTGCATAACTGCAAAATTCATCTAAAGTATTTTTAAACCTGCTGACAGCCATCCTTGGGACAAATCCTATAGTCATGTAGCAAAACCAACAACTGTCACTGGAAGTTTGATCTGAAAAGGTACAGCAGAATTTCTGTGTAATTTAGCAGGGTTAGCCTTTTTATTATTTTTTGACAGAAGAGCAGTATTTAAATCTGCAGAGTAAATATGTTGGCAGGTATTGTAGTTGAAGAGACATCACATGTTCTTCAGCCTAAAATAAGCATCCATCATGCTAAGGTCTGCAGTATGTCCTTAGTTTCACGCTAGTCACTGAATTTTTTTGAATGAAACCTGCACTAATTCTAGCCATAAGGAAAAAAAAAAAATGGAAAATAGGTGGCAACAAAATGTATGTTTGTTGGAAAATTACAAGGGCAAAACCAGAGCTCCAGTCCGCGTAAAGTAGGACTAAGATGCAGTTTGTAAGCAGGTGTCAGCTCTCTGTATCACAATGTTGCCTCTTCCATCCGTCCTAAGACAAAAGGACTGAATTATAGAAGGGGGAACTGTTATGCTGAAGAAGATGAGAAACTATTTATTAGAAGTGATGGTGTTATTCAGGCTCTCATTTTGCACACTTTCACTAAACTTAAATGCTTTTAAACACATTTAAACTTTGATTATTCAAAGGCACTCTGCCTTTGAGCCTCAGTTCTTTTTCATCTTTTTAGTATTGGGTACTTTTGAGCGTACTCTATGTTTTTGTGCCTTCTACATTACTTCCTGTGCATGACAATATTTTATGGACTTGCCACGTATCACCACATATACTAAAAAGTGCTACCTTACCTGTCCTCTACATCTGACACTCTTCCTAAGCAGCTGTGGTGTCGTAACTGATCAAGAACATTCAATTGCTATAACAATATGATAAACTGTCGGAAAGTATTGAAGTTTTAATTGCAGTGGTTGTATTCTTCCATGTTATACTTGCTAAAAGGACTTAGCAATGTTGATAGTACTGAGGGCTGAGACGAATTTAAATATAATCCTGTTTTGAGACACGTTACAAGAGTGGTTTAAAATTGAGGGGAATTCAGAGTAAAGGAGATATTTTGAGAAGTGCCAGTGAAGGAGTGAAGGGTAATTTAAAATTTTCAATTTTCTCTTGATTACAATAGCAATATCAAGAAAACAGAAAGGAAAGAGCTAATCACTGGACTTGTTCTCTCAGGCACAGCATTACGCTGGCTGTATTTCAGATCTAAACACCACGCTATGGAGGGCACTGCTTACATTTTAGTACCTTTTACCGGCTACCTAGAGTGTTTCACATGGCATAATGGCTACTTTATTAAAAGGACTCATTAAAGTAGTTTCTGAGAAATACATGATAGCTTATATAGTCATAAACTACAAGCTGTTCCTCTGAAAAGTTAGCAAGCACCCTTCAGGCATCTGTTTTAACAACACTTTGCAGTGGAACCCAACATCTTAGATAACATATTTTATTCATGGATTATCAAGTTTTCATATTTTAAATATTTATGGGATTCATAATCCCATATGGTCCTTACTGTGAAGCATGATACAAGTGTTTAATGAGAAAGTGTGGACATATTTATGAAAAATAATATCTGCTCTTTCCTCTCAATAGAGCTGGATTGCTCTATTGAGTAAATTGCAGTGATTACACTGATTTTTGTCTTCTTTGTTCTGCTTTTTTTGTTTGTTTATTCTTCAATGAATTTTGAGGTTTCCAGCAGCACACAGTTAACAAAACAGCATTCTGCTGAAGAGCAGGCTTATAATATTCTTATAAGAAGCCATTCTTTGGGTCTGTTGGTATTTCTCAGTATACAGAATGGAACCAGGTCAGGCTTTTCTTCAGAGTACAGGACTTCCTTCAGCAGCATCATACCTTTTCATACATTCTTAAAGACAATCCAAAACAGGCTTTTCAGTTTGCAGACATACCCAAGCCAATATATCTAACTAATTCCTCATTAGCTTTTGTGCTGGAGCGGCAGATGAATAGGGAATAGAAAGAAAGAAGTTATACATATACAGAAACTTAATTTTCAAACTACATTTTGCAACAACTAGACAACTGTTACGGATGTAAAGATGGATATTGCAATAAAAGCAGAAAATAGTGAGACTGATGTTTTGGTCTGAAGAGGGAAAGATATATTTGAAATTAGGAGGATTTTAACTTCATCAAGAATCAATAAGATTCTAGCTTGTAATGCAGACAGAATCAAGGTTGAGAAAAGTCCCAAGTTCCTGGAATGAATATAGGCAGTATGATATAATGATGAATAATGATAAAGGAAACTAAAGTGATCAGTGTGATTATCTGAGGAGCTATCCCAAGAAAACCTTGAAATGTTGGACAGGGCGAACAGCAAAAAGGAGTCACGGTTTCTTTCTGGCTGCCCATATCTGGTTTATGGGACCAAGAGATGAAGGACAAACAGTGACAGTAGAGAACATAGTTTATGCCTGGAGAGAGAGGGGCCCGATGCCTTCTTAAGCTTCCCCCTTCATGCTCATTTATTTTGCCTTGAGAATGTATCCAAAGTTTTGCAAACGTCCAGAGACAGACTTTAGGGGAAGATGCAAGTCAAGAAAGGAAGATGTTGAGTAGAATAATAAATCTCCTTGAAAAGAAAATACAGTGGGTATATTTTTGTTTAATAGATATTTGCATGTTGATCACAGTCCAGAGAAAAGGATTGGGAAGAATTGCCTGTGTTGCAGAAAACAGTCCCGCCTGGCTGTCTTATTCATGTCCACTCCCGTCACTTCCCCATACACTGGAAAATGCCCTCTTGTGATTCCGTATAGCCACTACAATTTTTTTTAATTTTTTTTTTTTTTTAAAAAAGCAAACAAACAAACAAACAAAAAAACCCCAACCAAAACCTGAAACCCTCAACCCCCAAACTTTTAAAGTTATTTAAAATAACAAAATGATCCTTCTTTGAATTTTCTGAAGTCTTTTACTCTTTCTCTGGTTTTCTTACAAATGTATGTTCTTTGAATCTAAGTATTTTTTTACTTGGTATCCTGTAAAAAACTGAACATAGTAACATGAGTCAATATCTTAATCAGTGAACTACAGGTGATGGTAAATCTTTCATGACTGACCCTCACAAGGGTAAAAATTTTGCATATAAGCCAACCTCATCTTTCAAAGAATGACATTTTATCTAGTCAACAGGAATTAGACAATTAAAAATTTTCCAAGTCCTTATTGATATTGTTGGTACATGTAGTGGGATTCGTAATTTGAGTACAAAAATAGAATCCTAAAATCCAAGAGTAAGAGATAATTTTGACCTTTCCTCTTTTGAGAAGATGTAATCCAGATACCAGTTAAACTAGTAGTTGAATATTCTTTCAAAAATTGTTCCAGCTGTGAAGCTTTGCAGCCACATCATTAGGATTAACTTGTGCTCTAAATGCTACCTTGCAGCTCAGCTATCTGCTACTAAATATTGGATGCTTCCCTGTGGAAACCATTTCATTACTTGCCTAAATATTTCATTTGGAACACTCACGTGCACACCTGGCTATAAGAGAACACAGAAGGACCCTGGAAATGTCCACTGGAAAAAAAACAAAACAAAATGAAACCCAAAAAGAACCCCTTCAAACAAAAATGAAGCTGTAGGTCAGCAAGCAGCTAAAACTTTATGACTTTTTTGAATCCCCAGCATTTAGAACAAAGCAGATCAAATAAGGAAAAAATAGAGATGAAAGATACTTATCGTCTTGAAATACTGACAAGATAAGAATGCCCCAAGTAACAGTTGTATGTTGAATTTAACTTTGTGAGACCAACAGACCTTATGGTTAGCCTCTTTGGTGATGTGGACGCTTCACACTATAGATTTTCATGAGCACTGTATGTGGAAGAGTAGTCTGGAAGCAAAGTAATCAATGCATTTGAACCAGTTAGCAAACTTCTTGGAAGGCTAAGTGAAGAATTCCACAAGTCCCTATGCTGTGTCCAGTTGCAGAGTTAGAGCAATAGCATGGCATTACCCTGTGCAATGCAGACATACCCAGAATAGTATCCAGCATGCTTTAACCTCCTATGGGACATCGTAAAGATTCATTGCCTGATTACTTTTCCTCTAGTCTGTTCAAGTTATTTAAATCAGTAGGTAGCAGATGCATGTCCGTCCATTCAGATCTCACTAACTTAAGCAGCAGGTACTCTGAGGTAGAATTCTTGATTGTCTAAGACAGTGTTTTTACAGAGAAAATGAATTATCTCTCTACAGAAGAAAATAAGGCAAAGCATTGACCAGGAAGGAAAAGAAGTCCTCATTCACAAATATTTTCAAAGTCAGATCTCTTTCCTTATTTACCTTTCTTAATGAAGTTTGCTTTAGTTATATATTTTTTTGTTGCCTTGTCTATAAACCTACACTAATTTATTAGCTCTTCTCTTCCGTAATCATTTAGATTCATTGCCCTATTTAAGACTATTTGCACACAGAAGATAATAAAATATTAGCATGCTTGATCCCAATTAACTGCGATTGGTTCCACTGCAATTTCTGCATGCAAACTTTTGCAGCCTGTAAGCACTTAATCCTCTCTTCTTGTGTACAAAAAAAATAACAGGAACTATTGACTAATGTTTTGGATCGTGAAGCTTGAACAACAGTGAGTTGTACCTTTTCTATCAACAAATCCTACAAAGCTGGATTTGGGGCCATGCCTATCTATATCTTTTCTGTCATCCTTTAATTCAGTCATAAAGCCGGCTAACCAAATAATTACTTTCTGTCTTCTAAACTACTCTGCAATATGTAAGGTTATTTGTACCAAAGCAAATGCACTTCTGCCACCTGAAAAAGATGATCACCGGTACAAATCTGTATAAGTCTGGATGCATAAAACTGAAGTTCTGCTATGCATTGGCCTGAAAATTTGACCCATGAAATACAGATGGCAAATGGCATTTGTTTCAAAGAATACTGCAGTAAGCAAGCACAATGGCTTTGCAAAGTTTATCAGATGCAGTCATTATCTATTTAATTGGGTTTCATATGTGTTAGATATCTGCAAGTGTAAATGAGATGTTTAAGTCACTCAAAGGTTTTAAGTATTGTGCTTACACAGGCTACTTATTATCCACATTTCGATTCTTTCTCTGCATCATCATCAACAACAGCAATAATAGAAGCAGTAATAATATTCCAGCTGGGAATAATTCTTTGATGTTGTTTGTGTGGCTAATTGTGAGAACATAAAATAAATCCTACTTCTAGCATATCTGCTAGCAGTGTGTGTTAACTTCTGAAACTATGAATACACTTTGGATCTGTGAACAGTAGTTGCCTTGGAAAATATGTTTTACATAAACATTGAAGAAAAATTGGTCTATGGCATGAAAAGAGACTTAACCTTTGTGTATTAGAAAACAGATGGGTCAATATCAGGGTATGGTCTGGATTATGTTTACTCGTTATTTTTATTCCACCTAAAAAGCTGAAAAAGTCTGAGATGTCATACTGTTATGTATGCCTTTTTCAAGATGAAAACTTATTCCACACAGAAACTGGGAAAATCAGGTTATTTACAAGATTTCTTATAAACCACAGATGGCAGACAGAGTGATTGTTCTGTGAAAATCTGACGGTTATTGACTATATGATTATTTGCTGTGTGTTTACCAATGACTAAGGACTAATTGCCAGCAGATTTCCTATTACTAAATAAAAGTACATTTAAACATTATTAATTCATACCCTTTATCCTTTGTGTAAAGGATAAATAGTTTGTAAAACACAAATCAACACTGAATAGATACTATGAACATTTTCTGAATGACTTGGAGGCAAGCACTGCAGTAGGCAATATAGTAGGTTATAGCTTTCCTTTAACATCTTCAACCATTATGAGCATTGATTATCTATGCATTAGAATGTTTGTGAGCTATTTATTAACCTGTTATAAAGTCCTTGCATGTGTCTAGATTCATAAAATTCTAGGCGTGGTCCAAGAACAGCCAGAGAAATGCTTGTTTGCTTTTCCTTTCAGGTATGCTGGAAAAGAACAAGATACGTATGTGGGAAAAGCAGAAATATTCCCAAGGTTGCTGGTGAGTTGTCACATCAGGTCTTAGTGGCTGGCTTTGAACACAGATTAGTCATACAGGGTGTAAGGTAACATGTTTGAATGTCTCATGGAAACAACATGTCTGCAACTCATCATGAAGAGGTTGAAGCACGAAGGGCCAACTTACAAAGGTGGCACAGAGCTTGCATTCACAGACTTTGAAGGATGAGTCTCTATGCAATGAACTCATATTTTCACAGGGGTCTCTCCTGAAGATAGGTATGCAAATCTTAAGGGAGTGTACTTGTTTTGGCTGGGATAGAGCTAATTTTCTTCACGGTAGCTCATATGGTGCTGTTTTGGATTTGTGACCAAAGAAGTGTTGCTAACACACCCATGTTTTAGCTGTTGCTGAAAAGTGCTTACACAGCATCAACACCTTCTCTGTTTCTCATGCTGTCCTGCCAGCGTGCAGGCTAGGGGGTGGGCATAAGAAGCTGGGAGGGGATACAGCTGGAACAGCTGTCTATCCTCAACTGGCCAAACGGATACCCCAGACCACATGGTGTCAGGCTTAGCAATAAAAGCTGGGGAAAGAAGTGGCAACATTTGGAGTTAGGGTACTTGTGTTCCCAAATAACCATTATGCATGATGGAGCCCTGCTTTCCTGGAAATGGTTAAACACCTGCCTGATGATGGGAAGTAGTGAATTAATTCCTCATTTTGCTTTGCTTGCATGCATAGCTTTTGCTTTACCTATTAAATTGGCTTTATCTCAACCCATGAGTTTTTACACTTTTACCCTTCTAATTCTCTCCTTCATACTACTGGAGGAGTGAGTGAGCGATTGTGTGGAGCTGAGCTGCCAACTGGTGTTAACACATGATGGTCAGCCAACATTTGAAGCATGTGGATAGAAAACTGCTTGATAGTCCCTCCACTACCAGTCCATTAGCTCCAGTGACTTAATAAATTTTTCCTGTTGCGAATATGGCAGTAGGAGAGAAATGGTTTGAGTCAGAGCCACCAGATGGGAAGGGAGACCTTCAGGACATTCAAAATAACACAGGAATGGGGATCTGAGGCACTATGTAGAGTTAAGCTATACATATTGGATGTTATCCATCTAAATTACATTTCATTACATTGATTCAATTGCAAGCCACCTCTGATTTCCAGCTGGATATAAATACTTTCAGTGTTATTATTGTTTCACCATCTAAATTAAATTCCCTGTTTGAAACTTTTTCCCCCTATTGATTTTTTTTCTGTTATGACAAATCAATGACAGGCTACATCACATTTTCATCTGCTAGAAAAACAGTTACTTTCCAGGAGGCTCTTTAGCCTTTGGATTAGGGCTCTTTCTGTTACAAATTACCCCTTCTAGCAAGCTGCAGTATATGGTCTGTATTCACAGGACAAAGCACTTTCTCCTTGTAGCAAAATCTAATTTAGGTTTTACCTGGTTCACAAGATAGATTTCCCAGGGGTAAAGCCTCCCCAGTGTAAATAGTTAGGTGCAGACAGTCATGTGTTAGCTCGGTCTGTGCTCTGAATTGGTGGGATGCAAGCCAGATTGCATGTGAAGGTTGTTTGGTCATGTTAGTGCTTGGCTGTCCTCACACTGCCAAGTCCTGTCGCTCACCTGGGCAGCCACAGCTGACCTCTGGACAGGTCTCACCTCCTTGTGCTGAACAGTAAAACCTGCAAGAACAGCCACAGGCTCTGAGGGAAAAGGTGACCTCCCATGGCCAAGTGCAACATGCATGACCGTGCCATGAGACACCCTTTCACAGGTAAACCGTGAGGCAGCCCTGGGGGTGGAGGGCTGGCAGGCAGAAGACACATCATGCCACATGTCTGGCAGGGCTGGGAGCCTCTCCTCCGGTGTGGCATAGGCATAGCTAGTTACACAGGCAGAGAAACAACCAGCGACAGACTGAAGAGGAGACGCCCTCATGAGTTTCAGCGTATCTCCAATTCTGATCCATGGTAGGATAGGGTTTCTATCTGCCTGAACTGGTGCAGCACACAGAAGACCAGGATATCAAAATACTTTCCAAAAGAAAGACAAATATCACTTGGCACTTTGCTGTCATCTTTTCTTCCCTTAGTTTGGTATAATTAGTATACACAAAGGTGGATGTGCATGGGAGAGAGAGACTGCTGGGCAGGACAAAGTTAGAGTGAGAGGAATATTTTGAGTGGCTTCTAATAGTTTTTTAGTTTAAAGCTGAGATGTGTTTTTGGCTCTGAAAATGCTTTAGCTTATAATGATTCTCTCCAGAAATAATTTAACAGCTCCTCTGAAAGCAGCATTTCTAACTCTTAGTCTTGCTTTCCATGGAAAGTAACAATACAGCGGAAAGTCAAGGTGATCTCAGACAAAGTAACCTCAGAATGTCTGATACTGGTCTTGCTCCACCTTGTAATGCCTTTGTTCAGACAAATAAAAGAAACAGAAGTGTAGGGCACCAACTGAATTTTGCGACCTCACCTCATGGAATAGTATTTACTTCTTGGTTTACATAGGAAGAAAATCTATTTGCAGTTAATGTAGTGTTTATTTCATTCAGTTATTGTGTGGAAGTCAATGTTGCATGTTAAAATAAGCATATCTACGTGGACATGTGTAACAAAAAAAAAATCTGTTAATTTAGGATGTATAAATAATACATATTTCCAAAATTAACAGGTACATTTCCTCTCATGAGAAAAAACAGTCTGCAGACTGATTCACAGAGTAAAATACTGGATTTCATAGGGTGGTTCATGAAGCTGTAACACACAGCTATGGCTAACATATATTCTTCTCTTTCATGAAACAGCAAAACCATGAACTCAGCTTTGTTTTCACCCTGTATAAAACTTGGCTTATTCACACTTTACTTTCAAGTTGCTCCTGTAGACAGTACAAGCTGCGTGATAGTGAGAAGGCCTGAACTGGAAGCCCTTGCTGAGAGGTGGGAGATCAGACAGGAACATAATGACCACAGTGGGTCACCTTCAATTTTAGCTATATGGACAGTATTAAATGCTTTCTATCTAAGCTAAATACTTGCTATCATTTTAACGTTAGTGAATGAGCTTATGTCAAATAATGCCTCCTGAAATATAGCAATCCAAAGTTGCAAACCAAAAGTGTCATTCAGCATTAAAATAGGGTGGAAGAGTTTTAAAATCAGTTTAATAAGGTGATGTGAATTGTATACAGACAAATCTACAATATCAGGATCTTGTGATAAACTTACAAGGGCAGGCTCTTCAAAGATAGTGCTGTTCAACCATTTTCTCTGTCAAGGAGCTGCTTCTGGAATGCTATAAACTGAACTCCTACCACTGAAGCACCTATTATGACAAGAGCTAAGGACATGTAACCTTGAGACTTACAGTTGTGAGGAAAATGGAGCAGTTTGTCCACTGCATCATAGGAGAGCCTTATGTCCACAGACATAAGTAGGGGAGTTTTTTCACTGAAGTAACGTAGTTGTACCAGTAAATACACTAGAAAAGAGATTTAGCAAAGCTGGAAGTATCCATCTTTGTCAATCAAACAATGCAAAAAATGTTCCTACTTTTGGCAACGTTTTCCAGGCTGCTTGTATTTGAACTCCCTGTGACCAATCTATCCAGGCTTTTCAATGTCAGACTAGCCAGACTGCTGCCTGGGAATTCATCCATTTCATCCCTCATGTACTTTATATTTCCATGTTCTGAGATTCATCCTGTCCTGTCTGCTCTTAGACAGCACTTACAGCACAGACCAGCTGCTTATGACACTGTCAGGGAACTGGAACAAGATGCAGCAATTGCCCCATAGCCTCCTGAGTACGTTTCTGTGGCTCCAATCCATGCAGCTTGAGCACATCCTTTCTCACCAGCAACCTGATAACTCCTCAGGAGTCCAGTATTGCCAGGTGGGAGGAATGAGACACAAACAAAGCAATTACGAACAGCAAAAAGAGTATCTCTTGATACTTAAAGATTAAGTGCAAGTCCATGCATATAATCATAAAAGAAGCATACTTGCTGATCACTCAGTCCCCTCTCCAAACTCCCCAAACTCTCACTTGTCTTCCTTCCAGCTAACTCTGCTTGTGGAAAGCCACAGGAGTCATATGCATGGGTTTCCCTACTACCTGAAGGGCTCAAGGCAGCTACTCCTCAGTTTCAGCTGATCAAAATGTCTGAAGCATAAAAAGGATGGTTTGCATTTACCTTGCAGCCCCTGTATCAGGTAACTCCTGGTAAGCCTCAGCAGATGATCACAGGCTCGGGCCAGCTGACACGCTTACCAGAGCCAAGTGATCCTTCACAAGCCATCTTGCCCTGTAAGAGCTTATCATCCAGTGTGTATGGATTGATGGTGGAGCCACCTTGGTCTAATACTATTCTGTTTGTGATCCATGTTGGCATTCTTAGGAACATTTGCATTAGGAACATCATGCATTCATTTTGGAAGTGATTCTCCAAGTGGTCTCCTTTAACTCTGTTCTGGTTCGCATCATGGAGACGTCTCAAAGCACAGAAATTAGGCTCCTTCTGGATAAAATTAAACTGGATGATGTACCCAGAAGAAAACTTAGTGCATCCCAGCTGCTAATGGGAATTCAGTCCCATGTGCTTCTCTCTCGAGCTAACCTGAAGCAGCTCCTCAAGAAACCTCACCTAGAGTTTGTTTTCAGTACCAACCTTTTGGCTCTACAGATCTTTTTCTATTGGGCTGCGTTATTTACTAGCATAGGTATAGCTGTTGCAACAATAAATGTTATAAGACAGAGAAATCGAAGGGCTGTGTACTCAAAAATAAGACTGACTGCTTGAAAAAGGTGTATTGGACAGATTAGATTCATAAAGGTTTAGGAGTATGCACACACCATTCATTTCAGTGAGCTATAAGATGCTAAATGTTTCTCTGAATCTGGGCTGAAGGATTCATAACTTTACACAGCTACCAGGTAGGTTGATTCTCCAAATCATCATACCAACACAGAGTGGTAGCTGCATCTGTTGCTCTACCATGGTGAATGTGGCGGTGCCCTCTGGACCAACTCAGTGGCATGTTCTTTCTACTGCTTTTTATGCCATTTGCGGAGGTTTCCTCATGTCCTCCTGGAGACTTGTGTAAATCGCTCTCTGCAAGCTGAAACTGTCAGAGACTGCTAATAACTACCTATCTGTTTGCAGTTAATTCTTAATGGGGTTCTTAGTGAGGAAAAAATGCAGCACAAAGAATTGTTAGTTTTGTTTCTACTTTTTCTCAGTACTCAGAAGGCTTTCTTACAAGGCTCTCTCACTGTAGTTTCTAACATGCACCTGAACTCTACAAGGCTGAGGTGTACCTGAACGACCTGTTACTCACAGGCCTGTAGGAACAGGAAGGTCTTTCCATGTTCACTTGACCTATTTCCTCTCTTATAACAAAATCTCTGCTTCCAGTAAAAAAAAAAACTTCGAGCCTTCCAAACAGCATAGGTTTTCTGGTAAAACGAGGGAGACAAAATGGGCACACATGTTTTACGGAGGCCTAATGTTATATTTGGAATTGTCGACTCTAATGAAGAGACTATTTAGCAGTCACCTCCTGAGGATGATAATGAGGTGCCTTAGTTTAGATTGATTACTGCTAATTCTATGTAACCTTATGTGGGGGGATTTTGAAATACAATGCATAATGCACCAACTCCTTGACTCCTCAGTAAAGAAAGAGAAGGAGAAAATGTTACAAAAGAGGACATTATTGTACCTCAGCTTTTCTGGCGTTCTTATGTTTTGTCAAGAATTAGTCAGGGAAAATGGGAAGAAAAAAAGCCCATCCTACAACAATAGCTGCTTTATCTGTGGAAAGTCACATTTTTTTTCCTTGAATGAATTCCTGTATCTTGTGCTCTAATCCAAACACTGATTAACAATGCTCCAGCTCTTTGTTTGTTTGTTGCTTTTTGGCAAGCATTGTGGCTTTCGTACTTTGCTCCTTAATTACTTGTCATTTCACCCCCTGACTGGTTTCCAAAACTCTCTCACAACATCTTTCACAAAAGATTCACTTTCAGAGTGTCTTGTAAAGTATTATTTATTTATTTGTTGCCAGGCAATGTGCCCCCCCTTTTATGAAGCCTTTATGTTGTACTGAAAAATAAAGCTGGCTGCAGAAATGTAGAAAATATTTCCTGTACTGCATGAATATATTTAGAGAAGAGTTCTGCTGCTGCTTGGCACTAGGTTCACTAACATTGGCCCCTTTTGAGGACTCTTGTCACTCCAGTAATGTGAATAGTACCCTTCCTCCTCAGAAAGAAAGAGGCCCTTGAGAAATAAACCATTAGAATCATAGTCCTGTATCACTCATCGTGCTGCAATCCCTATCAAGCTCAAGTGTAAACTATATGAAAGGTGGGTTCAGTCCATGTAAAGCTGGCTAAGGGTCACAGAAATGGGCTTTTATAGCCCAAGCTCTATCCTCACCGTCTCTCTGTGCAGTCTGTTGCTGATAAGTTTGCTGTGAAAAGAGATGCTCAAGTGTAGCAGGGGATCCTGGCTAGTCTTGGCCCTTGCCAAAACTAAAAGCTGTCTTCCTCTTTCTCAACCCTTTTGCAACAGCAGGAGCAGAAATTCCTTCCCTTTCGTGATGTCCTTGAGCATTGTGGCACAGCCTGCATCTATGCTTGTCCTGCTACAGTAGGAGTATGATCTTGCCCAGGTCCCTTCTTTCTCCTCTTCTTTCAAAGAAAGAGAGCAGAAGGAAGACAGGTGTGTCTCACGAAGTACACTCCTCTGGTGATCAAAGCATGTCAGCAGGGTTTGAGGACAGTACATTAAAGACTGGAGTCCTATACCACAACAGAGCAGAGAAGAGAAATCGGGTGGAAGGGAGGGAAAAAAACCCTTCCCTATACACTGCCCTAAGGAACACCCTTGATTCCTCCCATCTCTCCCTCTCCACTCCCAAGCCCCCAGCACTTCCTTTGTTGTTGGGAAGAGGTGCAGACATAACCAACTGTATTGCAATGGTGGCAGCTGTAACTAGCCAGAAAACTCGCCAGTATTATAGGAAAAAGTCAGAGAGTGTTGTGGGTTTATGACATTAATGACATGGTTTAAAATCATTTTCTGTGGTACAACTTTAAAATTACCATGTTGGATAAAGAAATTTAAGGATAACTAGAGACAGTGTGTATTAATAATAACCCAATCTGCAAGGAAATTTTACCAATCAAAAAAGGAAATAAATGAGGTATAATTGGGGGATGATGCACCTTCATTGAACCTCTGCAGTGTATGAAGAAGGTAATTGATTCAGTTGGAACTAGAGCATAGAGAACTGTATTAAGTACCATATTGTGTATCTCTAAGTGAAGTGTCTGGCCCCACTTGCCTAAAGAATTAATTCCCCTCAAGCAACCCCATCTTTTCTTTATGAATGCCCTATGCAGGAATATTGCACAGACCTGAATGATGTTTTGAGTGCTATTGCAATGAGAAAAAATATCTTAGCAGTAAAGGATTATTATTAAAAATAATAATGCTGATAACACAGCAATGATAAAAAATAATAAAATGCTGTTGATAATTAATATGAGTTGCCAGTTTCTGGTCTTAGCGTCATAAATTAGGGAACTATTGAACCTACTGACGAATCATGAATCAATCTGCTAATATTACATTTAGCATATCCTTCCTGTGATTTTCTCAAAACACTTTTCATTAAACAAGAGTTGGCTCCATGTTTTCAAATGACTGTGAAGAGTGTAAGGATTTTGCTAATGTCTGAATAAATAATCCAGAACAGTTGGTATGAAAGCAGCCATGGGCTCTTCACTTCTTTGTTGCTTTTTATTCTAAGGAGGAAAAACAAAACAGTGTGGAAAAAACGTTCTCTGATGGCTTGATAGGGTGAGAGGGTGAATCATGATACTAGAATCAATTTCATGCATTATTATTTCTAAAACTTCACATCCAAATAAACATGCCCTTAAATTTAGGAATTGATTTGAGAACTTTCCACTGACTACAGGAGATTTTGATAAAGGAACCACATATTTTTCTCCTATTTCAAAATACTATTGCATACAATCTCATTATACTTGCTACTTAACTAAGTTCTATTTCACACAATGTATTGTTCTTCTGGCTTCACTGAAGAGGGAGCTTTGTTGTGTGGATGTGTCTTGCAATGGCATCTCTGAACACAAGCAAGCAGCAGAAAGAGAGAGACAGACTAAACTTTTGGCCCAGTTCTTGAGTAAACCAAGTAACACCAGCACCATTGAGCTAAGCCTATGAGACCACTGGGCTGCAAATTATTTCTGTGTATTGCAGAAAATCTTACAGAACTTTCTCAACAACATATCAAAGCTCATTAGTCAGCTCAGAGATAATGTTACTCCTCCCTTGCCAGGTACCAAACAATACCAAATCCTTTCTGTCACAGCTAGAACCATCAGGAGGTAGTACCTACCAATTATACCGTATTTATTCATTGTGCGTTTCTTTTGCTACAGAGTAACAGTATGCTCATTTTTTATCACTTGCACAGGTGTATTTCCTTAGAATTAAAAAAAAAAAAAAAAAAGAAAAAAAAGAGGAAAAATAACTGTTTATCCAGCAAGCAAAGAGGCTTATGTGGCATAGATACAAATTTAGTGAAAACTTGGAGGTGAGCAGAAGATGAGGTTTGTTACAAGTTAGTACTTTTTGTTACCTTCAAACAGTGCTTGAGTTCCCCTCATCAATAAGATATCTAATAACTGTCACTAAAAGCCAGGAGCAGTCATGTCACTAGGCTAAAGGTGGCCTAACCTAATCTCTCGCTGATTGATCAAACACCCAAATTCATCATTTTCTCGTCATGCTGCTGTCTAACAGCACACCAAGGTGTATGAAGAAGCAGAATTGGCTGCACTTTAGGAGTCCATCAGGGCAGTATTGAGGGGAAATGTCACCTATTTTTCTTGTGTTCTCCTCTTGTCAAAACTGTAGTAAATCTGTCTTTTAAAGAACTGGAGAATTATAGCAGGCTCAGTGTCTAAGCTTAGCTTTCCATAGTAACTGTCAATGATATTTCCCACACCATCCCTATTTGCATCCACAGAGCTAACAGATGTTCACCACCGTAAGTATTTGGAGGATTTAGCATTACTGATTCACTATATAGGTGAAAGGGGCAGAACCACAAGGTTCGGTTTTGGTCCAGGAATTAATTTTCTCTATGAACTGTCTCTATATGTCCTATACTTCCTGTGATTTTCCTTTCAGTTCAGTTATTGTTCTCAGCAGGGTAGATGGACAAACACCTAACTGTACTGATGTCGGGAAGTGGGTGTGCTGTCAGTCTGAAAGGAAGCAGGATACCCAGCATCCCATTGTAAAGACCAGGAGCAGCAATTGCAATAGGCAATAGGCACACGGGCTTATTTGGGAAGCACCAGGAAGTAGGTTGCCTTGGCTACTGGTAACCTGATATTTGCATTCAAACACAACATTCACCCAGAGACTATGATAATATGTAATAACTGTATTTTATGCATATAACTGTATTTTGGATATGGCTTGTAGCATGACATTCCAAATATAGACACTGGTCTCATTATTTTCTTTCCCTTGTATCCCTGAAGGATATTGGTAGTGACCATGTTGGAAAGGAGTAGGAAATTTCATATGCTTGAATTTCTACAACTGTATGGCCAAGGGAGTATAAGTGGAGTTCTGATGCCACTTAATTTATCCCATTGATTTCCTTTAAGATGGGATTTTACAGATGATGAAATGAAGTTGCTGCAAAAAATACTTATAAAAGATCTTTCCTGGCTCTATATATCTGTATAAAAAGAAAAAAACATGAATAGCATCATAGAGGAAAAACATAATGGTAAACTGGTAGGCAAGAACACTTGTAAGAAACTCTTGTTTGGACTTGATTTGCTGTAGCCCTTTTGTGTAACATTTATGCATCTGATCTTAAGAGTTGCTTCTTTAATGTGTAAATGGAAAAAGAATGGAAAAAGAAAGTCCTTCAAAATGAAAGTTATAAACACAAGAAATAGCGAGATGAAAACATTTGCAGAAGATAAATACAGAACAAAAATTACGGAGACTGAAATATCTTCTAAATTCTGGTTTGATAGACAAATAATTAGAAATCCTATAGGATGAATTATTTGCCATTATTAATGCATCTGATTAATTTGGATAAAACGCACTGATGATACATACATAAAGCCATCCTCATTTTCAGAATTAGTCATTTCCTCCTGACTTTATTGTCTATAATCTCAGAACAATGCAAATACATATCTGAAAAACAGAGCACAACATGTACACAAACTCCCAAATCTTTGACTTTTACCATTTCCAGTTAATCAATCCCTTATGATTTTCCTTATTCTGACTTGGGTGATAAGGCATTCCTTCCCATTTCTTATAGCTAAGTGCATTATTGCCAAAGATCTTTTGCCATCGATATTTCTGATATAACTTTTGTATATCACACACTTCTGTTAACCAGGCTTCAGCCTATGTGTGGTACTTTATCCCTCAGCTACAGCTACCAAAAACTTTCTTCTGGTTTTCCTATTAGATTCTGACCATTTCTACAAAAAGCTGCATACATAGCTTTCTCTGCCTTTCTTTAGTTTTCTTTAGGTTGTTTTTTTCCGTAATACACCACAAATCTCCAATAAGACAGGGTTTGAATTCTTACTTACAATACAGTACCTTCATAGTGCCTTAGAGGAAATGAAAATCTGACCCTTTGAGAGCACTTCTGTGAGAGACATAGCTGTGCTGCCTATCTTGTGTTGTTTATATAATACAGAATAATATCTAAAAAAAAAAAAAAGACTCTTCTCTGCTCTGTAGGTTAATATACATGTCTAAGTGCTCCAGTACACCACCAGGGGGATTGCTGCAAAATGGCATCATCCCATTGAGTGTTCACAGTTATCAAAGATCAACTGTCTTTAATAAATTGCTCGATCTCCATGGGCAACTTTCCTGATAGGGAAAGTTCCTAGTTTCATTCTGTTAAAGGTTTGGATTACTTTCAGTTCAGTGGGCAGAAATGGATATGAGCGTTTCTTGGAAAGAAATTTTACCTGCTGCCATTTGTAGAAGCAAAATAATCCCACCATAGAAATCAGAACTAAAATTGTCCCTTGTTTCAATGGGAAATCACACCTCTTTGGGCTTGTTTATCATCACAAAACTCTGGATTTTATGTTAACAGATATAGAAAGAGTTACCATTAATCTAATTGTGTTTGGGCTCATTGGCTATCACCATAAGATTCTTAGAATAAAGAAAACTCCTGAAAAACCTCAGCAAAGAAAAGTTTGATGGTGGATGAAGAGCTACAAAGCACATTCCTGAGAGAAGGATGTATTACTTGTCTAGGCTTAGTAAAAAATCTCAAAGCACTATACAATATCCCCTTCTATTGCTTTCAGGCTGAACATTGAAGTGACATCATTCCATTGTTACAAGACTAAGAAGAAATTTGGGAATTTGGTAGTTGTGACTATGCTGACTTGGAAAGGAGTATTTTGATGTGACTTCCGTAATGAAAGGCAACGTAACATACTAAGTCACCCTTGAGAAGGGATTTTCACAAGGGAAACCTCCTTCTGTGGATTGTTACAGTCATGATCAAGGTGCAGCATGTGGGGAAAGACAACCCAGCTGATCTCAGTTAGCATACCAGGACCAGTTGGGAAAGGTGATTGTAGAATGCCCGTCTCTTTAGTTATGAACTTCCTACATGGTTAATATGTCCTTGTGGTATGTCTTCAGTGTGCTGGCATGTTAAGCCGCTTAGAGGGAATGAGTATCCTTAAATTTCCCATGACTGCATCACAGAATTGCCAGCCCTGTTTAATGGTTGCTGATTAATTTTTAAAGAAGCACCTAGAAATACAATGTAAGCCTTAGGAAAGGATGCAATTTATTGCCTAGTAAATCAGATGGTGTTTTCCCTACTTGGGGCACTTTGCCTGTTGCTGTGCTAGTAGGCCACAGGAAACGGGGAGATCTTTCTGTGAAGAAAGCCACTGGAGGCTGCTTAAAATGGGTCTTCATATGTGCAACGTCAAATTGGGAAAGTGAGCAAGAAAAATAACTAAATTTTTTTGGGGGGCTAATAAAGTAAATCTTACCACTAATCAGGACAGAGCTGTCTGTTCTCTAAACATTAAGAAAAAAAACCACATTTGGTTATTACAATATTAAAATCGGATGAATACTGTGGATATTTAAAGCTGTGAAAAGATTTCATCTCTGTGTTTTCAGATTACGGCTTCTACACATTTATTCCTAAAGTCCAGATACAATACCACAGCGTCTTGAACAGTCCATGTTCGCATAAATGTCTGCTAGTACACCAGCTGCCTGAGAATGCTGGAATACAGGAATAGAAGAGACTGTGAACTGATAATTTGTTGCAGATAGAGGTTATGAAATGTTAATTACAGGACAGGAAAAACACTCTCCTTTATGTTATCGCTTTTGCCCGGGTGGCCCAGTGAGATAAGATATTGTTCTAAATTCAAATTAGTCAAAGCAAAGCTGGATTTACGTAGCACATCAGTGGCTTAATGGGAGAGAAATTAGCTGATCCAGATAAAAAGCATGATGACACCCCTAATCTGTTTACACGCTGGAACAGATGGCAAAGCTACGTTTAGTTTTACCTACAAAATCTCCAGCCACATTCTTCCCCTGCTTTCTGGGTACTGCTCTGCTTTGCCGGGCTGTGCCTGCCTTAACACTGCAGCAAACACACAATAGGCCTGTGTTTAACTTGTCAGTCAGGGCATTCAGAGGAACTGTTGAAACTCAGCCAGGTGCCAGTTCCTCTATTTTAATAGAAGTCATTTTAACCTGTTAAATTTGAAGGGCACTTCTGCTTTTGGCTACAATATGTGCACTAATGTCAACTTGTTTCATGTCAATGCATTAAGCAAAGCACTAGGTTAAGCCATTCAGTTAAAGTAACTGTGAGACTGCTCAGACCTTGCAGTGAGACATTTTTGGAGGGTACATATTCGAGAAGCCATGTAAATATGACATATAAGGGGTAAAACCTAACCAATTTCCAGCATCATTATTATCAAAGCAAGTTTCAACTTCTTTGCTGACTGATGACACATGAATCAACCTCTGGCCGTTAGTGTGACCTGACTGTAAACTCAGTTTGTGTTTATCACAGGGGAATTTAACATCAAAGCATTTAGTGCCTTCATGTACACCTGTGTGACATTTTTTATTAATTATGCTTCATAAGTCATTAATATTCAAACCTACTAATGTTCTCTTCTGTTAAAAAGAGGAGCCAAGTGGAAATGGAGACCCAGTACTGCTCATGGAAATGGTTGCTTATTTGGCTATAAATATACGTCTGATCTCACATTTTTGCCATTTAGTAGAATCACAGAATCATAGAATAGTTTGAGTTGGAAGGGACCGTTCAGAGTCATCTAGTCCAACCTCCCTGCAGTGAGCAGGGACATCTTCAACTAGATCAGGTTGCTCAGAGCCCCATCCAACCTGACTTGGATGTTTCCAGGGATGGGGCATCTACCAACTCTCTGGGCAACCTGTTCCAGTGCCTCACCACCCTCATTGTAAAAAGTTTCTTCCTTATATCTAGTCTAAAACTACACTCTTTTAGTTTAAAACCATTACTTCTGTCCTATTGCAACAGGCCCTGCTACAAAGCTTGTCCTCATCTTTCTTATTAGTCCCCTTTAAGTACTGAAAGGCTGCAGCAAAATCTCCCTGGAGCCTTCTCTTCTCCAGGCTAAATAAACTCAACTCTCTCAGCTTCCCCTCATAGCACAGGTGCTCCAGCCCTCTGATCATTTCTGTGGCACTCTTCTGGACCGTCTCCAACAGGTCCATGTCTTTCCTGTGCTGAGGACTCCAGGGCTGGACACAGGACTCCAGGGTGGGTCTCACCAGAGCGGAGTAGAGGGGCAGAATCACCTCCCTCGACCTGCTGTCCACACTTATTTTGATGCAGTCCAGGACACAGTTGGCTTTCTAACCTGATGCTTCTTCCTTGACTAGATGTACCATCCAGTATCAACATCGTGTGCCATTGTCAAACTGAATGAATAAGACATTATATTATGTATTTGAGGTCTCAGAAAATTATGTTCAACTCAATGTATCCAATACATCTTGTAATTAATCCACTCACCAATCATCACCGACAGGGAACAGCACCGAAGGCTGGATGCAATATTGCCAAAGTGCTGTAGACGTAATACAGCATGTGCTTGGCATGTGTGAGAACTCCTTAAGCTATAAGGAGGTGAGTCTTCTAGGAGGCGAAAGTATCCACTGATATGCGGTTATTTGAGGAACCCTGAGACAGATCATAGTTTGGGTCTCTAAAAACAAATGCCTTCTAAGTCTTTTGATTTTAACTTCTCTGTTCCTGGATTCTGTCAAATTGTGATAAACAATTTATGTACCTAGAAAACTTAAGCTTGATTTGTATGTGTTTGGATCAGTGGATTCCCTGTCTGTTCTGGCTGAAATGGTAACTTTTGAGGGCTGCATACCCTTCACACAGAGGTGTTTTCTCTTTTCCCTGTTCTCTGCAAAGATGTCTTCCAAATGTTACATCTTCATCTTTGCAATACGGTCAGTCTGTAGACCTGCATCTTTAGCCCATTTCATTCAAGTGCCTCTAAAATTACCTCATAATATGCTTGCCTTAAGTACCATAGCTTTGGGTGTATCTTCCTGTAATTAGGTTGCCTCACTGCCAATTAGAGACACCAGAGCATGTGTTCAGAATGTTCTAGGACATTAAAGTGATTAATGGCAGAAAACAAACTGTACTAGTCCTAAACAAAAATCTTCCTTTCATTAATCCATTTTCAAAGCAAGTAAAAAGATATTTTCCCTCATGCTTTAGTGCTTAATCTATTCAAGCAATAGATTTAAAAAGCTTCATGATAAGGCATTATGTCTTTTTTTTTTCTGATCAGTTATCTGAGGACATTTGTTCAAAACTCTCCACAATATGTATGTTTCAGGCTTATTAAACATAAAATAATGGTGAAAATAAAGAATGGTTAGGGTTGTGTTTTCACAAATAGGTATATCAGGCCCTGATTCATTCCCAGTTGAGTCAACAGACTCTTCAACTGATTCAATGAAATGTTGAATCACATCCTTAACACCCATTTCCTGCACACAGTCGTGCACAGAGATAATAACCTGTAATGTAGGTGAGCTTCAGAAAGGTACAATGGTGTCTCTCTGGTACCTTAGTGTTCACAGGTAACCTACAGAGGCCTAATCCCAAAGGTGCTCTTCTATCAGTTTCCATCTAAAAGATTCCTTTTGTGGATTTGTGCTTCTGTTGTGCACGTGTAAAACCTCTCCAGACTCCATAGATCCTGCTCTGTTACCTAGTCACCTAGCTGTAAGACAGGATGATGCTAGGTATCACAACATCCAAGTGTTTGTGTGTCTTGCAGTTGATAGAGAAGTCAGCTGTCATGAATCCTCAGCCAAGAATATAAATAACGTGTATAGAAAACGAGAACACTACTGCTGTGATCAATGGTAGGCAAGAAATCTTCTTCTTCCACACAGCAGGAGAGTTGTCTGGCATTTGAAGACTTAACTCTGCGGATGATACTGCAGAAGATATGTGTTTCAAGCTTTGTAAAAGCATGTGTCTTGTAGTATGTGGGAAAATGAAACATCTCAGAATACCTCATCTCAAAGTAAAAGCTGCAGAAACTGAAAGGTGAAGAACAGGTAATGAAACAGTGATAGTGAGTATTGTGGGAACTGCAACTCAAAGAAAAAGAGACCCAATATACATTCTACTTAATTATAAAATTTTTTTTAAAAGACTTAGTAAATCAGCTGCAGACAAATCATTCTCTTAGGACTAGAGCACAATGGTATTGGAGAACATGCAATAAAAAAGGAAAAAAAAACATAAAAGAGGCATTTTGTTTTACTGCCTTTAAAATGCATATTAGAGAAAATGGAAGACTTGTCAGAAATATGAAGCTATTTGAAAACCTTCCATATATGTTGACACACATTGGGACCTATGGCAGCAATTGGAGCAACACACATAGTCAAAACTTCAAGAATTTTGTAAAGGACCTAAGGGAAAGGTGAGTTCAAAATGAGAAAAAGACAAGGCAGAAAATGGTGGAGATGCCCCACAGAAGGTACTGAAGTTGTAGATACTAGTTTTATGAAAAATGGGGAGAGAATCTGAAAGAAAATGTGAAAAGAAAAATAATATTGTCAGGTGGAAGCTAAGAATTTTGCTGAAGCAGACAGCAGTGTCATTTATAGGGGTAAGGAGGCAGATGTGAACAACCGAACTTAGCACTGGAGTGCTGCAACAATGGATGAAAAAAATGAAAAAACAACGGGAGGTGTCCAAGATATGTTTAGACGATTGTAAGTTCTCTTTGGGATGCAGTAAAATTGGCATTACTAAAATTTAACAGGAAGATTCATTTGAGTTGGATGTAAAAAATCTCCATTTAAAGTCTGATATTGTTATAGTTATTATTATTGTCGTCAACATCATAATTGTTATGTTTGTCACCATTATGTTTGTTTCTTAAAAAACTACCAAAGCAAGCAAATTCCTGAATATATTCATATTCTGAGGAAATTAAAAGGAATAGGATGTGTCTCCTGTAAGTAGCAATCTATCACTGTGCTAGGCATTTTGGCAAAATTAAATGGTAATTATTTCCTTTCCCTAAAAGCTTACATTTGAGACAGAGACAGCAGGTACATGCAAAAATCCAGCAGACAAACGGGGTGAACAGGGTGTTACCATGGCACATTAGTTTCACTCATTTTCTGCAAGAAAGATGAAGGCAAAATGGAAGTAAAGGGTACAGAAGGACATGGGAGTTCGAGTGGGTAGGCTGAGGGAGACCCTTACTGATCAGTCTTAGAAGTGAAGAGCAAAAGAGAGTTCTTCTCTAGAACAGATACTTCCTTCAAATTAACTAATTTTCCAGAGCCATGGAAAGTAAGGAGTAAAACTGATAAGGAGGAAATTAGGGAAAGTAAAAAGCTCAGCTAAGGTGTCTGATATTTCAAGTAAATACTCTCAGCATGGCGTCATTTAGGTTTCAAGAAATTAGCATGTCCAAGGTAACAATTTCTTTGGAAACTTCTGTCTGACTCTTACCACATAACCAATGAGAAAGTTTTATCACTTGTTAGTAACTTAGATGTATACTATCAACTAGAAAAAAAAATACAGGTGGCATTCCATAACAATTTTCTGGGAGACCTCTGATTTGTTAAATTGCAGCTAAAAAATCTTAGAGCTACAGATACACTTCAGAGGACTGGGAGAACATCATGGCACTGGCTAAAAATGGCAGGACTAATCTGATACAAGGCTGAATTTTTAAGGAATGAAATCATAGCAATGCAATTAAGGCCAGCCAACGTAATGTTGCATTAGACCTAGTGGGTTTTATATTGGTGACTGGGAAATAAATACGATATCAAAGCTGCTGTGCTGTGCGGATGACACAAGGACTCCCTTGGAGGAGTGAGTGCTGAGGTGGAGCAGGCAGTTGCACACTACACTCTTGTTCATGAAGGCTGTTGAAATCCTCGGTGGGCAGATGCAGTGGTTGAGGCCAAAGAGTGATTAAAGCAGATTTTGAGGACAAATAAAGGCAAATCGGTTCTGGAGCCTTCTTTGTAGTGTTCCCTGTTTCCCAGTTGACCTTGAGTCATACATACTCACTTCGTGACTCTGAGCAGAGGCACAGCCTCCATTCAGACAGAAGAAGTAGCATGGTTTTGAAGGCAGATCATTCCATGTACCTCTTATTAGGTGGGATGGATACAGAAACAATCTTTACTCTGTCTTTTTCCCATTTACTACTGTCCATAGTTTTGTTTATTTTTAAAATTTGCTTTTAAATTGGACCCAAAACAGCAAAGCAAACACCCTCAAAAACTTGCTCTAAATTAACCATGAGCTGTTAATTAGAAACAAAACCAAACCCAAGTCCTGTTCAGCGAAGTGTCATTTTTTAGTTTTCCCTTGAATTAACGTTTCTCATGCAAGACTTGACTCATAACATCTGAGAGTCACAGACCCTGAGAACACATGCAGAGTCCCAAAGTCCCAGTTCTGCAGACACAGGTACTGGGAATATTGAGACCTTCAGCTCCAACTGAGCTTCTTAAAGCTCCCTGGACTCCAAAGACTTGGAGGATGCTGCCTCAGTAACGTCTATAGTATCCAGTGAACAACCCACATATGATCTCTCGAAGCCTGCCTTGTGTGTAGCAAAGATTCCCTTGAACGAAGATATCTTGGGGTCTGTGATTCAACATTCCCTTGAGAAACTGTTTCAGTAGAGATTTTATGGGCGGCTTTAATGGTGAGAGATTTAAAATAAAAATCCAGTGTCCAAGCACCCATATTTTTATTTTTCTTGAGAACAACCCTTTCTCAAATTATAAAGAATGCAGCTAATGGAGGATGTTTGTTCCAGGCTCAGAATATGTTCCGTTGCTCAAAAATACTGTTTAATGAAAGGAACAGTTGATGTAGCTGTTGCCATAGTAACAAGACATGTTTACACAGAGGCCGAGATGGAGACTAATGTGTGTGAGTGGGGATGCAGGAGCTGGGTGAAGTACTGGAAGTGTACAATCTCTGCACCTCTGTTTATTCTGGATTTCCTTCTGGACTTATTCTGTGGAGGGATGATTCATGTGCAAATGTTATAGTTGGTTGCAGGGAGCTATAGAAGAATACAAAATAACGTGCAACCAAATCTACCATAAAGTTACAATTATCGCACCTCAAAATTTCTGCTTCTTGCAGAATTAAAAAGTATCAGCAATCAATCATACTCTTCCTTGGCATCACCTCCAAGAGCTCTAGTACTATTATTTTAGCATCAGACTCGTCACCAGAAGTCCTGACATGTCTTTTTGGGCTCCAAAGTCAGAGGCCAACTTCGCAAAAGCTCAGCATGTCAGGTCTTGAGATATTCTGAAAAGGTGGCCATAACTGCCTGGGTAAAAGCTGCAGAGCAGGGTGGATTTAAGAGTTGGCTAACTTTTCTTCCGTGCATGAAAATTTCCATTTTCCAATTTAGCAAATTATTTTTGCAAAGTATCTCTACTTTTGTGGAAAAAACCAGCACACCGCTAGCCTGCTGTAGACAAATTTTGTACATTCGGTTGACCAATTAATCCAAAATGATTCTCACAGACTGCCCTGGAGCTACTAATTTACTGTTTTATATGGGTTTGTGACTCAACTGAGGACTAGAGACCCCAGAAGGTGGGCCATCAGCCTCCTACAAAAGAAGCCTCCAAATTTCATGTTCTGACCAGCTGTTCTGATAAGAGAGAGGGTTTTTTGAAATCTGAGACAAGTCTTAGTCTTTGAACCACTAGAGGCAGATCTGTGCTTATCTGTGCAAAGTGCTGAATCTTGAGTATTTACTTCCTGCTATCTTTTATGACTCAGAGCAAACATCATGATCTGGTCCTCCAAATACAGGACTATGACATGGAGTTTTTTGTTCTTATCCTGTTTTTCATAACTTTCTGTGTTATGAACAGGAGTACCATACGTCATTGCCCTGCTCTACAACTCATCTTTCTGTGAGGGGGATAACTACACGCCCATCAAACCATTTGACTTCCAAGAAACCAGCTAGCTACTATTCATAAAGTACTCAAAGAGAGAATTGCTACACACTGAACTTGACTCATCACTGCATTCCTGGTCTAGCTCTGTTAATGGAATAACAAGATGCTGAAGTAGGATCTACATCATCTATCCCAAAAACTTCCAGGAAGAAAAAAACAAAACCAACTCCAAAGTAAAAAAATAAAAAAACAAACAAACAACAAACCAACCAAAAAAAACCAACAACAACAACAAAAAAACCCAAACAAAAGCAAAACCCCAAACAAACCCCATTTGTTTCCTGTTTAGTTCAAATGTGCAGTCATTAAATTTCAGGAAAAGAAGAAATGCTCCAGAATATTTGCATTCTCAGTATAAGTTAAAAATCACTTTTTGAATATTTTTGACATTTTTATCCATTCTCTTTGTTTCAGGACCATGTGTCATCCAGCAGTTGGTTAGGTTTTCTCACAACAGCATCATTAACCATTTCCTTATACTTCTATCACTTATTTAAAGCAACAAGTCAAAACCTGTAATTTTGTTTTTTTTCTAATCAGAGAGGAATGAGAATCACTGTTCTTGTTACCTTTGAGAGATGTCCAGGTTTAAAGCATATCACTTTCAAACACATAGGCAAATGAGTCTATGTTACACCTTTCCATCTCTCAGCCCCTTCAGGCTATTAGCCTGTTTCTCTACGGTGCCAGGACTCTGATTGCTGTAGGATGCATCTTGCTTTAAGCTCCCTTTCCTCGAGAGCTGCTCTTGGTCCCAACAGCAGCTGTTGCCTGACCAGGTTGACCTACTGCCTTATTGTCACAGTATCTTCAGTGTGCCTATACCAGAAGATGTTTGGTACAGAATAATGTATTACTCTTGTGCTCCTCTTGAGTTAGAAAGAAAAGCAAAGATACAGATGGATGCATGATCAGTGTGTCCCTGCAGAACATTTGGGGGCTAAGCTCTAAGTCTTATGGGTCTGTGCAACTCTGGCCTTGAAACCTTTCTCCTTGTTCTGTTTGTGTTTCTGCAAAAACCCATTTCTAGTTTGATGAGCTCCCTGCCCTAGTCCATGGTTTCTCAGCGATTCCTCTGGCAACATTTCTGTGTGGAGGAAATGCCTAAGTAGATTCCACCATTCACTTGCCTCCGGCTTGGGAAGAAAGTGGTGGCTTTGTCAGGACAAAACTCTTATGGTTTTGAAATCATGGGCTCACAGAAGATAGAACTGGAGTTTACACTTCAATTACTTTGCCTTTTTGCAGGGTAGTATTAAGTAGCCCACTTCTAACACTTTTTTTCCCCTGACATATCTTTTAAAATCTTCACTGTTGCGGATTCCATTGATGCTTATGACAGCTTAGTGCTTCATCATTAGAAAGTGTTCCTTAAAACATAGCCTAATCTTCCTGACTTTTCCCTATTTGTCCTGTATTTAGTGGATATACAGTACCTTCATCAACTTGTCATCTTTTAGCATATTGCCACAGAAATATCCCACGTTTAAAATAAAGAATCATACTTCTTTCAGATGTCTTCAGGTGCTTGGTTCTCCCTGCTCAGTTCAATCAACATCTCTCCAGATACTCAGTGCCCCAGGCTGGGAATATTTCTCTATCTGAGCACAAGTAGGAAGAACAGCTTTATTGTTTCTGTGTGTCTACATTCATGTTTTCACTTCTCCATACAGACTTCCATTATTTCTCAGCAGCTTGAGTAACTCATGTTCAGCTTGTGATCTACTAGATATAATAAGCCATGTTCTTCTATCAGCCGGTGATTTCCAGTCCTCAGTTGAAGTGGGTGATGATTCCCACCAAACTGAAGATCTTTGCCCTTGTCCCCATCGAAGAGCATCCTGTCTGTTTCTTCTTGTTATGAAGAGATATATTTTCATTTCAATTGTATCTTCTGAAAGTGGATATTGACTTCCTCTCTCCACTTTGTCCTATTTTAAAGGATTTAAACAGGCGCCTTCTCTCTTCATTACCCAACCCAAGAGAGAACCCAAGTGAATATTGTTTAATATATTCATCAGTCTGCCAACCCCTGGTGAGTTGTTCCTCAGGTTGCAGACCAGCTGAGCAATTTAATCAAGACCATGTTTCTCTAATGTGGTTGTGAAGAATGTTGTGTGAAACAGCATCAAAAGACTAAAGTGAAGGTACGCATCATTTACAGCCTTTCCCCCTACATACAAAGCTAAGAGTAGAGAGGATTTGCCCTTGACACCTGCATGCAGGCTATTGCTTATCTCCTAGCTGCTTAAAATTAGATAGCTGGATTATTTGTTCCAGCATTTTCCTGGTCAGGGAGTTACCTGAAATTTCCTGTGTAATTTCTCTTTCACTTTTGAAGACCAGTACATCTTTCTCAGTTTTCTGTAAATCACTCAGGTTTTTTTCTGTTTTCTCGAAAATTCTCAGAGCCAGTTGCTTCAACCAGCTCCCTATGTACTCGAAGGTGAACTTTATGAGGTTCACTTATGTATAAACATCTGATTTCTCTAAAGATTTCATTTCTTGGTCTTTTCGTCTTCCATCTAAAACGTTTGTACATTTCTTGATGATGTTAAGCCACTAACCCTTTGAGTGAAGACTCTATTAAATGACTCTAAATGCTTCAATTTTCCCATTATCAGATATTATTTCTCCATCTAGCTGAATAATAGATCAGGCCTTTCCTTCATTTTGCTCTTATTACTCCTACTAAACAATTTATTTTTACTTTGAATTTCCTTTGTTAATATTGGCTTATTTGGTACCTATTAAGAGGCTATTATATTATCGCGATAGACAAAAGCTACCATCTTTTTTTTAAGAAAATCATTGGTATGCAAGGAATTGCAATTATTATTAATAATTTAGCTGTGCCTCTGGTACTTGTTGATCTCCTTTCTCAGGTCTTGGTGCATGGTCTGTTGTTTTCCCTCAGAGGGGAACACTGTGTCTCTCCCACTCTGATACACAGCCCTGGGCTGCAATGGCCCAGCACTGGTTGAGATTGTCTCAGCAGGTCTAAGTGCTGTTTTGCGCTTCTGTTCTTTCCAGAAGCAGTAACATGTTGTTAATAAACTGACCAGACAGCCTTCTTAAAGCCAAGTATTATTTATTTAGAACCAAGGCTCTTCAGAGAAAATCAATCTTTATGCAATAAGCTGTCTACTCACATGTTTAGCTCAGTGGTTGTCTACACGTGGTGATCTTGATAGGTCTAAGTTTCCAACAGACCCTATCTAAGATCTGGGCACAATAACATGTTCCTTCAGCTCCCTAAGGATCAACTCCCTCACCTTAGGGATAGAGAGAAGTATTTTTTACAGAAAACCAGACTTTTACATCATCCTCTTTTCCAGAGATGAAAATGTTTTATAAATATTTTTTCATAGCTTTTGATTCACCTCTTCCCAGCACTGGCAAACTGGTTTTCTAATACTGAGAGATGCAGCACAGAAAGAAGCTGTTGCCATGGATCCCCCTCCCCCCCCCTTCCTTTGCCACTGTATTCATTTGGAAGCAATTTATCCAGATCCAGCTGTTCCTTTCCTGGTTGATTTTTTCCAGTGGCCTTCTATTAAGCAAAATCAATACATTATTTACAGGATGTGTAACTCATTGGCAAGATTGCATAGAATGTTCCCAATATTGCTGCATGGTACTTATTCAGCTCGCTGTCTTACATTATTCCTGCTATCATACATTATGAGATTAATTGTAATGATGGTAGTTTTCCTGCTCCGGGGAATGTGTTGCAGCTGTTCCAGAAAATTTATTCACTTCATTGCCTAAAATGCATCTACGTAGGCCAGTAAGAGATGGAATCCTANTTTGGTTTGGTTTTTTTTGTGGTTTTTTTTTTTTTTTTTTTTTTTTGTCTCCCTGTTCTGCATATGCACTTTCCCAGCTGCCTTTTCAGGTATCTCTGGCATCTCAAAGGCAGGAAAAAAGGTCATATTGGAATGTTATCAATGAGTGCTTTGAAAAGGGGGAAGGCATCTTCAAAGGTTTAATATCACTTTGGTGACTCCTCTTAAAAGAACATCATTGGAATTTATTCTTCAAAGAGGAACTGCAGAGCGTGTGGTGAAAAGGTCATTCAAATGTTTATGATTGTAATGACCCACCACATATAAAGAAAAAAAAAATCATCACATCAAGGCAGATATATTCTGTACTGGAATTGTAGTTACTGTAGTAAGTCCATATACAAATGCTGGTTGTACACTGAGAGACAAAGTGTGAGGCCCTATGTTATTACCCCTGCTGAGAATTCATAACTGTTGCTATAGCTGTGCAAGAACAATTAGCAGGTGAGGCTCTAGGTGCAAGGCCAGAATAGGGAGTGGATGATTATTGCCTAAAACTTGCTTTTTGGTTTTGGGGATAACAAAGTCACACAGCAGGTGAATGAGAGGATTTATGGCTGGACTGCCAAATTCTTTTTGGACAAAAAATGGTTTGGGAAATTTGAAAAACTTTAAAATAAGGCCTTGCAGCTATTAAGTGAAAGCACAGGAAGAAAGTGAGAGGCACAGAACTGCTTAGGCTATAACTGGGGGTAGTCCTAAGTAGTTCAAGACTCGTGCCAGCCAGCCTTTCTCTTTGTGCCTGGGGACTTTCCTCTAAGTATTAAGAAGGATTTTTTTTTTATTTTTTTTTTTTCACAGACTATAATCTTGATGCAGTAAAATATTCTCAATGCTCAGACACAACGCTTCAGTACATGTGAATAATGTAGCCTTCTAATTTACATAAATGAAGTATTGTGGTGTTTAAAGGGACTTCCTGCTGACCACATGAGGTTAAACAGCTGCTGCTTGTGAATGGGAATAGGCTATTAATATATCAGATGTGGACTTCATATGAAGATTTTAAAGGAAGACATAAACATTCATTGAGACCACTGCGTATCCCTAGCATTTAGGCTAATCTGAAGGAAAGGGGAGGTTCTAGTGGTGTAATTTTAGGGTATTTACAAGGAAAGAAAATACTACTGCTTTCTAATAAACAGCCTGTGCCTTGAATTCAGATATATCACTGTCTTTAATTTACAAATTTTGCTAGCACTAACTAGCTAGTGCTTTTTTTCACAAGTCTTAGTATGGATGTGCTTTTTTTTTCCTTGCACTTGAGTAGGATCTGGATTTCTGTGACATTAGCCTGCAATAAACTCTATGATTCATCATTCTGAATCTGTTGATTCACTTCAGCTGTAACCCTGAGTGAAATATATTTAGTGAGTAAAACCATTTAACAGATTTTGTAATTTTCAAGCAATTTTCTGTTCCATAAACTGCAATTCGGGACTAGTAAAACCCTCATGTCTTACAGCAGTAGGTCCTAATCTGGTAGGGACACATCCAACTTTTGAGATGTCATTGAGAATCTGTCAATAGTGTCAATATATTTATTTAAATAAATACATTTACTCCTTCGTTCTGATCCTTGGCATTTCATCAAGATGACAGTCTGCACTGTAGAAATTAAACACCGAGAGAAGCTTTTGTAAAGGGACTGTGTGGTCTGTCTTCCCTCTAAGATCATGGTATTTGGGCTGGGAGCACCAGGTGACTTATTATCTTCAGGGCTGCAGAAAGGGACACAGGCTCAGGGGACACTGGGAGGATGAAAAGAAGAAACCAGAGCTATCACCAGAGTTTGGAGAGACACTGATGAGATCCCGTATTTGGAAGCTGTCATCTGCAGTCAGGTAGAGCAGAAGGAGGTTGCTGGTATGGATATGGGGCTTTGGGAAGCATCTCTATGGCCTGAACAAACCAGCCAGAAGTCTTCCTTCTCCTAATTTGTATCCAAGCTGATTCTTTCCAATACATAGTTGAAGAGCACTTGTGTACAGAATTGAGGCAGGTGCTGGACAAGGGAAATTTAGAAATTTCATAATGTGATGGGCTAACAGATCAATGTTTCAAGTTGCAAGCTAGTCATTGCTGCTTGCCATTAGAGAAAAACCCTGACTGCAGGAAAGCTTATTGAAGTATGTTTAGTGCTACTGTCTATAATAGTCAAAATGGAGCCTACCCTAGGAACGACACAGTGCTGGCTGGATACGGTGCAGTGTCTATTATATCCTTGCGATACAAGCCATAAGACAGTGAGTAACATATATTCATCTAATAGCTCACGCATAGACAAAACACTTGAGAACAAAAGGAGAACTGCTCACTGAGTGTCATTGCAGAGCTCATACATCTCAGGCACTGGTGGCAGCTTTTTGTATACAAGCTGCACTTTATTTCCCTGGGTGGTATAAAGATCACACAGCAGCTATGATGCTATTAAAGCTTAAAGAGCAAATATGTGTTTGGCTTTATTTTGCTTTTCTTGTACTTGCTACTGTGATCACTACACAGACAACTTTAAAAGATGAGTGTGAGAAAACCATTATCACTCATGTAAAATGTTTGTCTAAACCCCTGACAGACTGATTTTTCTTACTAATAATCCTATCATTATTAAGTCACACAGAATACTGTGCCCATTGTGACTGTTGAGAAAATACCTATGATATATGCTGATGTCAAACAGAGAGAAAAAATAACCATTCAGGCAGGAACAAAGTCAAAAAAGATCACAAGGTGAAGTTGGTATGTATTCAAATAGGCCAGAGAAACAAGGGTCGAAAGTAAGAGAGTCAATACACAGCATATTAAGAAAACGCAGACATTTAAAAATGGTTGTTCGGGTATTGAGATTTAGATGTTCAAATGCATTGATGTTAATTTATCAGTAAACTTTAAGGTCACCCAATTCAAGCCAGCTGTAATAGATCAGTTCAGCTTTATGTGTCTTGTAATAATTTTTGGTAGTGTAGCAGAAAATAGCAGTAGTTCAGCTATTCACTAACATGCAACAAACTGTAAATGAAGTTACGTGTCCCTGTAGAAGGATCTGCTTTCTCCAGCCAGGACCTATAATATCGTCAGTACAAAACTCTTATAGTGGAGCATGACGCAGTCTTCTGTCGTGAGTGAACTTTGTCAAGGTTGAGCACAACTTGTGGGGGCTGAGCAGAGCTCTGGGGAAGACAAGGTCTTTTTGGTATAAGGTATATAGAAAATAATTTATTTAAATATCTGTGCTGGTTTTGGCTGGGGTGGAGTTAATTTTCTTCATAATTGCTAGTATCAGGCTATTTTTGGATTTGTGCTGGAAACAGTGTTGATAATACAGGGATGTTTTAGTTATTGCTGAGCAGGGCTTGTACAGGGTCAAGGCATTTTCTACTCCTCACACCACCCTGCCAGCGAGTAGGCTGGGGCTGCACAAAAAGTTGGAGGGGACACAACTGACACAGCTTACCCCAACTGACCACAGGGATATTCCGTACCATATGACGTCATGCTCAGTATATAAATCTGGGGGAAGAAGAAGGAATGGGGGGACATTCAGAGTTATGGCATTTTGTCTTCCCAAATAACCATTATGCATGACGGAGCCCTGCTTTCCTGGAGTTGGCTGAGGACCTGCCTACCAATGGGAAGTGGTAAATGAATTCCCCGCTTTGCTTTGCTTGTGCACGTGGCTTTTGCTTTACTTATTAAACTTTCTTTATCTCAACCCACAAGTTTTCTCTCTTTTACTTTTCTGATTCTCTCTACTGTCCCACCAGGACCGAATAGCTGTGGGGTCCCAATTGCTGACTGGGGTTAAACCACGACAATATCATAGAGGTAAAAGGGGATTAATAAAACAAAGCCAAGATCAGACTTACGAACAAGATGTTCTGCACTGATTCTCAGGTACTGGTTTTCCCAAAGGCACAATCTTAGGATTATTTGGAAATGAACACCGTATTTTTGTGCTGAAGAGGAATACTGTTGGGAAGATACCACATGCTTCCTTGGATTCATTCCCTTGGTATTTCTTTAGCTGGGATAGCAGAGATGGGAGTTATGCTGAACACAGACAACCTCTGTCCATGGGCAGAATACATTCATTATGTCTGCAGACCTCCCCTAGAGACGAAGCACAAAACTGTGCATGGATCAAAGTTGAGCACGTGGTGGTGGCTCTCAGATCAAAATTAGATGTTAATTTCCACTGAGAAGGTAATGAAGAAACCGTATGTCCTTGTTTGCTCTAGTCTTAAGGAAGAACCTTGCAAAGGTGCAGTCACTGCCAGAACAAAGAAGAATTCAAGTGTTAGAAGTGTGGTGCCTGTAGGCCTAATTTCGTTTTCCCCACATATGACTAAGTACTAAAGATAATAAATAGATGCTTTGGCTTTTTTTCTTCATATTACTGTTATGCCACTGTTGTTGTGACAATAATAACATGAATTCATGAACAAACACGTTGTCCCATATTGTTTACTCACTGAGGAACAGTTACATTCTGCCTATAGCCTGGCATGTCCTCAAGGTTGCATGAGGTGGGTTGCTGTGTATGAACAATGGAATAATGTGATCATACTTATTTGAACTGATTGCAGTAAGATGTGTACTTTAATTTTACGGTATGATTTGTGGAGGATTATATAAAGAAAAACACATAGGTAAACCTGCATTCAGATTTGCTTCACCATCAGAGGATTTATGAGCTCATGTACCTGATGGAAATTTGTCCCTAAGAGAGCTAAAACAGAGTTAAAGCTTCAAAATAAAACCTGAAATAGCACTTTCATATTTAAAATTCCTACACAGAGTGACTGGCACTCTCTTTCATACCCGGTCTAGAAGCAGAATAAGTTCTGAAACAGAAGTGACAATTTCATCTGATTACATAATTCCTCTTAATTTCATTTCTTATAAGCCGCTGTTGTGTTTTATGCCTAACAGCCACTTATCCCATCCTGAAACAAGAAGTAGTGAATTAAGCTTATATATAGCTCAGAAGCAAGCATGTGATCCTTGTGGAATGATAGGTGAATGTAAACAGAGAAAATACTTACATGCTGCTAGCGTTCAAACTGCTCAATATTAACTTGGGAATAATGTGCCAACTGTTGCAATGAACATTTCTGTAGTGTGAAGGAACACTTCACAGCAATACCCTTATCAACACAATGAAAGTGTTTCTAGAGCACTCCTTTGTCAGTTCCCTGGCAAAACTTTCTATCATACAATGCTCTTTTTTGAGACACACATCTATAAAACTGACAGGAAAGAAAACAAATTGGCTTTATTCCCCTCTGTACATATATATAGATTATTGTGCTCCTGGCAACTATCCAGCGCCATCTTCTCCTCTTATTGGTTTGTCTTTCTTAGAGACAAGTACTGCCTAGTGCTGAGTTGGGTGTTGTTATTTTTATTATTAAAATTATAAAAAATATTTTATGAAAGCAATCTCTGAATTTTTTTCTCCCTTGATCTGAACATCTTGGTGTCTGGAAGTAGAGCCAGGGCTGGGTTTCTCACAACAAGCTTTGATGAGGTAATATATCAGGTATGTTTCTGAACAGATCTAGTGTCAGGCTTACAGGACTCCTACAGTATAAATTATAACTCTGGATAGATTCTCCCTAGTCTACTCACTGGAATCTGAAAAGTCTTTGCTATCTTCTTTCTCATTTGCCCTGTGATAGAAATGCATTGTACAAAATCATTAAGCTTCTCTTTCTCAGAAAGGCACAAAATCACCAGGAAAATCTTGAGTCTCTTTTGTTTCTGAAAGCTGATTCTTAAGATTTTTAATCCTCTCTTGACAATGGTCACAAGCTGTGATAAACAAAACCTGCCTTTCAGCTACTCAGTATTGCCATCCCCATTTCTTCTGCTTTTTGGTTTAACTAGACTATAATGAAGGTGAAAAAATAACTTTCCAGGGCATCTGGCTGTTTTGATCCCAACTGAAAAAAAAGCAGTCCTCTCTAAGTCGCAGGAGAAGCAGTGGGTCAAAGAGATTCTGGAAGCCATGGGCTGAAAATTCCTGAAAATGTTTACATTATTTATATTTATTTATATTAAATGAGAAATGATGGAAAAGACACAAAGTTTTCCTCCCTTCCTTAAACTTGCATTTTGGTAGCGTGAGAGCCTTTTCAAGGGGAGAGACTTTCATTTAACTTCTCCATATGTTTTTCTGCTTCCTTATTCATAGTTTTATAATGTATCCCACCTAGGGAGACTGATAAGGGTATTGAGCTAATGATAATCCCATGAGAATGATGTGTGCTCTGAAGTGATGCACTGCAGAAAGTATCAAGCTGAGCTAGTAAGAATATTTTAATAATTACACAGTATTATGCTGTTTGCCAAAGTCAAAGCAACTTGTGGAGATTTGGCAGTTCCCATAAAGTTTAAGAAGGGCAGTGACTGAGGCTCTGGGGTCTCTGGTCATTTCTGTTGAGAGAAAGAAAGAACAGGAAAGCTTAAAGCTAACTTTTCAAACCTGAAAATAAGCTTTTTGATGTAGTTTCATTTTTTTCTGAGAACTTTGGTTTTGCCTCATCAAGAAACTATTTTTCCTGAAACCTCAAAAGCTGTCAAAGTTGGAGTTAGCATCCTTGAGTCACCTCAGTTTTCAAAATCAATGAAAAAGCTTCCATAGGCACTAATGGGCTCTGAAACAAGTCCTCAGTGGAAGGCGGCTGAAGGGCTATATAAAAATTACTTCTCTCCCATATTAACAAACAGTTTTATCAATTACAGAATCTTCACGGTTGGAAAGGACCTTTAAGATCATCGAGTCCAACCAAACAACCTACAATCTCTGCCACTAGAGCATGCCCTGAAGTGCCACATCTAGAGGTTTCTTAAACACCTCTAGGGATGGTGACTCAACCACCTCCCTGGGCAGGCTGTTCCAGCGCCTGACCACTCTTTCAGTAAAGGAATTCCTCCTAATATCTCACCTAAACCTCCCCTGACGCAACTTCAGACTATTTCCTCTGGTCCTGTCATTCTTCACCTGGGAGAAGAGGCCAACACCCACCTCTCTCCAACCTCCTTTCAGGTAGTTGTAGAGGGCAATGAGGTGTCCCCTCAGCCTCCTCTTCTTCAAGCTAAACATGCCCAGCTCCCTCAGCCTCTCCTCATATGACCTGGTCTCCAGACCCCTCACCAGCCTGGTGGCTCTCCTCTGGACACGATCCAGCACTTCCACGTCCCTCTTATACAGAGGGGCCCAGAACTGAACACAGGACTCGAGGTGAGGCCTCACCAGTGCC
>VXBH01009640.1:586053-658125 GCA_013400035.1 Rynchops niger
ACCCTCCAGTCATCTGGTACCTGCCCTGTTCACCAGGATTGTTGATAAATGATGGAGAGAGGCTTGGTGAGCTCTCCCGCCAGCTCCCTGAGTACTCGGGTGAATCCCATCCGGCCCCATAGATTTATGTGTGTCTAGGTGCAGAAGGAGATCACTGACTACTTCCTCCTGGATTATGGGGGGGTTGTTCTGCTCTCCAACCTTATCTTCCAGCTCAGGAGGCTGAGCACCCTGGGGATAGCTGGTCTGACTATTGAAGACGGAGGCAAAGAAGGCATTCAGTATCTCAGCCTTCTCCTCATCATTGGTTGCAACTTTCCCCCTTGCATGCAGTAAGGGATGGAGATTCTCCCTGGCTTTCTTTTTGTCGATGTATTTATAAAAGCTTTTTTTGTTGTCCTTAATGTTAGTGGCCAAATTATACCACAAAATGAGTCAGCAGCATCAGATAATCCAATATCAATGAAACTGTATTTCTGTGAAACCATTGATGAGTTGCAATTCAGACTTTAGTGAATCAGCATAGATTCCATATCAGAATTTGTTCAGAATAGAAAATCTGAAATTGTAAGGGGCAAAAGCTGTGAATCATAAGACCATCCCAATTAGTCTTCTGGATGTTTTCTTTTTTCTTTTTTTCTTTTTTTTTTTCCTTTTTTCCTTTTTTTTTTTTTTTTTCTTTCTGTAGCTGTTTTAGCCAGGCCTAATAGAAGAAAATAAAAATAAAATTCCTTAAAACTCCTCGCTGCACACTTCTTTTTTTAACAAGTATTGGTCCTAAGTCATTCTGTCAGAAGATCATGAAAGGAGTTAACTCTGTGAGATGGAGGAAAGTCCTTCTGAACCAACCACTCCATTTGGTGACTAAAATGTAATCATGGGTGACACATTAGTGCATCAAAAGAAAGTCCAAAGCATAAACTGAAAAGTGCTCCTTGAGAAGGGAAAGCCCCACACAGGTCAGAGCTTGCAGTCAAATGAAGGTGGAGCAGGTCTAAGCACTGGAGAGCAGGAGCAGGGGCAGTGAGTCTAGTGGAAGGTTTTACTGGCCCTTGCCAGCCAGCTGGAGGAGGGGGTAACATGTTTGCAGGGTGGCTGCAGGACAGTGGCTGAAGTAAATTATTGGTTTATGTGAGCACTCAGGCTTGGGTTTGGATGAGTGCCATGGAGGGTCCCCAGGTATCCAACAGGGTCAAATCCTGCCCTGCAGGATACCAGCAGCCTGATGAAAAGAAGGCTGCTGACTTCAATTACCCCCTCTCACTCCAAACTCAAGGGAGAGCAATGGCGTTGGTCCAGGATTATCTTTACAAAACCATTTCTATTAAAGCCAAGTGAGAACTTTTTCCCTTCTTAATCCCTGAACTCTTCAGTTCTGGTAAGCAGCACTAATCATGAGTTTTTCTGGTGTTATTAAATAAGCAAATATGTGGCTGAATGATACACTGCCTGTCATTTTATCTCAGTTTAAGACACAATATGCTTTCTAACCCTATGACTTCCCTTTGTGTTTTTCATAATTAGAAAAAATGTTGGCATTTAGATTCAGCCCAGTTTTGGATATAAAAAAAAATTGCTCATTTCATGTAAAATCTTTAGCTCACTAATTAGTTTCTAAAGTTGGAATCAGGTGTTTATAAGCCATTTAAGCAAAACAAATTAGTATTCTATAGAGCCTGTTGTTGGCCAGGCTGTTAACTGAGTTAAAGTACTCTGTAAAAACTTTCCAAAACTGAAAGGTAACAGCGTTATAAATATCATATCTTCTGAAAAAGAATGTTTTTATTTCTATTTAATACCGTCCCTAAATCTATTTACCAATATATTTGAATAAACATCTTCTAATTATCTTTTATCCCATCTCAAAAATAAAGCTTACCATGAAAGTGTGAAAGCAGTGGAAAAAGATGACCAAATAAATTCCTCAAAAGGTGTTAGAAATAAGCCCTTTTATAGTAGAGTGCTCACCTAATCATAAAGACATTTATCATTGGTGAAAATTATAGGTATTAGGCAATTTCAGTTACTCTTAGCTACCTAAGGCACCAAGCTCCCAGTCAGTGACATGTATATTTGACTTCAGATAGACACATTACAGTGTTGAAGTCGCAGAAAAGCCCGTATGTTTGCAGAGCTGGGACATAACCAGGCATGTCCTGTTTCATTTGCCACACAACCACAAAAATACACAAATTGAGTGTAAAGTAGGCATAAAAATGAATGGATCTGAAAACTAGCAGTTTACCGCCAGGTTCAGGTTTGTTTGGTCCTGGTGTAAATAGCTATACAGGACAAAAGGGTAGCTGTTTTTTTACATCTGTTTAACAAAACTGAGTGGTTTTGGCCTGTAGGTGACCACTGTATGTTTTGAAAAAGGAAATAAAAAGAACTTCTCAAACCCATTCCCCTTCAGTTCATGCTTATACCTCATAGGCCAAGTTCTCAGGCAGCTACAGCCTATGATCTCAGGGCAGGCAATGGTGTTGCCAGATATGTGTGAAGACCATGAAATTGAATCTGTGGCAAAGTCCTATAGCTATCTTGTTAGTTATGATAACTTTTCGAGCCATACCTTCACCAAAAAAGTCAAAGAACAAGAAGATCTATCAATGATTTTGAGGTGAAACAATAATATCTAGTCTTGTCAAGAGTGGTCAGTCTTTTCAAATATATTCTAAATTAAATTCTCACAATATATACATTATTGCAGGTGATGTAACCTAATCATCACTTATTATCTAAATAAATTCAAATATAGCCGATGGTACTATTTGGATGGGATGTGGTGAAATGATGTGGCTAGAAACAATCTTGTTTTGAATTCCCTAATTCGTTCAGGCTTCATCATCCTTGAAACTGTCGGTCAACCCACATAGACGGTCAGATGCAATTCAGTCTGTACCTTGAGAAAAAAGTATGGGAAACTTCCTTTTTTACAATTATAGAATTTCTACTTTTTCCAGGGTTTCACTTCTTTTATCCTTCTACTGAACTGAAACAGAATAGAATGAGCTCAGTTTCATTCTTTTTATTTTGGACTTTTCAATCTTCCCTTAGCCATTGCTCCCAACAGGACTACAAAAGATCTTTCTCATATTTTCAGATTATCAGTGGTGTAGAGAAGAGGACTTCTATCCTGTAACCTTGAAGAAAATACTTTCAACTTGTTGGTTCAAACTTATATGGGAATACAATAACAGAATTTTCAATTCACTGGCTAAACAAAAAACTGAACATCTATAAAAATAGCTGAAGTCAAGCCCAAAAGAAAATACTCTGCTTCCTTTCTAATGAAAAAAATAATGCATTGTATTTAAACTAAAATTCAATAACTCCTTTCCTTTGGAGAAAATGCAACCTTTTTATCTATTTAAAAATTATGATCATTTCACAATCAAAATGCTTCTTAGGAAGAAAAATAGCCTTAAAATAATTTGTTTGTTCATTAAAAAAAACAGACAAACCAAAAGCTTTCTGGAAGATATATTTATTTTGCTGCTAAATACATGAGTAATGCTATTCTCTGTGAAGTTGTTTTGGTTAGCAATTTCACTTTTCTCAAAGTTAAAAAGGACCTCCCTAACTATTTTCAGAAGTAGTTTAGTGAGTAGGGCTCCATCCTCAATGAACAGCACTGGAGGGGGATTGTCCGTGCTGTACTTGCAGAAGATTATCACCAGGGATTTTTCTTTGGTCTGTGCCGGTTGAGGAAGTTGGGTGCAACAAAGGAAAATATATCTGGTCCATCTACTTCCTATTTAGATAGCCCAGAACATGCTCTATTTTTGCTTCCATTCATCCCAAATACCAAAGGTATCTAACTTTTATTTCCGGCTAGTCCTCTGATGCTAGTGCTTTGATGGTTTGCTGCTTACGGGGACTGCCGTATACATCAGAATTGGCTCCCATGTCTTTCACTACACTTTCCCTCCCTTCTTAAAAAGAGCTGTTCTTTTCCTTTCTCCAGGTGCATTTACTTCTCCTGGGAGTGAACAGCTTATTTCCTGATCCATAAAACTGCGTTATTAGTATTTTCCTCTGTGAACTTCAGCAGGGAAATGGTATGTGCTAGGAACTTAATTATTCATTAGTTTATGGCCAGTTTCTTCATACAACATCCTCTGTTATAATTATAATTTCAGCTGATACAATAATAATAAGCCAATAATATTGTGCCTAAGACAACTCCCCTAGTAAGAAAGAGGTGGAAACAGATGCTTAGATTGGATGGCTGGGAGATTTCTCAGTTTTTAATTCTATTGCATGGAAAGCCCTGGGTAGACTTTAATTCAATTTCAGCCAAATAGCTTATCTTGCTTTAAATTTCACCCCCTCTGCAATTTGATGCCAGGAAACCCATTCAGAAGGGTTCATCATCTGTCTTCAAGAGAAAATTATTTTTCTCTGGTGAGTTTCTGAAGCTTAAAAATGTATTCCCAGAACAGGCCCAGTAGCATACACACAGTATGAATTTTTTAAGGCACTCATTGTAAAACAGCAAATGAGATGCTGCCGACTATGCTGTGCACTCTACTTTTCTTTAAGTCACACGTGAATATGAGATTTCCCAGCTGTTGTTTGTTTGTTTGTTTTTAACAGAATCACGCCTAAGTCTGAATTCCCCAATGTGTTCAGTTTTTAGATCTCACAAAGTATTCACTGTTGATAGTTGATCTGGTAGATCCTGTCAGTTCTATTGAGCATTCCTTTTACATTGCCCTGTTTTTTGCAAGTTCCATGTTAAAAGTGTGTATGTATATATATATATATATATATAAATATAGATGTGTATATATATTACATATATATGTGTATATATATACACACATACATATAATATATATATATATATATATAAATATAGATGTGTATATATATTACATATATATGTGTATATATATACACACATACATATAAATGTACTAGCAGTTCTTATAAACATTCCTTCTTTTCTATGGTGGTGACCTATTTGGCTATGAAGCAGGACTGTATGGTGAAGTAACGGTAACATCTAGATTCATTTTCTTTCCAGCTGCAAGATTATGAGACAATTTCAGCAAGCTTAGACAAAATGCATCGTCTAATACAGCAAGTATTTTACTCTCTAGTAGTCTTCCAGTATATAAGAGGCTGTTAGAAAGATGACAGACATCAGTTGTTTGCTGGGTATGGGACTGGAAGAAATTGGGCTGAATTTCAAATAAATAGTAATCAGACTAGGTATTAGGAAAACACTCAAAATAAATAGTGTGAACCTCTGGAAGAGATCGTGGAAATGTTGCTAGATCTCTTTAAGAGGTTTAACAGGTTATGAAAAAATTGTCAGCCATGGCCCAGATACACCTGATCCTTTTTCAGGACAAAGGAACTCTGTGGTATACTGAAGTTCTTTCCGGAAACACAGTGTTTGCTGGAATGGTTACCTACCATTATGGTAGATCGTTATCTATGCTAACCACCATCATGTCCCTGGCTTCTGCTTGTTATGTAGAAAATTTCTTGTTTAATTGCAATGTTAATCATCCACAATTGATAATCCAAATTTAGAAAGTGCCATTCTGAAGAGTTAACCGATTTGAGGCAAATCACTGCTTGGGGGCTCAATTTAAGCTAATGATCATGTGCTACTCAGGGAGGTATGAACTTCCGAAGTTGCTGGGACTTCTCTGGGATCCCAGCCTGATCAGGACTTCTGAAAATCAAGGTTTAAGTGTTACATAAAGGTAACAACTTCTATTAGAGACCTATTTGATCTTAAAGACCTAGCTGATGTGTCTGCTACTCTCCGGCACTTACCTGAAACCCAGTGAAAAGGAGTGTTTCTATCTTTTTGGTTGACATTATGAGGCAGATGAAACTATGTGACAATTAAAGCATATTTTGAAAACTGGCATGTGTTTTTCATAGGTAAATCAAGCGTATCTGTGTGCTCCAAAATATACTAGCATGTGGCTGAAAAGGAAAAGGAACAGAGAATCTGGAAAGACTGTTCAGGTACATCCTGAATATATAAATTTTATTGTCATGTGTTCAAAGGAGTTAAATGACCTGTACAGATTATTGTATTCCTAGGACCATTGTATTCCTAGGACTGTAAAAATATCATAATAGAGTTAAATGAAAGAGAGAAGTCATAGATCTTCCTGAACTAGCTGTTTTATAATTAAAAGTACAATTCACTTAGGAGAAATATGTTCCTTAATCATTTCATGTCCTTTAATGACCCTTCTTTCTCATCCCGTTAATAATTCGATTTTCTCCCAAGTAAAAAACAATAGAAGAGATGCATAAATTGAAAACCATAATGCAGCCCTTGAGCAAGAAGGTTTCAAAGCACTAAAGAAATCAAAGTGCCTGTTGCCATCTGTGGTAATTCTGATGTTTACAGCCGATACAACCACTGAAAGCCTTATCTGTCAACTCTATAATGACATGGTGATTAAGCAATAACGATATTAAAGTTCAACAGATTTATTTGAATACGATCTGCATAAAGGAGCTTATACTCCCTGTGATTCCTGAAAACTGGCTTATCAGATGATGAGATTAGTGCCAAACTAGTTATACTTCATCACTGTATAAACGTGGATGCCTATTGTTAATACGGCAGCCTCTTTCCTCTCCTTCACAGTAATTCCGGTGATGTGACGTATGCTGTCTCTGACTAATATTTTTCTAAAGAGTCATTACTCTATGGAGGAAACCATACCACAGCAAAAAAACCTCTCAGTTAGAAGTCAGCTGTCCTGGACATAATTTCGACCTCATGTTATCGAAGACTCTGACAATGAAGAGACGTTTTACTTAATTTCCCAGATAAATAATTTCATTTGGAAGAAAGAGCAGAAGCAAGCGGAAATAGGATAAGAAAGATTAGGAAAAGGTCTTACCTGCCCCTACAGTTATGAGGAGTAGTTAAAAAACGCTCATGAGAAATCACTAAAAAAACTTCAAGTCTTTTAAAAGATCCTTCCAATCACAGGCGTGCAGCCTAGATCACAAAATGCTGGTTGTATATTCAGCTGACATAAATTGTTCAAGTGCTATTCACGCCAGCAAAACACATATTTAAACCAGCATAAATAAGTGGTCTAAAACTTGACAAGATATTTTATAAGGAAATCTCTATTTTTCTCACTTTCATAAAAAATGCAATTTTCATTAAACAAATAATTTTTTTCTTAACACATAGTTCTTTGGTATGTCAAACAGTAGTAGCAAAATACAGAAAATATCTAAGCGTGTGGCCATTTCCTATCAAACTTTATATTTTAATAGAGCACTCTGAGTTTTATTAAATGGTCTATATTACTTGCTGACCTCTTGGCTGAGTAATGTCTTCGACTGCAGCTTTTTTCTTTAATGAGTCAAATCCCATGAATTTTTAAATCTGATTTTTAAATACCAGTCAAAGGCTCATTTTTTTTTTTAATTCTCTTCAATTGTCTTTACAGACTTCTAATTTTTTTCTTCTAATTTCTCAAAGTGCATACATAGCATTGAATAACCTCTAATAGGAGCATGCTTGCTATAAAACTGGAATATTTCTAGCAGTGGGCAAATACTGTATGGGAAAGATCAGTGTATGACTTGGCTTATGGTTCTGCGTACGCCAGCCATTTTTTCTCACTGTCTGGGATAAGAGACAGAAGTGTTGCTGCCAGCAGAAAGAATGTTCCCAGAAATGAGCAGTGCACGTGGCCAGGTCTGTAGTACTTACAGCTCCGGTTGCTGCCTGTGCAACTTGTCCTGTTTGTGAATAAAGGAACTCAGCCGAGCTGAAAGACTGGAAAGAGAAGAACATTTCAGGCAGTGATTTTGTCATGCTGTGCTTGAAAGTATGTCTAATGGGAGGAAAGCATATAATTTCCATGTTAGTTAACAAATCAGTGCCTAAGAGGACTACTTCTTTATTGCACTTGAGTGCCTGAATGGAGTGTTCTTTCGTACCAAACCTCATTCATATTGCATCCATACGATTACAAATATTGAAACTCCTGCAACTCTTTTTTCATAATTTACACCACCCCACCCTTATAAACAGCTTTTCTTTTGCTATTATTGTCTATTTATGGATTTATATCTGAGAATCCCTATCACTGCATTTTATTTGGTTTTGTAAGCACCTTAGTTACTTGAGTGACAAAGATTATGAAGTTAGAGGTGGCAGATGCACCCAGTGTCAGCATTATCGCATTATCTTGCAGACTCCTAAACAGAAATAAATGATCTGATCAGAAGTAGAAGTGAGAACAGTCCTGATGTTCTTCAGAGGTTTCGGAAATACTTTAGTGATTTTGGTTTTAATTTAGCCAGCTGAAAATGGCTGAATGAAGGAACTACTGTGGTAAGGAGGAGGATGAACTTTTGGCAGTAATCCTGCTGCTGTAATTTAACACAGATATGAGTGCCTAGAACTCAGACAAATCACAGAAACATTTTTGATATTTTCTTCAAAATTTCATCTCATAAATTCAGTTTCAGAAAAGATCAGCAATATTTTTCCCCTAAAAATAATACAGAAAGTATTTGCCAATTATGTCATTTTCATTTTGATCAACCCTGTTACTAAGTTAAAATGAACATCAGAAAGGAAACCCTTTTTAAAACTCTTGTTTCTTGGCCCTGCTATTAAAAACCCATGTAATATTTTTAATTGTTTTGCTTCATAAACACCATATACCTATTTTTCTTTAAAATAGAATTTTGCAATTTAAAGACGAAGAGTCCGATGGAGGAGAAAGTTTGTGGAAGACATGTCCTATGTCATCAGATCAAAAAAAGCATGTCTTGTTTTTGCAAGCCCCAGTTTCGGTGGTTTTTTGTTTGTTTTTTTTTGTTTGTTTGTTTGTTTTTTGTTTGGGGTTTTTTTTTTTTATTTTTAAAAAAGTTGTGCTATAACCCAGAAAGCCTAGCTCAGATGTCTGGCAATGACATTAACTGTCCAATGTCAAATTACTCATGGTGCACAGGCAGGTAGGGAGGTTTTTCAACAGAAACTAAAGATACCCATATTATTAATAATACATTTTCCACCTCTCTTTCCAAGGACTGGATGAGCCATAGCTGTCTGCAAACCTGAGCAAGCTGCGTATGTGCCAAAAACACGGCAAACTTTCAAAGTTTGAGAAAAGATGTGGTCGTATTTAACACTGCTTTCTGGATATATGTTTTTCCCTGAAGAGCTTTCAAGCTGTCAATATCCTTCTAAAAATAAACAAGCCTATGAGCAATGCAGCAATGCCTTTATAGCTGGTGATGAGAATGAGTGCCCAAAGGTAAATGAACGCCGTAAGCTACTGACACATTGCACTTTTCAATGGGTGAGAGGAGACACCTGCTTCCCCCCAAATTTCAACCCATGGGCAAAAAAAAGAATCAAATGTACTGTTTTATAAGCAGAAGGGACCCTTCAAAAATTTTTGGCAAAGCCCCAACGACAAAGCTAACAAATAGCTAAGATGAAAGATGATAAAATTAATTAAAACAGTGAGGAAAAAAAGGTCTTTAACTTGGTCTGAAATTAATGTTGAATGTGGCAGATGAGATAAATCAGAATGACAGAGAAAGCACTTGTTACAGAGCTGACAATGTCCTCTTCAACTTCAAAATGGTTCAACTCCATTTTAAAACCAGAAAATATGACTCTTAGCAGGACCAGCTCCTGCAGAAGTGGATATATATGCTGTATAATTGCTGAAGCAGTGACATTGCCTTTCTAATCTGTATAAAGCTGTCAAAAACTTTGTATGAAAGTCATAATGCAATTGGTGAGCAAATGAGGTGGGAGCTGTTTAGTTTCTTAGGATGCAGAGAAGTATAAACGGCTCCCAGGGGTCTGACTCAACCCCTTGCTCTTCCAAGATCTTCCTCAAAGTGTCTCTATTTAGACCTCCAATCTTAACCTCTCTGGACTCTCCACTGTTACCACTTCCACTTTTAAAATATTTAGATTTTACAAAACAAAACAATTCTCCACTACAGGATTCTACACCTTTTTTTTTTTTTTTTNAGCTTTAACACTGTAAACTAGGGCACTGTGTAACTAGCCCACATAAGAACCAATGCCTCTGAATTTATTTCAGGCTCTGGCCTTAGATGACATTTTATTATTCAGAACACAAGAATGCATAAGTAATACCAAACAAAGCAAGTTTCCTGTTCTAGGCAGTTCAGTACAGTCTTTTTATGTAGGAGGCTACTCCTTGAATAAACTTGTAGCGTTAGCCTGTCTATCTATCTCAGCTGCTCAGCAAAAGATGCTTGCTGTCTCCCCACATGAACTCTACATCGGTGGCTTTAAGCTAGAGGTAACAGTTCTATATCCTATATTTTAGGATAATTATTCTTGTCCTTGTTCAAACACAATTCCTTCAATAGCAGTGACCAGACTATTTTCAGAAAAGAGAGTTCTAAAGAACTTTCAGAAAAGAGAGCTCTGAAGTCCACCCTCTCATGAGAAAAAGCCTGGGGAAACCCTATAAATATAACGAAGAGTATAATTTCTAGTGTATATAGGTTTACTGATGCACTTAAAGATCAAGTAAATCTTGTCCACACAATAGAAATGGTGTAAAAATGGCGTATTTATTTGAAATCTATTTTCTCATCTCTTGATGTGAACACTTGACCTTCCTTGTTTTCATTAGTGTAATTCATTTGACTTCACTTGGGCCCTATTTCTAGGACAGGATGAGAATGGCTGTCAGGGTTTTTCCCTCTCTTTTGCATGTGGATGAATCACTTTTACAATCAGAAGAAATGAAAGGACAGCTAAATTTAATATTCTGTCCAATCCATGCAATCTTTTTTCCCAAACTCAAGCCTATATATTTTGTTTGTATAAGATAAAAGTAAGCGAACTGACAGGCAAATCAGAGGAGAAAAGCAAAACAAAATAACAAGCGGAAATCCAAGGGAAGACAACAATGTGGTTACGCAAAATATAAGGAATTAATGGAGAAAAAATATGTATTGGTACCACCTACCAGTTGAGGCAGCCTCTAGAAAACTTAATTTTCATACTAGTGGCAAATAGAGGTTTGTGTATGCAGAAGTGATAGATCTGAGGAAAGTTTGGTTGTTTGGATATCAGTGGAGTGAGGTGGTTGTAGAATTGTTAGTTTGAATTTTTCCAAAATATTTCCAGATCTTCCTGATTTTGTGTCCTGGCCAGCCCAATTTAAAGCACATTTGTGACTATCAATTTAGTCTTTGCATAGCTTTGAAATAAATTGCATTGAGACATACTGACACCCTATCATATTATTGGCAGCCTTTTATAAATCATGCACTAAGCTGTGGCATTCATGGGCTGTGGATAAAGTGTATGTAAAAGTGCATTATCAGTACTGCAGGTTTATGGTTGCATTTCTTTGAGTTTTTAAGTACAATTTCTTTTGTCACTTTAAGTATTGTTAATTGCTGCTCTTCAGTCCTGCCATATGATGGGTTCTCAGAAATTTTAATCATGAAAACAAGTAAAATTATTCCTTTTCACTTCTTCCTTCAATATTTGGATACAAAATGTTACACAGAATTTCATATCTATACATGATTATTTCTTTGTGACAGTTGGGCTGTTCAGTTATTTAACAACATGCCTATAAAACTGTGATTTAATGATAACATATTTTTCCTTATTTCCAGGAGGACAGTTGTCTTAATGATGGGAGATAAAATAACAAGCAGTCTGTGCTGTAAATGGACCATAGCTTTTAATCTTTCATATAGCTGCTAGGATGTATATCACATCTTAAAAGAAAATTGAAGGATGAACAGACAGATTGTACCAATGCAAAGGGTTTAATTATGTGCTTGGCTTTTAGAGATGGTTCAATAATATAGTATAAAGGGTATTTTAGCAAGAAAAGCACTTGGCAGTAGCTTCAATTGCTTTAGAACTGTAAATATTTGATAGACCGTCTGTTGGTGACACCGCAGAAGAAAATGAGCTGCTCCCTTTTGACTCATTGTGGATTCCTGAACAGTAAAGCAGAGACACTTGTTTCAGATCCTGAAAGTCAGGCAAAGATGGAACTTGAGTCTGAATCTTTCATACTGCAAGTTACAACGAGATTTGCAAGGCAGGAGTTTTCTCAACAAACGTGGTGCAATTACACAAAATCGGCATGGTGCTTCACACACTATTTTTATAAAATGCAGTGGATGACTTCATTAGGAGCTACGGCTGTGAATATTTTGTTTGGATATGCCACATTATGAAACCAAGAATATTTGCTAAAAAAGCAGGTAATAAAAAAAAAAGAAAATCAGATGACCTGAAAAAATCTTAACCGACAATGAGACAGCCAGTACGTTTGTTCCTCTTTTGGACTAACCAGAACAACATCTCTATGGGAATGTTTTTGAAGAAGTCTGGTCTTCAAAACCCATGGCAGAAGGGACATTATTACATTTCTCTGCATTACAAAAAGTCTACTTTTAAGTGCCTCATTGAGGCTGGTGGCTTATTGCATTACATTTAAGCTCTCCGTTCTTGCTTACCAAGCTCAGCAAAATTCCACAGTGTCACCTACAGCTCTGCTTCGGTTTAATTTTACACCCACTTCTTTGCTGTCTTCATTTACTCTTAAATTTCGTTCCTCGTGTCCCTTCTTTAACTAAACACTCATTTTAGCTTAGCTTATTTGTGAATCATTCCTCAGAGTACTCTCTATTTTCTACTTGTGTGTGTAGTTGAATTTATATGTATTCTGGTGTACTGTACTGTCCACTGAGTAGGGAACTGTCTTCTAGGAAGCTGTAAAACGCAATGCACCCATAAAATTGTACCACAAGTGATGACTAATACTAAAGAAATAAAGTAAGAGAATTTTAAAATAGCATTGTGTTGGAACTAAAAGACTTATCTCCAAACTGCATGGCTTACTGAAACAAGTTAATGGCACTTAACAATCAGTCCTTCTTAGTCCTTCCTCCTCCCCTCCAGGTTTTCAAACATATTTGAGTTTGTATCCAGACATTAGGACTTGCAGGCGTTTGTGTTTGAGAAGGAGCGAGATGACTGTAGAAGGTGCTGAAGGCGGCAAATGTATGCCCTAGCGATACCAAGTAAGAAATCAAGTGGGCTTACTTTTCACCTTTGTTTCAGGTGCTGGCTTACTTCTGTATGGCTAGGTAGAGACTTATTCTCTATTAACTTCTGCTTAAATCTCCTCCAGGGAGAAGGGAAAATGTGTTGGACTGGCAGGTGTAAAACTCCAAGCAGCTATTGCCGGGAATATGATTTCTACAATCCCTTTGTTAAAGGCTTCATGTTTTAACCTCTGTAGTCACAGAGGCTGCCTGTCCACATCTCCTTAATCTAAATGCTGTGATCTTCCCCAGTCATTTCATATCTAGAGACCATTTAAAACTGGTTACTTTGTCTTTAGAAAGAGAAAGATCAGCATAAAATATCTAGAGATTTCTAACTGTTTATTTATCGTATCCTGAGTTCACTGAATGGGCATAATTCAGATCTTTGTTCTGGGATTAAAAGTAGAGAGGAGAGAATATCCCTTTTATTGGGAGCAGGCTTTGAAAACTCACATGTAAGTGTATTGCTGGCTGATTTGGAGCAATGAGATTAACCAACTGGAGCTGCTAGCTGTCTCTATCTCTCTTTCCTTTCAGCTGCATAGTTTATGCAACATCTTTCCTTCCTTTTCCTTTTCCTTTTCCTTTTCCTTTTCCTTTTCCTTTTCCTTTTCCTTTTCCTTTTCCTTTTCCTTTTCCTTTTCCTTTTCCTTTTCCTGGTTGGAAAAGCAAAACCAGACAAGCATTAGTTAATCTGCTTGGAGCTCTCACTGAACAATTGTTCTCAAGTGCTCTCAACTGAGGAAAGTTTCAAACCTGCTGAGTGTCATTTCACCACCTGACCACTTGTGCATTAGGACTGACACTTTATTAGCACGGGTGCACAAATACAGAATGAAGCTATATTTATCATTTGTACGTCAGCTAAAGGAATAGTCCATTTAACCATCTGGAAACAGAGAAGGATGTAAACTACAGTTTATGAACCATATTGAAATGATCTCTGGTTTTACTGTCTTTCATGGGTAATTTAGCAACTGTCATGATTATGTCTGAATTAGAATTTTGAAGAGAGAATTCATTTTCTTTTCCTACAGTGTGAATAATCTTCCAGTAGCACCATGAGCTCATACACACTATTTTTGGTAGTTCATATTTAGGGTTTGTTTATTAAAAGAATTCAAAGTTGAGGGAAAATCTGTCTTTCACTGCAATTTTAGCTGTGGGTCACATCCTCTGCTGTTGTGCCATGATTTCTGGTCCTAACATGACAGCAGCAAAAAGTGTCAGTCACAAACTAACTTGTATCAGATGAGGAGCTGATCCTTATAGGTAGATGTTTCTTTTTTCTTTTTTTTCCCCAAGCATGAGTCAGATCTGGAAGAAAAGAGAAAAAAAGAAAGTCACTTAAAAGGTGTGTACTTGTTTTATACACAGTGGTTATCAGATAAAACCCGCAGCTGGCCCCTGAGCTCAGCTACATACATCAGTGGGGTGCTGAGACATCTCCCAAAGTGGATGAAGGCCAGGGGCTGTGAGACAGAACAGACATCTCCTCTGAAAGAGACCTGGGAGTCCTGGTGGACAACAGGATGACCATGAGCCAGCAATGTGCCCTTGTGGCCAAGAAGGCCAATGGCATCCTGGGGTGCATCAAGAAGAGTGCAGCCAGCAGGCCAAGGGAGGTCATCCTCCCCCTCTACTCTGCCTTGGTGAGGCCGCACCTGGAGTACTGTGTCCAGTTCTGGGCTCCCCGGTTCAAGAAGGACAGGGAACTGCTGGAGAGGGTGCAGCAAAGGGCTACCCAGATGATTAGAGGACTCAAACACCTCTCTTATGAAGAAAGACTGAGGGATTTGGGTCTCTTCAGTCTGGAAAAGAGACGGCTGAGGGGGGATCTTATCAACACTTATAAATACTTAAAGGGTGGGTGTCAGGAGGATGGGGCCAGGTTCTTTTCAGTGGTGCCCGGGGACAGGACAAGAGGTAACGGGCACAAACTTGAGCATAGGAAGTTCCACCTAAACATGAGGAGGAACTTCTTTACTTTGAGGGTGGCAGAGCACTGGAACAGGCTGCCCAGAGAGGTGGTGGATCTCCATCTCTGGAGACATTCAAAACCCTCCTGGACGCGTTCCTGTGCAACCTGCTCTAAGGTGACCCTGCTCTGGCAGGGGGGTTGCACTAGATGATCTCCAGAGGTCCCTTCCAACCCCTACCATTCTGTGATTCTGTGATTCTGAGGAAGGGTGAGGCTGCAGTGACTGCATTCACAGCTGCTACCGAACAGCCCCTACAGTCAGGTACCCAATTTGGTGACAACTAGTATGAACTACTAGCAATGAATCAATGACCTGCGGACAGGTCATTTCCAAGCTTCTCATTCATCAGTGGCACCTTGCTGTGATTTTTTTACACAAAGATGCTAGGTCCCAATGTGTCAGATGCGTATCACCAAATACTATTAAAACACTGAACTAATTACTAGTTGTGTACTTTCATACTGGTGCAATTTACATTATTGTGACAAGTGCCAAAGATCTTGCTATGCTTCCAAAAACCATGAAAGCAGCAGTTTTTTTCCTGCCCATCTAGAGTAGCAGGAGAATTTCTCCTTCAACTTGTTCAACATTAGCTCAGTTTGAGAAGGCTCAGCAGCCTAGGGAGAGACATGTTAATACAGAATTCTTGCACATTTTGAAACTGATGAAGCCCACAGCCCAGCTTCTCCATGTGTTAAGGCACAACAGAGCTGACAAATCAGTTTTCAACAAAAGAGACAGGTAGGAAACAAGGGAGCAGGGGGGAATGGGAGTTTGGTTCAGTAATGTCCTAAGGTGAAAGGCAGTTACAAAATGATTTGTTTCACGCAAAACTTGCTGAGCTAGACTGACACTGCTGTCCTTGGGGCCCCATGTGTGCACTTTTTGGTAAGTTAGTCACCTGAAGATGGAAAAAATAAGGTTCCCTCAGACCATTGTCCAGATCTAAGTGAATACTGCCTCTCAATTCTAGATATTTCTTGTAAGTGGCAGTTTGGGTGACCCAAAAAAGCAGGGTTTGGGACTTAATTTCCCTGCAGTAAACATTTTGAAAACCCTAAATTCCATTTTCTTAAGAAAAGCGTTAGGGATTGGACTCTGGGCCTTGGTTACACTTAAAAATAGGTTTTCGCTTTGCAAGCGACATAAACACTTGAGGTGCTTCCATGTCCCTAGTTCTGTGAAGCTCACATTACTTTTCTTTTTTAATTTTCTCTCAGATGAAGAGCTGTGGCTGTGGTTCAGAACCACTCTTCTAGCACCACAGGCTAAATACCTACAGAGACAATGCAGGAGTTCCTAACGGCTATTCAAGTGTGAGAAACCGTCCGATGGGATGAAGTCAGGCTGTCATAAATAGATGCTGAGTGCTGTAATGTGACAGATCAGGTCAAACATTTTTATTCTGTCAGTTTGAATGATATTGCAGACCCAAAGGCTTCCGACTGGCTGAGTTTTAATCACTGAGGTAATTTTCCGTGCGTGTTTCTTTGCAACGCTGCATTGGAAATTCCACAGCACTGAGCGCAGGCTGTTACTGATTCCGCTTATGTGAAAAACCTTTGCCTAATTTAAGAGCATAGTGGTTTACCAGAGTCATAAGGTATAAGTTTGACTGCATACTCTTGCCATGTACTGAAATTACTGAACCTTGGGAATTAGGCAAATTCAGTGGGATTTAGGGACCCCATTTGCAGCAGACACTTGAAAGGAGAGCTATACTCTGACATATTTCTGCTATAGCAAATAGGATTGTGAAAGTCTCCTTGCTATGAGGATGCAGGGTGGTCAGAGACTGCACTACTGTACGAGTCATCTCACGTTAGGGAGTGTGGAATAGAAGTAATAGGAGCACAGCAACCAGGAAAATACAAGAGCGAAGCACTTAAGTACACTCCTGAGTCCAAAGTGTGTACTACTTTGTGGACCATGGCAGGGTCAATCTTCTAACACTCACAGAAAATGATCTTTAAATGAGTAGGAATTACTCTTCAGCAAGGTCTTCTTTTCAGATGGCTAAAATACATAGTTTTGAGTGTTCTTAATAGCTGGTTAGAAACAGTTCAGTTGCTATGTTAGCTTTATGATTTAACTTTAACATTAGCTTGGACATTGACGTGGTAGGAATAAGAAGAGGAAGTACCTTGACACATGGTATGGAATTGGTCTAAGAAGCACAAGAGATCAATGGACTCAGAAGACCTGGGCTTGCTTGCTTTAAAAACCTTCTGAGATCTGAAAACGAAAAATGCATTGGTTATTATTCTTTATTGACACTCTTATCTGTTTCATTTTGAAAAAGGATCTTGTGAAAACAGATGCGTAACTTCTGACTATGTTTGCAACCTCTCATTCTTTTGGCAGACAGCGTGGGCAATGCTACAGAACAGCTAGTGGTCAAGCAGGCTGAGGACCAGAGTCAAATAATCTAAGGCACACTGAAGTCTCTGCACTCTCCTGTCCGCAAAGATTTTGAGAAGGTGTGTCTGTGTCTCAATATACAGTCAAGTGATGACAGAAACACAGATTTGGGGCTTAAAGCTGGATCTCATGTATTATTACCGAATTCTACTCAGCATCATCCCCCGAATTCAAGTGGATTAGACACCTATTGACTTTTTCTTTCAAGACTATGAAAGTCATGATAAAATTTAAGTTTATGCAATTTTGATGGCTGATAAGTGGTCCATGAAATGTCAGTGAATTGCAGGCCACCATAAACTGCTTTTAACACTTAGTTTCATTCCAATTTGCATCAATTGCTGTGAGCAGTGAGACTGCTATTATCAGGCTAATACAAGACCTGTATTTGCAAGCTTTGACAGGTCAATTTCTACCTTAAAAACATTCAGCGTTTTTTCTTTTGTTTGTCTTTTCTGATAAAAAGGGATTTTAATTCTCCGTGGTGGATTCCATAGAATTTCTCAGAGCTCTTGATACCAATCTTCTAACTTCAATGCAAGAATAAGCTAAATAAGATAAAATTATCTTCTACATGGTTTACAGACCCTGAAAGTCTCTGTGAGTGGACAGGTAATCAGCTTGCTCGTGTTCCCAGTGATTCTCCAGGATGTGTATCTTCGCTTAGAATACTGGACCATTTTTAACATCAGGTGAATGCTTTCCCTTTTCTAATTACAAGAGGCATAGATGATGTTTACCATTTGCTGTCATTCAAAAGTAGGTAAACAGTTTTAAACACACAGCCAGCTCAATAAGTTCACAGAGCATCTTTTGTTCTTCGGCAACATGGACTGAGCATACAGGGCTGTCAGCTGGCTGTATGGCAGTAGGATTAAAGGGTACTAACAAGAAGCTGTGGGAGCTGTCACATGCAGCTGTGGTGAAGCTGTGCCTTGGCAATAAAAAAAAATAAAAGAAAGAATATCAGAACCCACGAAAATACATTGTGTGGGTTATGATCTAACACTGGGAAGATAAACAGAAATCAAAGTGGGAAAAAGACACACAAATGGTGAGGGAATTGAACACCTGGAACAAGGCACCTCACAAAAGGAGGGGATTTGCTGATGGTTAGCTGGAGACCTTCATGCTGAAGTTTTCAAAAGAGACGTTCAACAGAGAACTGGCTGCCCAACTCACTGCCTTCCCACCTAGGCAGGATCTGGGCTTCTTTCATAAGGGAAATGACATGCTCACTGGTAGTGTGGAGAATATTTTTCCCCTCAAGTGATATCCCTGAGTGGGCCTACGAACTGCCAGCAGAAAGGACCTTTCTGACCCACAGATCTGTGCTTACACTATAGTAGATGTCCTGATGAACCTAGGGTCTTTTTTCCTTTATTCTGTCTCATTCCACTGAATGAATGTTAGAGCCATGTAATCTCTGGCTGTTCTTGAAGGTCACACACAGGAATGCTGCTTCAAAGAAGTATTCCCATAGCAGACAGAGAAGGAATGGGTATAATTGCTGAAGCTGTCTCTGCTTTCTCCCCTAGGACATGCCTTTTTTAAATATATGGTGAGATTTTCTCCCTGATTTTCCTAAGCTGTTTTTATATTGTTTGCGAAGCTTTAGATCATTCTTTTTTTTTTTTTTTTTTCTTTTTTTTCTTTTTCTCTTTTGAATAAACATTTTAATAGATCATAGAATCATAGAATTGCCTAGGTTGGAAGGGACCTCCCAGATCATCTAGTCCAACCATCAACCTAACTCTTACAAAAACCATCGCTAAACCATATCTCTAAGCACTATGTCTACCTATCGTTAAAATACCTCCAGGGATGGTGCCTCAACCACTTCCCTGGGCAGCCTGTGCCAATGCGTAATAAAAGAATGCAGTAATGCCCTCATATGTCTTAAGAATTTGCCTTCTTCTCAGAAGAAGTCTTTGGACTTCAGAGCACTGTGTTTAAAAGCAAAATAGGTTTGTTCGGTTTGGTTTGGTTTTATGCCTTATACACTCAAATTCATGGTGCAGTACATTTACAAAGTGTTCCTTCAACCTTTCTAAAGGTTATAAGGACAAAAATATGGAGACAAGAACCAAAAATCACAAGCAAAAGTTGGAGGTTATTCTCCAGATGACAGCTGATTAATCTTTTCCTTTTGTTTTTGTCAGAAAGAGGACAAAAGAAAAATTGAGTATCATTGTCGATCTGCACAGAATATTCGAACACACTCTAAAAAGCCCAGCACAATTCTTTCATGATGCTTTTACCTCTGCATTTTTCAGTCATTTCAGGTATCTACAGGCATGATATAAGTCCTAGGAACCCTTCATTTCTTGTTCAAGTGTTATTGTATTCTGTCACCAGTATTAATACCATGAAACTGGCAGTGAGCACAGAGACGCCTTTGATGCTTTAGAAATAATGAAATGTCACTCCCATTACAGAACAATGTGGCATTTAATGATTTAGTGGGACTATGCAAAGTTTATTTGCATTATTATTCCACTGTAATGATTTTTCCTGGCAGTCAAAGCTGCCAAAAATATCACTGAATGTTAATTCAGATGAACTTTAAAGGCAGCCACATAGGGAGTGACCTGAAATCAAAGCTTCTGGTCCTAGCCTTCAAAGGAGTCTGCCCTGGAGGGTGTCATTAGAATCTTCCCTTAACCTCACAGGCTTCAAATCTGAGAAGAGGACATGGTGGAAAAAAACCCCCGACACTGAGCAGAGTCCGTGTCACTCTCAGAAGCAAAAATTAAAGTGCCATAATTAGCTGGAGGAGGGAGAAATACCCCTGGATTTAGATATCATTAACACAGCTAATTAAATATCAGAAAATGTTACATGAGAATATTCAGGGGAAAAAATAAAAATTCTGTTTCCCAGTGATGGTAATTTTAGTAAATTTTACTCATCTTTCAGTGTCAGCTCTAGTGGACATTAGCAATTGTAACCGTGTTGATCCTTTAGTTGTTTGAGTTTTGGTTGTCAGAGTGCATTACTACTGAGCTTTACAGCTGGAATGTTTTATCGTATAAGAAATACAAATAAGCTTATTGGCGTGTATATGGTGACTGTGGCTAAAATGAATAAACCAGTGACTTTTGAGGTCCCTGTTTTACCTGTCTCTCCAAATACATACGCACTCCAGAGAAGGGGTTTGGACCAGGGGCTTTTATTTAGTGACCCTGCATTAGAACTGAATGAGGTTTGGTTTGTTTTGTGTTTGTTTCTTGTTGTTTGTTTTGTTTGTTTGTTTATTTTCTCAGATACCAGTTTATTGAATGAAAAATGAGGTTTTAAATAAAGTAAAAAAAAAAGGGTTAATTTGTGAGAGTTAGTGATAATTTTTCGGATGTGGATTTTTTTTCCTGGTATTTTATAAACAATTTGGTCATTTAACTAGGTAAAATTACTTTAAATTCAAACTTAGCTAATGGAATTTTAATACCCATGAAGTTAAAAAAAATCCCCTCCTTGAAAGAAAGACAGGTAAATTTAGGTATTATAAGAAAAGTAAAAATGGGAGAAAAGAGAAGGAAGGGAGACTGTTTCCTTTTGAAAACTATTGTTTTTGTTCAGAAGAGAATAAACACAGTTTTACTCTGCCCTAGTCCCATTTGTGAGCCCTTGGGTCTGTAACACAGATGACACAAACCAGTATTTAAATAATGTGTGAGGATGCCAATCAACATCCAATAAACCCCACTGTAACCAACCTTCAACTCTGTGGAATAATTGCCTTCTCTTTTCAATACAATACAGAAAACAATAGACAGAAAACACAAAACCAGATCTACTAACAGTTTCTTTATTCCTTTAACTTAAAAACCGATTAGTACCAGCCCTACCTAAAATCAAACCAAAAGGAAACAAAACCCACCCAAACAAACCAGACAAACAAAATAAGACCGGATTTTATATCTCCTTAGCACCTGGAAATTAAACAAGTACTATGAACGTGAATCTGAAAGCAGCAGGCTAGCATTATTATAGAAACAGGACCAAGAAGAGAAGAGAAAAGTGAAGGGGTGCATAAAAGTGAAAAATAAATGTACCCACTACAGACAGGTGTCCGTGGTCTTTGTTATTTTATTTTATTTTTTTAAAGAAACATCTCGATACCTTGGTTGGACGGCTAATTAACTTAACAGCAGGATTGAGGCTGAAATCAGCTCTTTAGCCACTGTAATCATTAGGATCACATTTTTCTCAGGGCCTATGGAAAGCAGCCCATGCAACTTAATTCAGCTCCCCCATGCATATGCATAATGACAGAGTCTTTAACTGCATGATTGAACAGTATTTTTCTGAGTGGAACCCTGGTGGACGAATGGCTTTTGGAGAAGGAACGGAAGAAATTCTTGGCAGCAGGGCCTCTACTTTGCTGGCTGCAATAGGGAAGACACAGCAAATGCAGCAGGGGGCATCAGGAAAAGCTGATTTTGTGAATGGAGAGTGGGATTCTCTCCTTCTCCTTGCTCACGTGGAAGCAGCAACTGCCTTCAGCCAATCTGTCCCTAAGTGGCTGTAATTCTCCTCCACGTCTTTATAGGTGTCCACCTCTAACTGTTGCTTGTCCTAGGGGATTTTATTGGCCAAAACCCTAAAATTAGGGTGCAATTCTTTCGTGTAGCTACTGAACTAAGAAATATATTATGCGCAGAGCCGTGAGTCTCATCTAGTCATCAGCTAAGTACTCACACCTTCCTATGTGCCTGGGGTATCTACAGTCATGCTGCGTACTGAGAAATTAGTGGGTTTGCACAGAGGGTTGAAATCAGAATTGGCAACTAAAAAGGGGATTGTGAATATTTGTTAAAATATGCTTCACTGTGCTGAGGATTTCAAATAGTTTACTACTTTTCCATGGTATTTAGTATTACAAGAGATATTAAAGATCTGATACTTAACCACGTCACTCCTGTTTTGTGCCAGTGAGACGGCTGCAATCAAGAGTGGTAAATAAATTTGTAGGGATGTCAACAGAGATCAGATCCAACCCCAATGTGTGCATATTAGTATGTATAATATATGCAGTTAGCCATGGTGCTGCAATAGTTTGCCCTCAGATGTAACACTGTTATTATATCAAAGCTGTAGAATTTAGAGAAGCAAATTTTTGCTTAGAAGAGTCTAATCTTACTATGGAGACTAAGGATTACTGGGTAGAGTTATAAAAAGACATAGCAAGGAGTCAAATGAATGTCCAGATTCAAGATAGTCACTAAAGTCACTTCACCTAACTTCAGCCATTTAAAAATTAGGTCTTTGTAGTAGGAGTCAAGGCAACTAGGCAATAGCAGGAGATTTGTACTTCCAAAGAGTGATTCGTTTCAACTATTTTAGACACTTCTCTTGAGAGGGAATGTATTATACCCAGTAAAAGCACTTCTGTATGCCCTTACTATAGATGGGCCTGGATGACTAGATTGCATTAATCACCTGCGTTTCATAGCTGAATTTAGATTAAGTGATGCCTAAGTGCGCGTACTCTCAGTGTACTGTAGTGCTCAGGCACTGCAGAGCCTCTAAGAGAATGTCACCTTCAAAAGAATGAAACCCATTTATTTTCCAAAATAGAACCTGAGTACCTCAAAAAACATAAAGCAAGACTAACAGGAACTATGGCAAATCCATAAGTGGTTTTCCATCCTATGTTTTGTAATTAGCAACTCTTCTGCAGGGCTGCTTGCAAAGGAACGATGTTATCTTTTATAGTTGGAAACACTGGACACAATATAATTTTGATTTGGAAAAAAAAAATAGTAAAAGAGATGTTAGTAAAAAAATGTTTTTTGTCAATGATTTCTGAAAAATTATTGTTTTAAATTGAAAAAGAGAGGGCAAGAAAAATTGAGCACTCACGAAGAAGCCTCAAGTATTTCAGAAACTAAAAATCCTTCATATGCAAAAATATTTCAACATGGTATATAAAATTCACCGCTATTTCTAGTTCCAGAATGTCTCAAACTTATAACAAGAGTCTATTGAGATCACTTTTTTTCTCCTTAAATGGTAAGAAACAAAACAAAACCAAAAAAATGCAAGTTGGTTTACTTGTACGCTGATACTTCCATGATGAAGAAAGCTTTCTTATTCACAGAAACAAGGAAAACTAGCCCATAAAGCACAGAGATGAAAATCTTCCATGGGATTGCTTTACCTGTGGGAAACAAATTTAAAACTAACAAATAAACAAAGCCCCCAGCTACCATGGCGTTTGTGTCTCGGTTAACAAAGTGCCTATCACAGATATGCTCAGCTGCTTTGTTTCTGAACACACCAACAGACAAGTGAAAAGGCAGCAAATAGGATTCAGCACATCTCCACTGAAGTCAGTGGTGTTTCTTAAATTTACAAGCAGAAAAACTGGCTCAGAGGTAACACCTTTTCTAACCTGCATGCAAAAGCTTTCATGAAATATTATGAATCCTTTTAATAACCCACTGACTTATATGCTTATTATGCTCTGCAGTGGTATTAACCTCTGAAAGATGCCATAATGTGACCCATAATTAGAATTTGACATATAAAGTGAACTGTAATAGGACTGCTGAAGTACAGTTCCCTGACATCTAGCTTCTAAGAATTTCAAGAGAACGATCAAGTGCCAAGTTGCCTTGCTCCTTCTCAAGTAATTGAAACCCACAGAGGGTGGTGTTTGCTGACAGTAAAACTCCTTTTTGTGCAGCCAAGCACGAGGTCCGCCTATCACACAAGTACTGTGTTTGCCAAATTGTGAAGACTAAAGTGAGCTTAATGTGGCATGGGGCCTTTGCTTGTCCCCTGCACAGGAGCAGGCTGCCTGGGTAGGCGCTGACATATTTTCCCCACCTTTTTACTTCTCTGTGATTCACTGGGTGTTTTGGCAGTCAAAACTGAAACATATCAAAGAACAAAGACTACTTTCGCATTCTGGCACAAAATGTAAGTTACAATGGTGCTTCAGTTTTGTACAGAAACTGTTCATGCCTATTTGAAATGTACAAAAATGAGTTAAAAAAGGAAGAACTTATGTTTCACAGCATTTCATCAACTGAGCTACCTATCCAGACAGTCATCTGGCAAACATTAGTTTATCCTCACATCACACAACTGAAAAACTCAGGGATTATCACCTTCTTTTCACAGGGAGAACCTGATCTATGGGGATAAAGGCTCAGTTCAGCTGCTCAAATGTCACCATTTCGTGCCACCTGAGACGCTGCCTGGCCTACAGTTACTACTCCAGGTGGGTGTGTACCCCCCATAGACACATCTTATATCAAACCAGCCTCACACAAATTACGTTGCACAGCTCAAATGGAATTTGACACCGATATGAAAGCAGGAGAATCAAACTGTAAGTGGCTTTGTAACTGATCTCTGTGACAGAAGCGGGAAATGAACCACATTTCATGATGCATAAGACGAGTACTTACAAATGTGCACATGTTCTTTTCTGTGAGGATTCTAAAATTCTTAATCTCTTTCAAAACTGGTGTGCTGTCTCGTAATTACTGAAGTATTGGATGGGGTTCTGCTCCAGACTCAAACCCCTCAAATTATGTGTGTCTGCTGACAAATTAGATGTCTACACTCTTCTCAAAGACAAAGAGAAGCTAGTGAATACTGTCAGTGGAGTCTGAAGCACAGTTCAGCTCATGCTAAAGCAGATATTTTTTCAGTTGATCTCTGCCCCATATTAGTCAGTGCAGCCAAGAATACCAACAACTTTCACATTTTAGATCAGTTTGTTCTTATTTGAAAGCAACAGGTCCAGCAAAGACTTTCTTGTTCTTATCCATTACCTACATCACAAGTTGTCCTTAACACACTCCAAAAATCTCCTGGAGAACAGCCTTGGCCCATTCCTCTACCTGGCAGAACCCTGTTGTTATTCATGATGTCTTAAAGGTTTTCTTCACCAGTATTGTTGATGGTGAGTGTTCATGGGCTGGGCAAGCACTTCTCCACAACATGCCGAATATGGATCCCAGGGCAAGCAGCAAACCTTGAGCAACAGCAGGTCTGGCCAGTGGATGGGTGCCTCTGCGCACTGGCTCTTACCCGCAGATCAGATGGGCTTCCCAGATGCCTCCACCACCAAAGCTTGCCCCTCCTCTCCTGATGCCAGTTCCCACTCTCCTTCTGTGACTGCACGTCCAGCGGGAGGTCACAAGCTCACAGCCAGCTCCCATCATCATGGGACCCCTGCCCACTGCTCCCAGTGATAGTTGGTGTGTGGGACCATGTCCTGTGGCACGTCCCCATTCTTGTGCTGAATCTTACAATCTCATGTAGTTTCACGCAGTGACCCGGAGCTCGCAACATGCCCTGCTCCAGCCCAGCAGCCACATCAGCTCCTTGATTCCTGCCTTGCACTCCCTGATGCCCTGGGTAGGAGCCAGGAGGCTGAGCACAAGCCCACTCTAACCTCCCCTAGAAGATTATCTGCCTGGCAGGTAACTGCCTGGGCTTTTTTCCATTTCTCAGCCATGGTGGGTGCACCACCCAGTCTGTCATGTGTAGCTTCTCCCTGAGCCATGCTGTGAGCATGGGCGATTGAGCTGTGCTCATGTAGGCAAGAAAGCCATTCTCCTGAAGTACACGCTGCTGAATAATAAAGGATAAAATAAGGATGCCGTGGCCAAGGAGAATTAATGATGGTTGGGTCACACTTCATTATTCTCTTGGCTTCAGAAAGGTGAGAAATAATCATTGATTTAGTTTTTGTATGTGATATTTTTACTTGGTAGCCATGGCACCTGGAGTTTTAGTTAAGTGCTTCTTCCCTGTATGGTGCAAAGGAACAAATAAATAAATATCGCTGCCATCTTCCGATGAATGCTCCGTGGGGCTGACAGAGACGTGGATACACTTGCCGACAAGAAGACTTCCTGCTCTGTTTGGTCTTGGTGTTTTTGTTGTTGTTTCTTTATTCCCTGAATAGCAACCAGTGAACCTCAGAAGTGAAAGACAGGCATATTTATGCCATTTCAGTTACAGCAGAATAAATAACTAGTTGTGACTACTGCCTGTTTGTGCCACATTAACATGTAAATCATCCTACACCTGAGCTCAGAATTGCCCTGGGGCCCTCAGTCTGGGAATGGGAAGAGATAAAATGAGCATTCATTAAAAGAAAAGAAAAAAGTCATCCCTGTCACGATCCATCACTCTTTCTCACGAAGCCCAGTGCTGTACTGCTTTAGTATACCTGCCTCCGAAGGGGAAGAGCAACCTTTGGGAAATGCGGTACGATGACAGCTTTGTATTTTTGGTACTTCCATGCAAGAGTGTAAAAAATTACAGAGACTTTGTGCATGCTTGCTCTCCAGGCTGTGCTGGGAGATAGCCACTTCATTTCTTCAGCATAACAATCGAACCAAATGAGCGTGATTGCAGTAATCAAGACATTAACGGGAAATAAGTGAGGGAAAGTTTGCAGGGAAAGGAAACATCCACTCCCTGAGATGCTCAGCCAATACTTTGTAATGAACAACACATATGAGACTTTTTGCCACTTTTTCTTCTTTGTGAATCATCCCTAAATAGATCAAAATTCTCTCTAGTGGATTAGTTAACTAAGAGTACTAATCTTAGCATTGTATCTTTATAATTCCTCTTCTGTACCTGATTCACAATCAGTTGATTATGACTGTTATTCTGTATTTCAATTACTTAGGTAATTTTGCATTCCTAAAATATTGTCTATCGATGCTGATAACAATTGTAATCTTTACTTTCTACAAATATTCTCCAATATTTGTGTACAACTACCTTAATGAATATTATTGCAAAGAAATACATTTGGTAAAATATTAATGGAAAAAATACCTAGAAGACATACCTTCAGTAAAAATTCTGGGCGTAGTCTTTGTTACATGCAGAACAGTATTTTAAAGGAAGATTCAAGTTACAAGGCTTTAAAAGTTTGGAAATGCCAGATTACTGGTTGAGAATTACACATCTAGTCTTCTACTGTGTCTTTCCTGTAGCCCTTTTTTGTTCATTTTGATGGTTTGGAATTTTTCTGATATTATTATTTTCTTCTGCATTATCCTTATTTTTGTTTTCCTATCTGAAGCAGTATTTATTACATTTGAAAAGATTTAGACAATTGACAAGGTCACATTCTTCTAATTTTGCTGATTTTTGACTTATGGCTACCAAAACTTTGCAGCCATCAGGAAAAAAAATTACTCAACAATTACTATCCCTAGAAATATTGTGATGCAGATATAATTAAGAACAGAACTTCTAGCTGAAAACAATAATTTAATCACCGAAGGAAAAATGTAGCAATGAAGCACAGAGACACATTTTCTCTAGAAATTTTAGTAAAACATGACTATGAAAGAAAATTAAGAATAAAAGATTGTGTACAAAAAGAAAATGTAATCTAGCAAAGTTTAAAAATGAATGGAACTTTTGGCAATTCAGCTGCATTAATTCTTGTGCAAATTGCAATTTCATCTATCTATCTGTGCATTGAATAATCTATACTATAACTATAAACTTTCGTCTTCTACATGGAATAGCCTCTTTTTTTTAGTGTACACTACAAAAATGTTCATTTTAGAAGTCTGTGGGAAAAATTCTCCCTGGATGTGTTTTGGAAGAGGTTGAATTACAGCTTGGTTAACCACTTAGATTTTGCAGTCTACATGCAAAAAAAAAAAATAGGATAACTTTATATGTCCGTGCTTCTAAAAAAAGGTTGTCAGCTGCTGCCATCAAAAAAAGAAAGAAAAAATCATAGGAATACAAGAGCAGTAAATGTGTTATGTTGTCATGACAACTGCCATTTCTAATCTGGAGAGCTGAGAGAGAAAACATGCACGCACACAGGAATAAGAGAGGAAACTTTATAAGATGTCCAGGCAAAAATTAGAACTTAGCCAAACTGTCTCAAATATTTCCAAGGAAAGATAAAAAGCATTTGTTGTCTTTATTGACTGATAATGAAAAGAGGTAAGAAACATGCAAGTACAAAGGAAAAATCAGTGTCCTGAAACGTTAAGTACTTGTGGAGTGTTTGGAAGGCAATACAACAGTGTTGTTAGAAGAAGGAAACCTGAATACAAGTTTCCATCATTCTAGGTTTCTTGAAAGCAAAAGAATTTCCATGTTATTTAAGCTTAATTAAGTCACGGACACAGTGATGACATCTTTATCTAACACATTGTTAGTTAGGATAAACACCTTTCTTATGTTTCCAGAACTCAACGTTATTATGAGCGCAGTTTGTGACATGCATTGGGTTTGACTCAATGCCCAGATGGCTTCCATGGCTGGGGTTTATCCTTTGACTTATTTTACTTAGGTAGACTAACAAGGAGTTAAAACTTTTGATGCCACTGTCCTCAGAGTTACCTGAACTCATAAATGTTCCTGCCCCATGCCTGCCAGGGAAGTCTTCTCAAAGTCATAACACTGAGTCATGTTAAACAATATCCTACCGATCACGTTTCACGCCATGTAAGAAACTTGAAAAGTGAAGGTAAGGTCTGAGATATAAGGATTTCTTTTTCCCCTCAATCATTGAGTGTATTAAAATTCTTCATACTTGGTAAGTTTAGATCGTAAAGCTCAAGAAAAAGAAGCAGAGACAAAGCTCAAAAATTGGATATATGTCAAACAAGCCATATGAGGATAATACAGGCCACAATCAACACTGGAGCTTCATAATTTGGAGACATTTATTCTTGCGAGTGTGGAAAAATAACAAAAAATTAGAAAGCAAAATTATCCAGAATACGATAATGTACTTTAAAATACTTTAAAATTTATTTGTCGTGTGTGTTTGCCTTACTGCTGAGCCAGATCATCTTGCAAAGAGTAGTAAACGGAAAGCACATTACTCTATCCCTTATTTTTCTCCCACGCCTAAAAATGGTATTGGGAAGACCTTTATTCTTCTTGTGCAATTCGTACATTTTACATGAAATTCCATATTCAAATTTGCTTGAAACAAAACATTTCCCTGTGCTGAAGCTAGCCTTACCGATGAGGAAAAGAGAAAGCCAAGGTATTAATAATTAAGCAGAGGACCTCTGTAAGCAGGAGGGAGCCAGGAAATCACTGAAACTTGTTTTAGGATCCAGAAGACAATTAGAGCTTTGATAATAATAAAAGATTCATAAGCAGCAAGGTCTATAAAAGGCTTTGCAGATACTTCCAAAGTGAAAGGAAGAAAAATAAAAACAGATTCATTACTTAATAGAACAGGAAACTAAGTAACGAGTGATGCAAGCTTATGGTCTCAGTGAACTCCCTGATTCAATTTTTACACAAAGACATTCAGATGCAAACAGATGCTTAATGCAATTATATTAACAGAGCACAGGTGTGCAGACCAGAGTAGGAAAAAAGAATAGATAATCTCAGTGTATGACATAATTTATGCTAGGGGGGTATTCTAGTGTTCAGGGCCTGATGAAAATACTTGGTAGGGCTAGTTAAAATTTCAATTTAGCATTTTGTTGTTGTTAATGGAAGAGAAGGAGGACCCAGGAGACTGGAAAAAGGGTGTTTTTATTTAAAAAAAAATCAATATAGAGTGGGATAAAGAATTAAGATAATTCATAATAACTTTATTAACAGGAAATAGACTTAAATCTTTAAAAAATAATAATATATAAGCATGTAGAAAATAGTAAGGAGCAATTAAAGGAGCAAACTGAGAAGCAACTTCTCCAAGAAAATCAAATATTCATTTTAGCATGGTTACTAATACAAATATAAACATAGATGCAGTATTGTCTTAACTTTAGTAAGGCTTCTGATACCAGCTCACAGCATTAGGAAATATAGTTTGGGTAAGGAAATATAGTCTGGGAAAGTTTACCATGAAATGGATGTGTACTTTGTTGAAAAATTCTGTGTAGATCTAGCCGTAATGGATTTCTGTCAAAAAGGTAGGCAAATAAAATCAGTCGTAGTCTTCTATGCACAAGTTTGTGCCATTAGTTCCATTAATGATTCAGATGATAAAAAGGATAATATACTCATAAAATGCACAGATGACTCCAAAGAAAAACAGACTAAAAATCTTTCAGAAGACAGGATCAGATTCCAAAATAATGTCAGTAAGTTGGAGAAATGGTCTAAAATCAATGACAGAAAATTAGATAAAGACAAGGGTAAAGTCTGTAAGAAGGACAAACAAAATGCATAATTACAATTCAGGGAACTCAGAGGTCATTGGCAGTATTGCAAAAAAAATATGGTGAATTATAATGAATTGAAAACCATATATGAATAACCAGAATGAAACAGTTACAAAAACTCCCAAGTCTCGTTCTGGGATATGTTACAGATTTACAAGGCACAGAGGATAACTCTTTCATTAAACTCAGGTGAGGCTTTGCCTAGAGTAATGTTTGTTTTGGAAACAGTTTTGGAATCATTTGGAAAAATCGAAAAGACAAAAAGAAGAATCAGTGGATTAAAAGTAAAGTTCGAAGGAGTGATATTTTAAAGATCTGGTTTAAGTGCAGAAAAAGGAAGATGAAGTGCAGTCTCTGTCTGTAAACCATTTTCCAATATGGTTACTGAGTAAAGGGAAGAACAAACTGGGTCAGTTTTCAGAAAGAATTCAAATTGGAAAGTACAAAATATATCTGTCTGTCAGCACAGTTAAGTTCTGGAAATAGGGAGTTTGGGAGGGAGGGCTATGGAATCTCCTTCTTTACAAAACTAAGAAGAAGAAGTAGAAGAAGAAGAAGAAGAAGAAGAAGAAGAAGAAGAAGAAGAAGAAGAAGAATCACCAGTCAAGACAAGCATGTTGTTGTGAGCTTGCCATAGACATTGAAGCTGAGAGAAGAAGATGGCCTGGATGTTTCTCCCCAGAGAAACAAGGTAGTTTACAGGAATAATCCAATTCTCAGTTGCGTGACCAGAGGCCTCCTACCAAAAGGCAGGGAGTAATAGTTCTCCATGTCATTGTGGTGGCACTGGGCACAGAATGTCACTGTCTCATTAGTGTAGATATTTCCATAATGGAGACTGCTGAAAAAGGCACACTAAAAATTAGTTGGGTGTTCAGATTTACTGATTTATTGGAACAGATTAAAGCTCTGATTCATGAAGATATTTAAGCAGTGTGTGACTTGTATCTTTGAGTCATCTTTCAAATTGGGTATGTTTTATTATAATTACATGTCTAGAATACAATGGCTTCTATTAGGGTCTGGTACATCCCAAAATTAAGAGAAATTAAAATTAAGAGAACTCTCTTGCCTTTTGTATGCAAAATCAGGAGAGGCAGAACTTCAAAAACACATTTCAAGAAATTATCATTGTCAGGGAGCTGGAGTAGATTGTCAGAAGTGTCTCTATCCACCTCTCAGACTTTTTCTATGCCTGTGTGCTATGTTCAGTTTAATCCTGTAGCCCCTGTCAATCATTACCATTATCATGCTGCATCTTTCCCTGTTCTTGTTTGTATGGGTATATATGTGTCTGTACATATCAACTCCACTTTCCCACACCCCAACTCTCTATGGACATCTTTTCCTTCCTACTCAAACTCAAAAAGCTTGTGACTCTATAGTAATAAAAACCCCAATGATTTCATCGTACAATACGATGACAAATATTTTAAAAACTCTGGGAAAGAACCAAATCATTCTTATACATTCCAAGTTAAACAAACACTTAAGTTTCTTCCAGCTACTGGGTTTCATTTCCCACTGCTGTAGTTTTTGCTTAATTGTTTGTCCCTTTTAATTTGGTGGCATTTGTCATCTACTTTGAACCAGTATAAAGACAACACCCATGGAGAATATATTCTACAGAAAGGAGGCCACGTGAAGTGCCTTAAAAATAACATGGTTTATGATACTGAATGTGGCACAAGGAACCAAAGCACGAATGCGCTTAGAGTCAGAAAGGTTTTGAACACAAAATGAAATTCTAACTTCAAGTTATATCCTGTGAGATCAATGATAATTATGTTTGCTTTGCAAGGATAAACATCTCATCTCATTTAACATGCCTGCCTTTTCTTCTTTACTGCATGGAGTAGATTGAGTATCCTTGTGTATTGCTTTTGGAGGTACCTGACAGCAAATGAGAGTCAATGCAAGAACACACACTGAGGTGCTCTGTGACACATAAGACTTGCTGATGATTCTATGTCATGAAATTCAACCCACTTCCTAAATACAGAAAATCGCTAGGTTTTTAAATAAATGACAATTAAAAAAAAAAAAAAAAAAAACAAAAAACAAACAAAACATGACTTATTGGTCATGAGGAGGAAGAACAAGAAAGGATAACAGTTCTCTGATTCACTGTGAATGCACGTACCTGTTAAATAATCCTGATGAATGTAAAAAGCAGCCACATAATAATTTTCACCCAGGTACAAAAATAGAATAAAATGGAGGTTTCCAAAGGATAAAATTAAAGAATAAAGCATTCAAATTTATGGCTCATATGGGACATTACACAAACAATCCTTAAAAATAGTTCTTTTTAGCAAGACAAATACATCAGCATTCAAAAATAAGCATCTGTCACAGAGGCATCATATGAATGGAGGGGTTGACTGTACTTTTCCCTAGTCTGATGGATTTTTGATAATTTGAGAGATAAGGAGAATTAGGCAGTGGCTTGACAGCTCTCTCATTAGGTTTTAGGACATAAATAATACGTCACACATATGTGAGTTGGATAATTACCAAAATATGGATAAAGTAATGCAGAGAAGATGCGTCCCATGCAGCAAAATGAGTGCACGGATCAACAGCTGCTACTTATGGAGCCTGTTTTGGAACCAGTCAGGAGTTTCAGTGTGATACAAACTGTGCAAGTGCAGCCACAGTGCTCTGAGAAGCCAGCTTCTGCCCGTGTCCATAGTACTGGGCTCTGTGTGTGGGTGCACTGGCTTGATGGTGCTGGCTCAGGGTAGCTGGAGTTACGTCATAGCTCACACATGCCTTTTGTACAGTCAAAAAATGAATTCTTGAAGGAAGGAACGCGGCTGTGCACTATTCTGTGAGCTCTCTTTTTTTGCTGTGGCTGGAAAAAAGAATTCTAGAACGCAAAAAAGAGGAAAAAACTCTTTTAACACAAAAATAGATATGAAACAACATATAAAATTACTGTTTTTTCTACTTTGAATTATTATTAAATGCTAAATCATGTTCAAGGGCTTGGTCCTAATCTTCAGAGTTCTCCAGAAGTTTGTCCCAAAGCAATCAGCAAACAGATAACACAGTCTGAGTATGACCTCCCATAGTGGTTCCTGTCCTCTCCTATGATGGCACCGTCGAATTTACCAGAAAAAAATGCAGGTCTAAGACAGAAGAATTAACCTTTTTAGAGATGTAAAGAACCACAGGCTTCATGGATGTCTGAACAAACATAAAAGACACTTCTCCATCCTAGCTCTTGGCAATACAAATTCCTTCAGTACAAACGGATGAAGAAACATACAGTTATAGATATGGTGATAAAGCCTACGGAATTAAGGTGAGTAGACAGAAAGATGAGATGAGAAAACTTTTACTTTATTCAGGACAAAATCAGAAGGCCTGGAAATGTAAAATGAAGAACTATTTTTATAAACATTTTCAGAAATCCATCATTCACAATTCACATAGATTTATTGGGTTCAGCAACTGAAAACAGCTTTTATCAGAAAAATTTTGATGTTAAACACTGTTTATTAAATAGGTGGAGAAGGCCCAGAAAAAAATTAGCAGTCACAGAGTAAAAGCAATTACATCAGAATTCTATAAATTCTCAGTGTGAATGTTCTGTAGGCAGAAAGTACATTTATGACTAGGAGTAGAATGACATCTACTTGGTGCTGTGACAAGTGTTTTTATTTGTTGTTGTAGTCTTGTGTGGGAAGTAGGTACCTCAGAAATATATGGTTTTAACCCTAATATGCAGTTGATACATATAAGGTGGGGTGTGGGGTTCTTGTAGGATTATTTTTTTATGATGAATAATTGCTTGGTATATTCTAGTTATATCATATACTGAAAACAAAGCCCTTGAAGAGATTTTTTTTGTAGTAAATAATTTGCTACATTGCCTTTTATTTAAGATTACAAATGTTAGGTGCAAGTCAATATTTGGCTGGTAATATTATAAGAACACTGGGAAGAACTGTATCTCCAAACTAGAATTTAGCTTGGTCAGTGCAAATTAAGATTGGTGTTACATGCGGAGTTTTAGTAAGTAAAAAGTGGCATTTTTTTTAGGTATCAGAAGGTTCTGGAGAACAAAATACAATGCTGTTCTCATTGTTTTTCTAATTGTCTTCACAATTTTGCATAATTTCTAAAGCCCAGTCTAACACCCCATTCACGTAATGAACTTTGGATCAATATTCATCACCAGCATAGGAACTGATGGTCTAGTCAAAGAACCGAAAATATGTTTTAATGAATGGCAACCAAACACGAGATGATCAGTTAAAGCAGTTCACTACCATCTGAATTATGTAATTGATTTAAAAAGAAACAACTCTACAGAACTTTTTCTCACTTCTCAGAACTTAATGCAGCTGCATTTCAATATCAGAAGTCTTTACTCCCTCGCATGGTAGTCACAAAAAAGATTTTTGAAAGAGGAAATTTTGCACTGGATCCTCAGTTGCATGAGTGGGATAAGAAGAATTCTTCCAATACATATTGCATGACAGTGAATTCTCATTTCATTCTTCCCCAGAGCCAGAAATGTATTGAAGTCTTTGGAGTTTTGTCAGTTTATATTGGTTGTGATTCAGGTTTTTAATGGAGAGACTTCTGACTGTAAGAATGCATAGTGATCTTGAACACATTAGCACACGCTGGGTGCTTAAATTTAAGCTTTTTTAAGGTATCGAGGGCTAGACATCCAAAAGTTGAAGAAGAAAAAGCCAATTTAATCATGCAGTGAACTGTAGTCTGTCTCTGAAAAGTTTTGTGTTAAGGGTCATTCTGCTTGTTTCGTGAAAAGAAAGGAGAAGGGGCCACAGGAGAAATCTAACAGAGTTTGAGTATACTGCCTTTCCATTAAGTATTTCAGTGTCAGCTTCTTGTCCAAAAGAACAGAACAGTGTTAAATGGGAAGCTCTAATTTTTCATGTAAGGAGATACTGTACGGTTTGTTTGCATTGTTGTTCCAATTCAGCCAGTCATCATTAGAGAGCAGCCCCATTGATATCTGTGGGAAATTATATAATAACTCCTTTGTATGCCTTCTCTTAAATGTTAAAAGTAATTATCCTTTTCCTTCATAAAGCATTCTACTGTTATTCAGAAGAGATCTCAAGAAGTCATGGCCTTATCATAGAATGAACTATGTTTTGTGCACAGCATACCTATTATCTGTGAGGAAAAAAGGTATAATTTGTCCTTTTGCGTAGGGCTTGCTGGCATATATTGCACAGCACAAATTCTGAGGGAATAACGTCATTTGTACCACCCCATTTTGCTTTCAAAAAAGAGAAAGAGAAAGAAAGGGATGGGGTAAAATCCATCTAACCTACAACTATTCCCTCATTCAGGCATACAATGCATTCAAACCCCTTCTAAGTATAACAACAACATCTTCATTCAAGACAAAAGGTTTTCTCATTATTAACATTTATATTCTGCTTCAACACAATTTTCTCTGCTTAGCTGATCTCAATAGAACACACTGCTCAGTCCACAGGAGTTCTTATTCTTTTTTTTTTTTCATTTATTTTAAACTTCTGTGACTTTGAAGCTTGTGGTCCAGCCTAAATCCCAGTTTTCAAAAGGAAAAAGAAACTGAGGATGATGATGATTATTATTAAGAAAGATTTCCAAATTCTTACAGTAATATGAAGTATATTAAATTATTTGGGAAAATTTGTGTATGTGCATGCGTTAGATCAGTGGTTTTCAATCAGAAGTTCTAGGGCACTTATAGAACTCTACACTACTACTCTGTTACATAAGGAAATGGAAAAAGGAAAAAGCATTGACAGTAGGTTTAATTTTGCTAAATAATGGAAACATCTGCACATCCAGTAGACTTCTTTTAGGCATCTGCTTACCAGTACTAGGAGAGACTTTTGTAAGCACCAAAATGGTATCTGGATTTCTCAGCCTTTCTTCAAATTACAGCATGCTTTCTGAAAGCTGATCTCCACCATTATTTTGAATGCCTAAAATACATTTTTATTAGTTCTTAGGCCTGACTTGTTTCATTACCTTAAAACAATTTATAGCACATGATCCCTAAAACAACGACAGCCAGTCTGCTTTTAAAAAGGATATGTGGTAACACCTACCTGGCCTTTCTTCCACTCTGATGAGAGAGGGTATCATAGGCGTAGGAGGTTGGTGGAATTGGTGCTCTGACACACGGGTCACACACCTGATAGAAGTTTGTATTACTAGGACTGACAGAGCAGTCCCTAAAGGAAATAGACAGTCCACATTTCCATGTGCAAGTTTGACAGAAGGGATCTTCTGCTGTTGACGTTGTACTGTGAAATGGTCACACATCTGCATAAAGGGCAGGCTTATGAAAAATTCAGCCCAGATAAATGACTCATCTGCCTAAACTGTCATTCAGAAGTTACAGAATCCAGTAGATTGCTCAAAACCACCTCAGAAACATCATTCTTCAGCCTTTCTCGGCTGAAAGGCCATCTAACCTTCTCAGCAAAATATCCCCAAACTAATTTTAGAAAATACTTTCCACCGAAGGGGGAGTGGTAAGGAAAGGAGAAGCATAGATTGGCTTGGAATCGTGCAATAATGTTTTTATCACTATTTGTGTAATCAGAGAACACCTTGCATGGATATGGAGTGTGGAAATGGGACCATTAAGGTATAGTCCACAATGAGATCCTCGCACATCACATGACCATCAGTATGGGTACCTAAAACTGCCTTCCTGAGCTCCCCTCTGCCTTCCTGGTCCTGATAGACCTAAGTGCTGCTCAAAACTGCTGCAGGCGGCTGGCTATGCCTCGTTCACCATTGTAAAGGAATGGAGATTTTAGATGATGGTCACGAAGATGCAGACACTATCTGCTGTGGTGGGTAGTGATTAAGCTCATGCTCCAGTGCTTAGTAGACTACCTTGTGAGGTTTTTGAGACAATTGGTTGAAAAGCATCAGTGCAGAATGACATCTAGTAATGATCTGATCTTCACTATGCCTCTGTACCATCGTTTCTACTTTTCATAAGTGACCTCCTTTTCTCTCACCAAAAGGTTTACAGGTAACTCTCTTTCTCGATGAAAACTCAAGGTAAAGACCCACGTGCCTCACTTCAAATTTGAAACCAAAGTTCTATCTAGCTTCCATGTGACACAGAAGAGCATCAGCATCTGGTCGTAAAAGTCAAAAAACTGCATACAGCACTTGACCTCCAAGCTGAGCTCTGGCAGCCTCCCAATGTCCAGACATCAAAGACAGTTCGAACTATTTCATAAACTCAACAGCTAGAAGAAACACATTGAATAAAGATGAGCCTTCATATTCAGACTCTTTCAAAATAAAAAGAGAAATTGGAAGAACTTTACGCATCAGGAAAAAGTTAAGACAGTGATGCAGTGGACTAGACTGCCCAGGAAAGCTGTGGATCCTGCATCGCCAGATCGTCAGACTAGGTAAGTATACACCAACACAGATGGATGTTGTACAGTTCAAGGCAGGAGGATGGATTACACAACTTCTCTTTCAATCTTATTTTGTGTGATTTTGTTGGTATGATTTTAACCCATGCAATGCCTGCATTTTCTAGACAGCTGCTCAGCAAAGTGATCCAAAAGAAGCTGCATACCCACAGGACTACAGATCAGATACTGTCACAGCAAGCACTTTCCACAATTTTACTTAAACTGTGATTCCCCAGAAGCATTTCTTTTGAACAGACTATCATGCAATAGGTGTAAATTACAAAAAATCTTGCTACAGTTGTTCCTAAAAATGCCCACAGACGTTGTGTGTGATACCTTCTGTGATCGCTGGCAAAATGTTCTGTTGCTAAAGAAAACCAGAGCAGTAAAATCTGCATGTAGCAAAACCAACTTCGACATGGTAGATTTCCAGCAGAAAAGCCTGATATCAAGAAATTTTGCTTTCTAATCAATAGAAAAATTCCTCAGGGACTAGGAACATACTCAGACTGCAGTGCATTCTGTTTTCAGTCTACAGGCAGCATACAATCAGGTTAGCATGACCTCCATAAAACAACGTGTGAAAAGACCATTAGTCCTCCTCTTACCCATTGAAAAAGCAAAAGCTAATGTTGGCAATGGAAAAATCCCATTCTGGTATGTTTTGAGGTTATCTGCTTTATAAGCATAAAACACAAATGTGTAACTTTTATGACGGGGGTCTGTAAAATGCTTTGCCAAAATTTTTGGAACATATTGATATATGGAAAAGATGGTTCCAGTTCAGGAGTCTTAAAGAGTGGGACAGAAGAAGGGGCAGTCTAGGACTTAAAGCATGTCAGAGCCTTCATCAGGTACAGGGGGGTTCTGGAGTAGAAAAGCAAACTTCCCCTGTGTTCCTTACTGTCCACTACTGTCTGGATGTCTCTGCCTGGCCATGGGGAATATTTCTTAGAAATAAAGTCTGTCTTTGTATATGGAGATATTGCCATGAGGAGTCTGAGGAGTCTACAAATCAACCATTGTTAATAATGGCAATTAACGTTCACATTTTTTGCACGCCATTAATACAGATTATGTTCCTTCAACTATTGCAAAATCTTTTTTTTGTTTGGTGTATTTTTTTTTTTGGTGAAGATTCTTCTTCAACACAGTTGACTTCAGATCTGAAATTTACTTAAATGTTTTTTGTTTCTGTTTTCTTGTTCTCCTTTTCTCAGTGATTGGGGCATGTGTTGTTTTGAGTGTAATTATATCATCAAAGTTCATATTCCATCAAGTTTTATTCTGTTCTTCCTTTCTTCATGTGTCAACAGAAATTCTACATTTTTAAGACTGGAGTCAAATCTTTATACTCCCGAAGCTGATCATTATGACAGCAGTTATCAAACATAATTTCACTTTTCCAGTAGTCTGGCAGCAGGTATTTGGACAATGTCACCAAGTCGCCCAGCAGTGCTTTTGTATCTGTTGCCTCCACACTTCGATATTTGCACTTTTAAAAGTCTCAGTGACTGGCACATTTTCAAGGCAGCTTTAATGAACTGATGTTTCCCAAATTCAGTGGCTATACTCCCAATACAGTGACTACAGATGGCACAGTTAGTATATGCATGATGTAGAAATGGGACTGTTGCTCATTTACCTTAATTTTTTATGCCAGTATAGTATCTGCCCTCTCCTCTTTGGAGTTTCCCCAAAGCACTCCTGGCTTTGAACAAATTACGGTTTATTGTATCATGGAGAAGAACGTCACATGGCAGTTCAAGACAGTTGGGAAATAAATAATAAATTAGAAATTAAAAAAGCTTCACTTTTTAAAAATTTGCATTTGAAAAGAACTTCTGAAGTGCTTTGTTATTAAAGTACTTCACAAGCATACAAAACCAATTTGGTGTGCCTGGCAAAACAAAAATGTTAATATTGGTAATTATGTCTGCCTACCAGGAAGCGGGTTTTAGTACATCTTAAGCCATTTCAGAAGGATGGTCTCTGTTCTAAATAACTTATAGCTGAAGGAAGAATGGACAGGCAAGCAGACGGATAGCAAAGGATGAAAGATTTTTAGTAGGCAGAATCCTTAGTAATGTGTTTATTTAAGGTGTCATAGGCCAGAGAGACCTATATGGGAGAGAACAGGGAGAAAATTTTGTATATGAGGTGTACGCTGGGCAGTCATAACAATGCATAAAGAGTAATCTGAGGTTCTCTAGTGTGTTACCTTTAAGGATAAAACCTCCATGTGGAAACAGCATGGCTTATTCTGTTTTCATGTAAGCTAGCTTCACAACAGCAAAAATCCTTCCACTGTAATTAATGAGGTCGTGTTAGTGAAAGCAGGGTGTTGAGAGAAACAAGGAACCCATTAAACAAATGTAGGAGCAGTCTGCTGCAGGATGTGGTAAGAGCACTGAGCATAAATTATAAACACTGTGGATCGACCGCAGGTGTATTAGTTAAGCATCTCGCAATACTGAATGTGTTTCATTAGCTTACTGTCACTGAAACAGAAGGTCTATGGAATATTGTTCTGCAGTAAAGTTAGGGTTTTCTCCAAAGTCTTATGTAGAATAAAATCGGAATTTTGCTGTTACCATCTGTAACCATAATTTTCCTACTCTGTATAACTCCAGGGTTACAGATCCTAAATACAGACAGAGAGGGTGATACACTCTAGTCTGTAAACTAGTGAATACAGTGAGTATGGTCAGAGACTTTTACAGTCAATGAGAGATCAGAGGGATACTAGAAAGCCAATGAGCCTGGAATCCTTCTCTGTCAAGGACAAATAAGGAATTGTGCTGCTGCAAAAGGGTAGAGCCGTCTGTCCATTTTTAAGAAAGTCAGGATTATTTCCATGAATTAACCAGAATCTGAATACTAAATTTTCCTGTCAATACCACTATTTCTCCTTACTTCGTAGAGAGGGGGCTATTTCTTGTTACATTATTTTAGACACGTATCTGATAAATGTCTTGTGAAAATGACAGCTACAGAAATTCTTTCTTACATGTTTTGATCCCCAAGGATTTGAGCCCAGAGCTGTCCCTGTGTTCTCACACTCCCACCCAGCTGAAGACAGACCAAAGTGACAAACAGTAAAAGAAAGGACTTCTGATGGAGCTGAACAATCTATTAAGACACAGGGGAAAACACTCACCCACACGATGACATGAAGAGTACTTTTCTTTAATGTAAGGAAAATGTAGCCAAATCAATCTGGTCAGTGCTGCAGAAGGCTTAGGGAAAGGCTTTTTAGCAATTCAATATAATTTAGAAAATATCCAAAGCCTGCTTGAAATGGTTTATATTTTCATTGTGGTAACAGAGTGTTCCAGAGCTGAAGGATCTTCAATTCACCCCTGGAGCACTCAATGCTTTAACTCCAAAGCCTTCCCTTATTTGCACTCTTATAATCTTACCTCTGTTGTGATAGCATTGTCATTCAGAGCACTTCAGTGAAAGGCCTGCTGGGTGGTACCTTTCCTTGTTGTGAGAAACATCTTACCTTAATGTGTCACATCAGGTACAGGGTCCACTTAAAGGTACAATAAACTGGTTAATCTAAGTTTAGAGACTCTTCTTTCCCATACCTATATGCGGCCTTCCTGTGGATACACCATTCGTTGATTTGATGTTCTTCCCTCTGGCTACAGAAAGCAGAATTTTTCCCTTCCTAATTCAGGATACCAGTCTAAGTGAATTGAAGTCAATAGGTATGTGATGTTTCAAGACGGAGATGGTGATAGGATGAGCTACCGCTCTGTTTTATAAGCGTGAGAGGTAGCCATTCAGGCAATAAAAATTCACTCCAAACTTCTTTCTCACACTGTATCTCATCCAGCTTTTCTCAACCATTAACTCTCTTGCTCTGTTAATGTTGCTAAAGAATATACATTAAATATGTTGTGATAAATAAGATCAGCAAGTTTTTATAATCTAATAGATAAAATGGTTAAAATGGCTTCTTATCACAAAGAACAAGGTGTCAAATTGTGATGGGAAGGCTTGTATTAACATCTCTATCGGCTCTTTCTCCCTTGTCAGCACAGTGATATATTTGACTATTTCAATGACAACTTAAAATAATTGACTAAAAATGCCCTGAGATTTCACCCCTGTGAAAACAGGTTAAGGAGTGACAGAACAGGTCAGTCATACAAAAATATGGTCAGGTGTTTCACGGAACAGTCTGTTATTTTTCATTGACAGACGGCTTAGAAATCTTTCCCATACCAGGCACACCGGGAAATCATCAGGAAGAGACAAAAAAGATAAACTGAGGTAAAAACAAGGGAAAAGAACCACTCTCTTGTGGCAGGATTTCTAGCAGATTTATTGTTTGGGCACTGCCACACCAGTGCAGAAAATAGGTTGTCACTCAAGACCTGAAATATATTTCTATTTTACTGAAAATCTGAGCACAGAATAACAATGTCCTAGACATTTTTAATTTTTTTTTTTTTTTATTTTGAAATTAAAACCATTAATACTCAGATTACAACCAACACACTGTACGTGTTTGTCAGGTTCACTGCAATCACTGATTCTGAAATCCATTTTTCTTCTCTCTCTGATGTAGCTTGCCAGTTTGAAAATAAAGCTGCCCCTGTTGCATGGCTTAGAGGTATGTAATTCCTGGGAAAGGTCTTTTTGTTTGTCTTACCTCATTCTAATCAGTGTTGTGCAATGGGAAGGTGGTGTTAGCAATGGATGATCTGTTTTTTGTTTTCCAAAGGATATAATCTAATGAAGGTTGTAGTAACCCTTTTAACTCTTTATAAATTGGCTGAAGTAACCAGATTTTTTTATTCATTTTTGCAAAGACTTCTCAATAGAGGAGATTCTTCTTCTAAGTGAAATCAAAGCTCACAGTGGTCCTGATCTATTTTATTTGAATAACTGAACTTGCTGGGCAGATAAAAATTGGCAATCTTAAATGCTTAAAACAGGAGATGTACCATCATCTTACAAAGGAATTAATGTGAGGAATTCTAGAAGGTTCTGGTGGACAAAAATTTCAGTTTTGGGAAAACATTTGAATTGTGATTAACAGCTTGCTGGTACCAGTTAATTGTTACAAGGCTAATCCTTCTAGTAGTTATAAGGTGATATTCACATTGCTTAACTTTAGCTGTCTAAGTTATGTACCTGAATAAAGAGTCGAGTCTCTTCAAGCTGCCCTGGAGCAAGGTGCATGAATGTAACTTAAAATCCCCTGGAGGGTAATTCAGAGAGTCTGAAGTTGAGGCATTCCAGCCCATTCCAGAGAGAAACTGGAATTAGGTGTCTAAATTAAGCAGAGTGAATATGCCATCCTTGCAACTCACTGGTGAGTAGGTGGGGAGAAGCTTTTCTTGCTTTTCTTAGAGTGTAGCAAGGTCTAAGGAGCCCTCTGCCCTCGGTGCACCAACAGGGCAGCTGCTGCTGCTGCTTAATGCAGTGCAGAGATTTGGAGCCCGCTGTAGGTGACAGGGCACTGTAAGAGCTGTTCCCAGCTACTCCAGGACTGAAATTACTATGGATTATTTACGCCAGACCTATTTAAATGCCTGTCAGAAAGTAAAAATATGAGAGAGAAAAAATCACCAGGTCAGTAAAGAATCTAAAAATTTACTTTAATTAAAAAAAAAAAAAAAGAAAAAAAAGTAATCAAAAAAAGTGCTTCAAGGGGATCCAGTCATGAAACAGTTTTATCCTGAAAGTCTAAAGCTTTTAATATTACATGAATTGTAAATTATGAAATGCAACAGTCGAAAGATTTCCAGACATTTCCCTGCTGATGTATAATCTTCTATCACTCATTGTCACCTTCTGTTTATATCATCCTCTGCACCACAGAATTGGCTTCAGCCCATAACAATTAATGCGTTAAATTCTTTTTTCACCTTAAGATTCATCATTGCTGTAATCAAAATGTAATAGAAAAACTGTGGTGTAAGTGAGACATATTGTAGCTGTAGTTGATCTCAACAGAGCTTTAGCATTTCACCTGTTTTTTAACAAAAGGATACATTAAGCAATAGCAAGGAAGTCTAAACTTTCATGGTAATTAGCAAATTTATGACTTAATAAATGACTAACAGAGCAAAAGATTAGCATGTACACACTTCTGAATTTTCTGGTTTAGATTATAACTGGTGTTAACTGGAATCAGTTCTTTAGCATTGTGACAGTTTATATCATTGAGGGATCTCCTTATGCTTCTTTTGGGTCTTCTTCTCTTTCTTTTAGTCTAACAGAGTTTTCACTATAATTTTTCATCCTAATAAGAACAATCTAACAAACCCTTGTTTGCTCACCTAATGTAAATGCAACAGCTTTTTTGATCTGTCCTGCTAACCATTGTATAAATGACAGAAATGTACACTGATAATTTTAGGTCTGAAATTTCCTGTCTCCCTTGGACAATAAATAAGTCAAAACGTTGAAGCAATTCAGATCAAACAATCTAAACAATCTCTTAATAACCACCTACTCACTTATAGATAAATGAGTTCCATTTCCTTCTATTCCTCCCCTCTCCATCTACTTCAAAGTAAAATAAAGTGGTAGTGCAGCCTATTATTTTCTGGGTTTGCCTTTCTTTAATGAGTCCTATCTTTATTGATCCCCCTGAAAGCTGGGTACCACCTAGCCTGGGTACTAGCCTGTTTCATGGCCAACTCTGTGGTTTGATGTTTAATGGGAGTTCATTAGAGGGACACAGGCAAATTAAAAATCACAGTTTTATGACTCCAAACTTTAGTCCAACATTTTTTGTGACTATTCTTGTACTGGTTTAGTAACCACAATGCTGAAAGCGGGGAGAAAATATGAGAATTCTGCTCTGTTTCTCCCTCAGCGACTCCAATTCTTCTCCTCCCTAGATGGAGAGCAACCTCCAGCAGATGCCGTGTGCATGTGTAATATAGCTTGAACTTCAGTCGGAATCTCTCTTGTGTTACACAGCTGCTCCTATACCTACAACTACCGTCACCACAACTTTCTTCTGCTTAATAATCGCTTCATACAACAGCTCATAGACAAAAGAATTTTGAGGAAAAAGTCTTCTAAATACCTAAGTTTTTTTCAGTTGTGTTACTGTGTATATTTTAGGCACCAAAACCTTCCAGCATTTGCACTGGGAGGGAGAGGTCCAGGGTGGCCTTTCAGTACTGCATCTGGGCATAAAATGTTACATTTGAGAGAAAAACAACACTGTACTACATGTGCAACTAAACATTACATCTGTACCTATGTTTCAAACAGGTGCTATCTACTCCAGCTTGTTAGATCTGCTTGCATTCCTTTCCAAATTACCAAAGAGAAAATGTGTTTTGTCTGAGGAGAGATAAAAATCTTTTAAACAATACAAACTTGTAATCAAACAAAATTGACTCAATGAGTGACAGAGTAATATTCTGGAGATTTTTTTTGATCAATAACATTCTACTTCTTGTGGCAGCAACTTAGGTAATAAGGAAAGGTAATTTTTAGTTCTTGTAGGCTTTTAATCTTTATATGCCCCTAGATAAGATGACGAAGCATTCACTTTTTACTCTATCTTAAGATAAGGTTGACTCCTTATCCTTTTGATCACATGTAGGATCTCACACTATTGTATCACTAAGATGAGGAACAGAAGTGGCAAGTATGCTATACTGGTACTGCCTGGTCTTAAACACTCCTATTTCTTGAAATGTGGCAAGTTACCATGCCCAGATATTGCAACAGCACCAGACCACTGGAGTGCAGATTTTGGAAAGAAGGAGGAGCTGCCTTCAGTCCCTTTTCCACACTCACATGATGTCAAAAACACCCCACAAAAACGTCATTGTCAAAAGTTCATTGTCAGCTATCTACTTTTGGCATCCACACACCTCACAGATAATTATTTAGCTCATAGGTTTGGAATGAGTGAAACTTGCCATTTACTTGGGTTAACGTGACCTATTGCAGGGTGTGTTGCTTGGGAATGTTACTACAGCATTTCGTGCTTTATAACATTCATGGTTTTTCCTCCGGTTTAGCACTCCGACAGACTTGAATGAGTTACACAATTCTTCAGGTGTCCGCAACTACCTGTTGGTGCCCATAAGTGTCAGCATCCCATTGTGCAAAGCTGCTTTGATTTAAGATGCTGCTGTTTTTACAGACACTGCCCATAACTTACTTCCAGCAGCTGTTATGCTGCAATTTCTTCAGACAGAGCAGAAATCATAGTGCTTGCTTTCCGGAGCTATGGTCAAGAATTTGCCTAAGGTTTAATGTCTAAACATTAAAGAGTGTTTCCTGATGCTGTCTGAGCACCCCAACCTTTTCAGACAGCTCTACTTTGTTAATCTAGACTCTGTATTTTGTGTTTATATCTTTCTGATTTGGATGAAAATTTAAAAAGAACAGTCACCCATTGCAATAATTAAGTAATTTTTAGGGTCTATCAAATTGCATTTCAGTTTCATTTAGCTATCAGAGGGTCGTTTGCTTATCTGCTTCTATATCTGGTTCAGTCAGTCCACACAGAGACATTCAGAAGAAACCAGAAGTATTTTGTTGGATTAGTCACACAATTAATTCTACAAAAGAAAACTAAGAGTCATTCTGGTGTTGTGCAGCTCCACTACCTGTGAAACAAATATGCTTTATTAAAGAGCAGGCCAAATAAAAAGGGCATTTCTAACACTTTTGGGAAAGTTCTGCTGATTAGTGGAAAGATGTAGCATAAAAGTTTACTACAACAGAAAGTACTATTCTTTGTCATTGTTTTGATTTTTGAATTGCCAGATTATTTGTTTACTGAACTGTAGTGAAATTACAATTGTAATGATTTTGAGTGAAATTCCTTGGAAGAATGAGATGAAATATAAAATTCAGAGAAATTACTAATATGCATAATTAAATGTAAAATGAGCAAAGAAGAATAAACTAAAGAATAAACATTGCTTCTTCTTTCTCTTTTTTCTTTCCTTTTTTTTTTTTTTTTTTTTTTTTTTTTTTTTTTACACAGTTTTTTTTTTTTTTTTTTTTTTTTTTTTTTTTTTTTTTTTTTTTTTTTTTTAACCAGTCCTTTGTTCAGGAAAAAGAGTAAGAAAAAAGAATCAACAATGGATGATAAACTAGAATGTCTGATCTGCACTGTCATCTGGAGAGCACTTTACATAGAGGAAATGATCCAAAAGATGTCAAATCATCAGAATTTTTTCACAACCTTCAGTGATCTTTAAGTAAGGCCTCAATGTTATGCAAACTGCCTTCCCTAATATTATAAGGATTTCAAGCAGAAAGACTCCAGATAGAAATCCCTTTGAAACTACCATCAAAACTGTTATATACTTCCGCGGAAAAAGTCTGAAACCTGGAATGAGGACCATATATGAAAAAAAAAAAAAAACAACAACCAAGGAATGTTACATGTATGCTTCAGGTGCGTCTATATCTGACTTCTTTCTGGAGTAACATTCAGCTATTATCTTTAACCAACTTTCTGTGTTGTCTCTAAGAATACATTTCTATCATTTCTGCTTAACTAATTTCAGCTGCCACCAACGTCAAGAGAGTACAATTGGTAAACAGCACAGAGATAATAACAGGCTTTCTGGGCAGTCCTCAGGAGGTCTGGTTTGACTTCTTTCAAACATCTGGGTGAGCAATTAAACAGAAAGCTAGCTAAAACTGATCAAGGTTACGTCCTTGGCAAGTCTCTTGTTTTAAACTCTAAAAGGAAAGGGAGGTGCCAGGGAGCAGCGTGTGACAACACCTCGGGAAGGGGTAAATCGAGGCCACCTCCCACTGGCTGAGTTCTCACTGAGGGATCCATCAACAGCCCCACTCACAGCAATGGGGGAGCCAGGACCAGGGGCCACCCAGGAGATAGGGATGGAGAACACCACTCCATGGCAGAGCTCAGGAAGGAGCTGAGGTGGCCCCTGAAACCAAGAGTTGGGGAGAAGTTGGGGAGCCTGCAGTTATGTCCTTTTGATACCTTCAGGGCCCTAATGGGGGGCTGTGAAAGCCTCTCCACAGGATATATGCCCTACACTAAACTGCAATGGAGAGAATAAAGTGGATATTAATGTGCATTACAGGACCTTGCCTGACATCCTTACAAAGAATCCCTACTTAATTGTGGGATAGGACTGTAGGGGGCTTTGGTGTCAAAACTTCTGGGGAAAAAGACTTAGTTCATTGTAATAGCACTTAGTCATGTTGACCTAACTTCCCTGAAAGTCATGCCACTATTGATAAAAAATCAGTTGTATACAGAGACCATGCAAAAATCTGTGACGTTGAAGGACCTCAAGGCATGTGGTGGTGAGAAAGGTGCAGCATGGGCAGAGGGGTCCAGGGCAGCAGCACAGGGAGAAATGCAGGGTGGATGGGAGCCTGTACTGAGATGGATAAAAGGGAACTGATGAGTACAGGACAGGGTCACCTGGAGCATCAGTGGCCTACTGTGTGTAGGTCTGAGCTGGAAGGTTGTCTTGTGTCTATCTCCCATGGCATGACCATTCCTTGATATAGCCATAGAAGGCAAGCATCACTACCCTCTATGTCCTGCCTAAGGAAGAAAAAGCTACTGCAGCTTCCAGGCCGTATGACCTTCACCATTCTGTGTGGTAGCAGGATGGATGAGCCGTCCAAGGGCATTGGCTGCTCCAGGGGACCGACAGAAATGATGAAGAAGTCATGAAGCTGTGACTGTTTTCCCTGTGTTAATTCTGTGTGCAGGACCAAGAGGATGACGCTTGCCCTCAGGCTGTGCTGTTTTGCATACTTGCTGGCCTGGAGTAGGATGTTTGGTTATGCCCAACAAACCAGATGTGACCTATATCCTGACAGATGAAGAAACTCGAAGTGGGTTATGGAATTCAGGGGTAGGGATAATGCTACTGCTTTCCAGAGGTATTAAGAAAGATACCTTAAAAAAAAACCTCTAAACAAACCAGAATGAGCCCAACTGGGAAGGCTGAAGGGTGCACAGGACAGATAAGGCAATGGCAGACACATTGTAACTGTAAATTAGTAAATTGTACATTGTAAATCAGATGTGGATTCAAGACTTTTCTTGATCTGAAGGAGATCAAACCCACAGCTACCTCTTTTTTTAGAAGCATTGTGACTGATTGTGGCTCCACCTGATTGCGATTTCACCTAATCCTCAGGCTGGTGGATCCCAGGCACCTGTCTATGTGCCTGGTAGTTGGGAATAAGCATCCTAGCGGGACAGGCTGGCATTTTCTTTTGAATAAAAGGAAACAGGTTCAGGAGGGAGGGGTAGCTCTGTGCGTCATCCTCTGACATACCGGAGATGAAAGCTTTGTTTAAAAACTGCCTTCCTAGACCAGGTGTAGAAAGACAAGAGATAGTAGTCAAATCACTGTGGAAAATAAGGATTTTATGGATTTTTACAGTTTGGGTTATTTTATGCATTTTTAAGAGTCTAATATTTGGTAGAATTTCTTTAGATTCTTTTGGAAAAAATGTTTCTTCCTTAATAGAACTGGCTGACATTTTCACATTAAACGTTTTAAGAGAAAAAAAAGTATATGTATATGTATATGTATATGTATATGTATATGTATATGTATATGTACGTATACGTATATTTACACACACATTCTGAACTGCTAAAGGTTGCCTAGAGACATTAAAAAGGACTGTCATTAATTTACTGGAGGGAGGCAGGTTTGTGAACCAAGGGGTCATTTCAATTTTAAAAAATGGTTTGTTTTGGAAAAAAATAAATTAACCCAAAATTAATTTTGTTGTTTTAAAATTATTCTCTACATAGAAATGACTATGACTTGCAGTTTTCTTTCCTTCAGCTTTATTCTAAAATATTTAATATCTTTAAGAACACTAAGATCCAGAACAAAACATTTTCCCTGTCCCCAAATTATTTTTTCACCTTGCCTGTCACCAAAAGAATTAAACTGTTTTTAATTCCCCTGCCTCAGGGAAATCTCTCAGGACTGACAGAAACCAAAGAAATTAAGCATTGGTAGAACTTAATTTTAGGTGGAATTTAGTGACATTTTCATGCTACCTCCCTAACAGTTGTGTTGAGCTTTACATTGTTGGATTTTACATGCATTTTAAAGACATAAAATTCAGTATATATAATATAAAACATTAAAACATGATGGTAAACATAGGGGCAAAAAACAATGACAAAAGTAGTTCTCAGAAAACAAAGTATTAAAAACTAAAAAAAATTATCTAAAATGTTCTTTCATTTAAAGGGATCTTGATTTAGGCAAACAACAGTCCTCTTTTAAGAATTCACCGAGATCATTCATTTACAGTTACTAATCTCTCCTGTACTTAAAGATCATTAATTCCTTAGCTACTTAAGGTATAATTCCTCACAAAATTTCATAATTAATTCATGCACACATTATTCCTTTTCATTTATCATACCTGAAGCTAATTAACTTATATGTTTCTGTAAGGCCCTTAGAGGAACAAGCTATATGAAAGAATCGGGTTGGGTTTCTTCGCAATGAATCAGATAAGTCAAAGTGAGGATTTAATGAATGTTCTGATCCAGCTTTTTATCTCAATTACATAATGGTGAATGGCAGTATTGAATAACTGAGTGTGTAATTGAAATCACGACCTCATCTTCAACAGCAGCAACTCAATATTTTAAGTAATATCTTCTAGCACTGTGCATTCACAAATGTTTTCTGGTACAGCAAGGACAATCAACTGTGGCAGCTTTAACAACCAACCTGTTCCAAATGATACTTCTTTGAAGACTAGAAACAAATCCTCCTTAGTAATGTTTTTTTCAGGTGCTTTTATTTTTAAATATTGTCCTGAACTAATGCTGTCAGAAACCATGTAATTTTGCTTTTCCAAAGGAATCAGAGTAAGAAATACTTGAGGAATATCTACAATAATGGCCTTTATGGAAGATCTCAGTATTATCTATTCTTTCAAGTTAACCATAGGCAGAAATAATAATGAACTTTCAGTTCAGTGGTTCAGATATAAGAATATCTTGGGTTGAAACTGAGATTATCATTTAAAATTGCAGAGAAATGAGAGGAAAAAAAGTTGGGTCAACGCAGAACAGTTTGATCCAACTGAAATGTTTTGACTTACTTAGTAAGTGTTGTAATGTGCTTTTTTCTTTTTAAAGGAAAATTGATATTTTAAGAAGAAAAGTCAGTCTGATACATTAGCCATATATTTCCAAAACAAAAAATTATTTAAAAAGACTGAAAATGAATATTTTAATTAATAGTTCAAGCAAATACTTTGATAGTTCTTAAAGCTGAAGTGTCACCTCAAATGCCTTCCAAATTCAGAATAGTTTTATAATTATTTCCAGTTCCTTTGAAAGTTTTGTCGGCAAATTCAACAGTTAAGAAGTCCTTTAATTTTCATCTTCACTATCAGAGTGAATATCTTAAAAAAAAAAAAAAAAAAATTACTCGCATTTGGTTTAAAAATGAACCTGAGATTTTGCACAGAACAAATAGCTTTTGTTGTTTTAAAATTTGTTTATATCTCTTGGTTACAGTGAAAAGCTTGAATACATGAATTATAGAGTGACCACAAGCAGAACAAAAAGAGAAAAGACATTGACTGCAATCTTAGATCTAGAAGTCACTGCTTGTAACTTTAGATAGTTGACTCACAGTTCAAACGTTTGCAGTTAACCCTGAGTTGCAGCAAGGCGGAGAGCAGTAATCAGTGGCAGTAGATGTACCCTGGCACTATGCTAGGACAATTCTTGTTTTCCCCAAAAAACTCAGAGAAAAGATTTCTGCTGAGCAGAACTCTTCTCAATTTTTATTTAAAATATAATGCCTACCTACCTCTCTGACAGCACTTACGCTTTTCATATGAATTTCTAGGTCAGACTCACAGGCAGAAAAGAGGTTTTGGACGATTTAGATTTGTTTCAGATGCATTATCAGCGTGTCTGAGTGCCTGGTGTTTGAGTATATGAACCATTTCAAGTGCATGCTACACTAGTTAGAAACTGTGTCAATCTTCCAGGCTGATTTATCGAGTGAAGCCCTCAGCTGCATCCTGGCCCTATTTGCATGCAGAAAAAGGCTATAGCAGCACGCAGAGGCTCCCAAAAAACATTATTTACTCAGGTATGTCACCTCTGCAGCACAGGCAGTGGGGGAGATAAGCTCACAGGAGTGACTCTCAAGCTCCTCGGCTCCAGGTGTTGTGCCAGGGTAGGAGGTGTGCAGTGGCGCGAAGCCTTAGCTCAGGATACTGTCGCCGCTTACATGGCCTTGTGGTGAGCTCATGGATACCACAGTGAAGTCAGGCAGGCCTGAATGTCTAGGTAAGGAGGGGAAAAAAGAGGTGGAAACTCTCCAGAGCAACCCAGAAGTGTCAGTGCACAGAAGTGACTGAAAATCCTCTTCACCGCTCCAGCTCAGTGCTGGAAGCTTTAAAAGATATGTCTCAGAGTCATACACATTCTGCTGAAGTATGGAGAAGAATTTTTATCTTTTTTTCCCCAGAGGACATAGACTTTACTATATATGTAGGTGCTGAAAAGAACACAAGTCTAGATCAGCAGCAGAGCAGCCTGGAGTTGTTTTTTAATCCATTGGGAGTTTTTCTGTCTTGTGACGTCTTCATAAAACGCATGCTACTGTTAAAAAAATTATCAATCGTATTAAAACAAATTATTTAAAAAAAAAAAAACGTAAAAGAACTGAAAAAAAAGATGTCAGCAATGTGTTTGTAATCTCATCTTTCTATTATATATTAATGTTCTAGTTTCACAATGACGATAAATTACAGATCCCTCAAGAAATCAATTCACATCATATACGGTAAACCAAGTTCTCTTTGAAATACATCGGTGGCATAAATGCTTAATGTTTCACTTCTGTCCTAGTTCATAGTGATTCCTTAAAATACCAACTGGATTCATTAATTGACTAGTATTTCTTGGGCAAAAATCATCCATACAACTTCTGCATACCTTCCAAGAACTAGTTATGTGGATATATGTAAGTCTTTCTTAGAAAACACAGGGTTTAAAGCAAGCTCCTGCTCTTTTCAGGTGCATGACTTATAATTGCTTCATTCTGAATCGTTCCGTGAGCTTAAAATGCAGTATAAAATATTAAGGGCAAACCTTTCTGTTAATTAATTAGTATTAGGTACTTAGTTTCGAAATTTGGCAGGCTTAAATGGATAGTACCTCCTCCAAAAGTACTATACTTATCTATTTAGTGTCATTTTAGCTTTGTTATCATAGCATCGCCACACAAAGGAGAGATCATCCTCTTCACAGCTCTCCCGTTATAAGCTCGTTTCTCATGGCCGTCCACCATCAAAGGCCTCCGGTTTTGAGCAAAGCAAGCGGCAGCCCAGAAAGAAGAGTTCAACAGGCGCTTGCAGGTGTGAATATTGACCGTGCAGCGTTGCTCCTGGGAACCGACAGGTTCACTCTTGTCACAGCAGCAGCTCAGCTCCCCTGAAGACACTTAAAGCACTCGGGTAAGACACTGAGGGAACACAAACCCTCCTCCTGGGCAGCAGTCAGGGCACCCTGAGGAGCTGGAGCCAGAGTTTCACAGGGAGGGAGCTGCATTCCCCTCCCAGCTGTGGAGACTTCACTAGTTTCACCGGCAGCTGCCCAGCAGCTGTGCGGGACCACTACAGAGAGAGGATGGATGCATAAGTGCGGGCTCTGAAAAACATCATTTGAAGTTAAACCTTGTTGCTCTGTGGCCAATTCTATTATTTTCCTGGAGATGGGCTAATAAAAATATCATTGTTCAGAAGTGACTTTTATGTGAAATTTTATGTGAAAATGGAGATCCATTTTGAAGTTAATATTGTGATGCTAACTTTGTGATGTCGGAGTGAAAATAAGAATTCTAGCTTTTCTGTATAGACAAAATGATGCAGGGTTTCTGGAAGCATGAAGTTGTCTAGGGCTTATTGGTGTTATTTCAATTGCATTTGGGACTAATTTACTGTTCTTGAGGGGGCATGGGATGAAAGAGGAGGGGTTGAATATGTAGCACTCACCAGTGTTTGGAAGGGGTTTTTTAAAGCTTTTCTCCACACCTGATGGATGAGAAACTCATTTCACCTTTTCAAAGAAAACACTTATTCTTGCATAGGCCTTTGAGTTGGGATACTGTGGCAAATGTTGAATAATTGCTTTAAAATCTGATTCGACAACAGTGGCATTATCATGAGATTAGGGAATGGGTTAGCTGTGTTTTGTAAGTCATTGCAACATGACCTGCACAAGTGTTCATGCACTGTTACTGACTTGAGCTGAAGGAAAACAGAGTAAGTGGCAGCAACACTTGGACCCAAAAGGGATTTGTGACCCACTGCACGCACTGTTTTTTCCTAGTGGTTTAGCCATCTCTTGCCGGTGACAAAATTACTTACTGACCTCACAGTGATCCCGCGAGAAATACTCCATGCTTTCTTGATTCAGGCAGGCTTCTGGAGCTCCATACGCATGCTGTCAAACTGCATCTAAATAATGCATTGGTAATAAGGTTGTATCAGAAGGCAAAGAAATAAGGGGATGTTCCCTCCTCTGGCCCAGTGTGATGGATAATGCAGGGATAGAGAGAGATGTATGTTTTCTACCTTGCCCCATGGAAAAAGAATTAGATCACGAATCTTTCTTACTTCCTAGATACCTGAATCCCCCCGTATCTGTCCCAGAGCTGATGTGACAAGATTGTGAATTAAATGGACACCATGCAGTTTAACCTTCTTTAATTTTGTTCCTCAAACTTTCAGGGAAGGGGAAAAGCAAACAAGACCTATTATTGCTGCAATAAGACAACCTCAAGAATCTCAGGGTCTGACCTGGCTTAGATTTTATGTAATGGCAGTGGCTCATTACTTGAAGGAAGAAGTTTTTATTTTCTTCTTTGATTTTAAAATCCCCAGTTCTATGAAGATTTAGCCTGGCTATATTTCAATTTGCATAGAAGAGGCTACTATGGTAACCCTCTTTGTGTTGCTAGGGCAACCATTTAATAATAATGAGTTCCTTTAAAACTAATTCACCTTTAATAGAGCGTTAAAGATTACACACAACACTTCCAAAAGGTGTGAACTTTCTGTGGGAAGGAGTCATGCTACCATTTATAACACATCAGAAAGACAACCTTTTTTACTTTTTGTTATTTTTTAAACAAGGTAGCACAACTACTCCTCTTGCCATATCCATGTATATTTATGTAACCTGTGTCCCATGTACAGTCTCCGGAATATTTCTGTGCTTGGAAAAGAGACGCTCAATATTATAAAATTTCAACAGGGCTGCACCGATTCAGATCTCTCAAGTTACTGAGTGTTCTGGCAGAAAACTGCATGCAGGAAAACTGCATTTCCACCATCCTCAGTAAGAAGCGATGAGGTTTATTAACGCGTATGTGTTACACTGCACCATGTAGCAGAGGCACCCTCGGTCAGACATGGCCATGAGATGTTTGGGTCGGACTGTGGGGAGAGGGTTGTCTTAGGGAGGCCCATGGCCGGGCAAGGCTGGGCTGTGGGAAGCTGGAGACTGGCTGTTGTGTGGCATCGCTGGGGCAGGGGCTGATAGCCCTGGGAGCTGAAATGGGGTCCTGGACCTGACTGAACTGAGCGCTTGAAGCAGCTTTCAAAGTCAGGAAAATCTGAGTTCAGGTCTAAGCTGCGCACCTCATATGTGACCTTCCTAACATGGGAAATTTCACTCTACGTATATTTAGTTAAATGGCATTTCAACAGCTGTGAAATTTGAGTCTGAATCCATATTTTCTCCCTAATTACTTGGTCCCTAATTCACCCACCAGGGTACCCAGCAGGGGTCAGAAGTTAAGGGTGAGAAAACCCTCCCACAGATGACATTTTACTCCTGATCACCTCAGTTTAGAGGCTAATACTCAACTAATACACTTATAACCCTGAACTTTCCCCTTGCTGTTCTGGAGCATCAATATCTCCCTTTAAAAGGCCTGAACTGCCGTGGACAGTCTCTCAGTAAGCAGAGTACCTCGCCACAAAACTGAAAAGTGGTTTGTACTGCCCTTTCCTTAACTTCCTAAAGATTTTTTGTGCGAGGTGGTTAACACTACTTGCTTTCAGGAGTGAAACTCAGTCCCTACACTGGGGTTAATGGTACCTGCAGACAGTCGTAGATTTCACAGTGGCCTGACATTTAGTTTCAGATAATCCTGGGTTCCTATGCAGAATTTCAGATTTAAATTTCACCTGCTTCATGATTTGAGGTTCTGTTTGTCTGATGCAAACTTAGACAATACTCTGGGACGCATGAGAGTGCTCAGAAGCAACATTTCTCCCGCCTCTCCCCTCCACATTCAGACCACAGCCAAGGAGACGAGAGTCTGTTTATCTGTCACCCTTCCCTGCAGCCACCTGAGGAGTGAGATGATGAGAAATGGGAAACCCTCTAAAACCACTGCCCCTGTGGCTCAGTGCTGCTGGAGAATTGCAGATAAAAGAAATTACAGCAGTGTAAAGGAAATGGGACTGAAAGGAGAAGAACAGCTGAATCACAGCTATTTCTCTGATGTGTTCAGACACTCTGCTGAGCCCTTCCCAGCACAGTGACACCACACAGGTAAGCAGACTCCCAACACCCACAAGCTGAAATGGCTAAAAAAAATGCACAACTCTGTCCTTCTTGTAACCTGAGGCTGACAAAATTAGCCTGACAGTCTGCTTTTTGATGCCTGTAGCAACTGTTGAAGAGAGTCCTTTGAAATGTAACCAGAATAATAGTGAGAATGCAACAATATTCTAATTGCCATCAATTTATCTTGCTTTTCACCTGTCATAATATATTGGGTAATATCTGGTAAAGAAGGCCATTTTCTCCCCTTCAGCACTTTTTAAGCAGCACTGATGAATCTATCTGACTAGGGGCTGTAAAAAGAAAGCAGATGGCACACTTATCACCCAAAAACCAATCCCACAACCTTGTCCTTTACAAGTGTCTCTGGTGAGAAGACAACTTGCTAATGATAGCAATTAGCATCAAGGAAATACCATGAAGTCCAGAACCTTGCAGACAGCATTTCTGATAAGCTCAGGGACTGATGCTTTTGAAGCCGTCCAGACAGGTAGCAACCTTTAGTGTCTAATGTTAATTCATCACAACTAATCAGGTCCTATGGGTTTTTACTTTGGTGTAACAGTAGCTTGCTAGTAAATGCTAAATCAAGGAGAAAAAAAATAGAGGTCTTTCTCTTTTGTCGCAGTACAGGAATCTCACATTTTTGTTTATTACTCTCATGCTATATGCACATTCAACATCAAGCTGTCCTGTGCGTATTGCGGTTCGGTGAAAGTCACTCTTTCTCCTTTGAAGTAACTTTTTCCACTAAAGGATAGGAGAAACAGTTTGGTTGAACAAATATTGTGCAGAGTAACTCATTTCAATATCGGTGTAGCCTGTAGGTAATTGCAGGACTCCTTCTTGAGAGGGATGCAGTGATAGGAACAGAGGTGGCTGGTAAAAGCAGGACAGGGCTTTAAAGGAAGAGCAGTTTGCAGGAGAATCATTTGTGAGTGCCCTTGCAGAAACCTACATAAACTGAGCAGTTTTCCTCATCTTGATGTATCAAGTTTACTGATCAAGAAAATTAATTTAGAAGATGCAACTTTTGTAACTGAGTTTCATTTTGCCCTGGTAGTTCTCAGTGGGATAAATCCAGACCATCATAATTCTAAAGATTGTCTCAAATTCTTAGCAGTTTGAATTGGTGAAGGGCCCTAACAGGCTTCAAGGAGAATGCCAGCTTATTGCTGACAACTCATCTTCCATTTAAAACTGAGTAAAAGTTGATCTCTAGCAGCTATATTACACAGGTAAAACACAAACTCTACAACACTCACTAGGAAAAACATTTGCCCAGTAAAATTGAAACAAATCAGGGAAATCTGTTGCGAATTCAACCATGTTTACTCTTCAAATGTTCATGCTAGAATTTTCACCTACAAGTTACTTCTATGGTAATTTAGAGTCTTCACAGATTCATTTTAGCCTGAAAATGTGGTGTTTATTTTGTTAAAGTGCGTATTTTACGTTTGCACCATTCCTCACCTTTAAAAGTGGGGCTAAGGGAAAATGAATACCTTGACATGAAATAATGAGCAGATATATGTACACTTACAAATATATCCATATACATATATTTTCCATTTGTATTGAGTGTTTCAGGTCTTGGGGCAGGTCAGCAACCTGCGGTGAAATTAAAGCATTGTCTCATTCATGTTCCTGACAGAAATTCAGGACAAAATCAGCACCCACAGTGGCTTGGTGATTATCGAGTCACCGGGCAGATAAACTAGGGACTGCAACTGAACTTCTGTTCAATCCTTCGTGGTGCTCCCTCTGGTCAGAAAAGTGGTACATTAGCGAGACAACATCTGGCATCTTACACTGTCACATTTGTTCAGAAGATCAATAGAAGATCTCTGTTCACAGGGCAGTCAATCTGTTACCTTTTATAAGCAGTAAATTCACTTAGCAAAGCATGAAGAGCAGGAATACAATAGAAATTAATTTACTTTGATCACAGCCAGATCTTGACATTTAGTTTCTACTGTAAGGACAATAATTCAGAATGATTTGATGTTTTTCCCCTCCTAAGCTATAGCACTGAAAAGTCAGTGTTAGTAAGTATATGAATAAAAATAATTCTAACTTGAAAAGTATGAAAATCTACCCATGTTTCCAGACTTCTTAAGCCACTTTTAATGCACGTTGGTCTTGTTTACTGTTTGGTTGGCTGATCTCTCTAAAATGCAGTTTTCTACCAACAATCTAGTTAATAAATTACACACCTTTGTAAACATTACCATGGCCTATAACTTGTCAGTAAAACTTCCCGAAGTATTCATGCTGTTTACATTCAGTCAGTAAATATAAATAGTTTGCATAGCAAAACTATTGCAGTTATGAACAGTGGGACTTATTTCATTGCAGTAAAACAGTAAGAAACTCAAACTGACATAAGAAGAGAGAGTATATGCCAAAAAAAAAAGAAAAATAAATTTTCTGTCCTTGTCTTTGCCTCCTCCTCTTTAAAGACCACCTCATAATTTAAATGCCATTACACTGATTCCTGAGGTGGCATTACCATTTAACTTTCACATAGCTGAAACAAACCAGCTATATCTACCTGTCTTGTTTCACAAATGTGTGGCATCTTACTGAGCAGATGGCCCCAGCTTAGTGTCAGCATACAATTCTAATACAGTAAGTGAGAAATATTGATTATTTTCCTTTATTTATCTTCAGTATAATCCTAGTGCCTTAAATACAAAGCATTCAGACTTATTCTGAATAGTCTTTCCAGAAATATTAATTTTTAATAACAAACATTCCTTCAGAACATGATGCAACAGTTTTCTTATGCTCTGTGGAAGGCTTTTCTTGATTTGCCGCTTTCCTGTAAGAAGGACCTCATGTGTTAATGTAACTTTAAAGCCTTTCGTTTGTCTTGGCTTTTGTTTTACTAGGATTTTCCATTTTACAACCTCACACATTTCAGCTGCTAGTTGGAACGATACCAAAAGGAACCTAATAAGTAAGCATTGCTCAAGGATCTTTTGCTTTCACCATTTGAGATTGCTCACTACTCCCAATGAACATGCTCTCAACAGGAAAACGCCTCTCCCAGAGCAATACCACAGAATTTTTAAGCGTATCAAGCAGCCTGAAGTATCTCAGACTTCCCAAAAGATTATTTCATTTACCTTTCCAGATTCAAGGGCAGCCTCAATAGCCTGTCCACTTTCCCTTTGCAGACTGCTCTCTCAAACTTCTCATGGTTAAGCTCCCTCTCACTTTTCCAGCTTTGCATTCAGAACATCTCACATGGCAAAGACCAAACATGACTCCTTTTCTTTCTCCTCAGCTTTTTATGTACTGTTTACTATATCAGGCTTTTATTTCCCTTTCTCTCAGGTGCCTGGGCTCACTTCTCTCCCCCACCATTCAGTCTCTCCAGTATGTACAGGCTATACACCTTCTATTTCTTCTCTCCAGGATTTCCAGCCCTGGACCTAAAGTAGCTTCTTAACAGGCTGCTCACTGTGAACTTTTCAACCAAAGAAGCATTACGCTACCAATTGACCCTATTTATACTGAAGTATTTAGCTCAGCTGTAGCTCTTTAATTAAGTCTCTTGCAGCTGAGAAGTTGAGTATTTGTATATTAACCCCTTTGTGACTGGCAAATACTAATTAACACTACTGATCTGAATAGTAATGAATATAAGTGGCTCATAAATGTTCCTGCATCTACAGTATAATTGTCTCTCTACACTTTAAATGCTTGTGTGTTTTCTATTTCTTCATGTTGAAGACAGGCTGAGAAAGTTTGGGTTGTTTGGCCTGGAGAAGAGAAAGCTCTGAGGAGACATTATAGCGGCCTTCCAGTACCTGAAGGGGGCCTACAGGAAAGATGGGGACGGACTCTTTATCAGGGAGGGTAGTGATGGAATGTAGTGATAGGACAACAGGTAACCCTTTTAAACTGAAAGAGGGTAGACTTAGATTAGATATCAGGAAGATATCTTTACCCTAAGGGTGATGAGACACTGGCACAGGTTGCCCAGGGAAGCTGTGGATGCCCCATCCCTGGAAGTGTTCAAGGCCAGGCTGGATGAGGCTTTGAGCAACCTGGTCTAGTGGGAGGTGTCCCTGCCCATGGCAGGGGGGTTGGACTAACTGATCTTTAAGTTCCCTTCTAACCCTAACCATTATATGACTTTATGATTCTGTGAGTCTTTCTTTCTGATTTCTCTCCCCGGATCAATAGCCTATGGCTCATTAGCACTCCAAAATTGCCTGAGATTTAGAAATGGATAATTGGTATAGCATGTAAAAGTTGCCCTGTCCAGACCATCCAGTGGTCTGATGAAGTGGCAAATGCCTAAGAATTGTGACTGTGGTCTCACTTTCCTCAGTAACTGGAATGTGGCCTTGTAAGTTCAGTAGCACAGACCGTGGAAATCTCACAGAGCAAAACCAGGAACAATAAAGTTCACAGAACCTTACAGTAACTTGATTCAAGGACTGTATTGGTGATGAGTTTCAAAATCATGAAGTATGCAGTTTGTCTTTCATGTACTGCATGGGTGATTAGCCCATTGTTTTCCACTATGTGGTGTCAGACTATGTGATTTTCAATATATATATATTCACATATATATATATATAAAATGTATATTTAATAAAAAAATATACAATAAATCCCAGACTGTGTTTGTGCCAATGGTCTGTTACAGTTGCAGCTCGTGTTCCTACTTCAATTCCAAGAACATCTGTCAAAAATTATTGTCATCAGCTTGTGAAGTAGATAACACCAAAAACTAGATCAATCAGCAATTTGAGCAAAATTCACCTAATAGCAGAAGTAACTGTAAGGCTGCAGTTACAGGAGAGCTACCAGTGTCACCGGAGAGGCCTTTGATGACATCTCCCTTCCTAAGGAATATGTTGCTGAAACAACTGCATTAAGTTTTGGTCAAGAACAGCAACTAAGTTATACTGTGATCAGGATTTTTCTGTATCAAAGCATTTAATCTTGAGTAAGAGATAACGAAACTATTGATGACTAGGAGAACTTCTGTTTCCAAACTAATTTAATGAAATTGCCTTACCATGATTTGGAGATTTTCCCTCTAAAGTTTCTATAGAGTTGCACTATGCATTTAACTGTGCCACTATTTAAACCATCATGTTACATGCATCATGTCTCTCAAACATAATTTTTCTAAGCTGATCACCATGCAGTAAATGCAGTTGCCTATTAAACTTGTAAGTCTCTCTATGTATACGGTATGAGTCTACCACTTCTTGCTACATCTATACTAATAGCTTACTTATAAGGCTAAGCTTTCATTCAATCTAAAAATCTTGGTTTGGCCACAATATGTCTCAGCTTGGATTTGACTTCAGTCTAGAGCAAGCCAAAGGGCTGACCCGAGCAGGAATACTTGTGCTTACGGAGAGGCTGGCTTAAGCAGAAATTTTGCCTTTGACAAGCTGTATTGAAGAGGTGTCATGAACAGCTTGGTGCCAGCCAGAGCCCACATTCGAGCACGGGTGGCAAAGACACACAGAAGCTATGTATGTAACAAGGTGTTGGATGAGTGGTTCTTTGAAGTGATGGCACCTTAGAGAAACAACCAGAAAGACAGGCATTTCTGACAGAGCATAGTGACTATGATCTTAATTCCTAAAAGTGTAAAGGAATCATTTGCTTCTGCTTAGTCCTGCTGAGCCAGCTCACCCCCAGGGGAGTGAGCTGCACTCGACCAGGGCTCCAACACAAACAGCAATATGAAGTGAGTTTGAATCACGATCTCATCTGCTGAGGATGATCATGCCTGTCTTGGTAAGAGCTCCCTTGCCTTCCCACCCCAGATCAGGTTTACAGGGCTGGCAGTTAGAAATACTAAACAGAGGTTAACTGATCACAAGCTTTTTATGGAAATGTATGAAGCAATTGACTGAAGAAGGTACATTTGTATAAACTGTCTACGAATAGAACCAACATAGTCTCTTAGACATGAAGCCAGTACAGTTTTGGTTACAGGTTATTTGAAAATTGCAGGTAATTATTACACTTCAAATAAGCCTAATAATTTACAGAATACCAGATTTGTTTAGCCTGGTGAGCTACTCCTATTGCCCTTTCTTCTCATGCATCTTTTGTCAAATCTCCAGTTTTTGTCTTTAAATGTTAAGAGATCTCCATACCTGGAGATTCATAGACTTGCATTGGAAATTGTCAAAAGAAAATATAGATTAAAATGACTGATTGAATGACTGCAGTAAAAATGGATGGGAAAAAGAGCTGTGAAGCCATTGAACTGTAAAAAGGGAGAAAACAAATATCAGGTTTGCCGGTAGAATAAACTGTTCGAATCTCAGATGAATAAGTGGTGCTAATAGTTTCTTTTTCCATTTCTGTGTACTATGCTGCTACACTAGAGACAAGAGAGATTAAAACAACCTAGTTTCCAGATGTACTGGGTTACCTTGTTTGAAGATCAAGTCCTGAAGTCAGAAATGAATGAGACCAACTAAGGAAAACATCAGATACTGACAGAAAACATTTTGTCTTGTCCCCTGTAGTTCCAGTTAGAGATATATGGAATTATAACCCCAAGACTACTTCACCTCAGTTTCCTGGTAAATCTTATTGCTCTGTTTAAGTGGAATAAAGGAATACTGAGTGAAATAGTTAGCAGAAAGAGAGCAGCAAGAAAAAGAATTTTTCCAGGCATAAGAAAATAAAAAACCGTTAAGAGAGGAATAGAATAAATTAAAATAACATTTCATAAACATGGAAATAAAAGTATTTTGTCTTGTGAAGGAGTATGCAATAATATGTGACATTGCACATAATGAATTCCAAGCAGAATGCAAAACACTTTAGAATGGGTGAGGACTAATTTTCTAAGTGACTTACTTGTCTCCAATGTTCTCTTCTTTTCAGTTTATTGTTACAGCAGAGGTTCTGTTGCCACATTGAAATATAGATCAGTTATAGTCAAATGGCATTGTTTTGTATGAGAAGGGATTCACTTCCTTTTATTTTTGCCTGCTTTTTGTTCTTATGTTATGAAAATGAGCTTTGCTATTTCATATATTTTCCAATTCAGTTACTGCACTGCTAAAATATTGTTGCTAACTTGTTTCGTTCTTTTTTTCCTCCCAGCCTTCACCCCCTTGGTTATTGCATGGTTAAAAAAAAGGCCAAATCCTATTCTTCCCGTTATTCTGAACTTTCAATTTTCTGTTTGCAGCATCGTTTCCATGATACAAATTCTTGGTATTGCTAAATGAAAAGAACAAGACATCTTTATCACACTGAACAGTCTAGTAGCAAAAACAGTATTTAGCAATCTTGTACTGGCTTGGTCTCTAAGAGTTTGGGGCTGCAATAATGCTGTGGCCTCCTGTTTCACCACCAGGCACCTCCTCATGGTGTTGCCCAGCCCCTGGCAATTCTGTCTCAACGTGGTCCTCCCCGCTGTGTTTGTTTTGATACTGGGGAGACAGCTCTTTGCTGAAACTGGATGGGTGAAAAACAGGGAGAATTTTTGCCTCAGTTATTGGTCCTTGTCAGGTTTTAAGATGTCCAGAACAGGAGACTAGCAGAGTTGGAAGAAATTCTCTGCTTGTGAGAAGAAGAGAGTGGAGAAAAGGACAAGACGGCAGGGCACCCTCAATCCAGGGCATCCAGTTCTTGTCGTGCTTCAGAAACTGTTTTTCTGTCTCTTCCTGGTATTGAAAGGTATCAAGTCATTTGATGAAGTCCCCAGAAATGCAAACCACCTATTCCCTCTATTTCCTATCAGAAATAGCCATCAGGGTTTAAGACATTGAGGAAAGTCATTGGGGAAATCAGAAGGGGCTTAAGTTTGACTTGTTCTCTTAAAATAGGGAAGATGTCAAGGTATATAATCCTTCCCCTGGCCCCTCTCAAACAAAATATTGACTTACTGACATAGGTAATCGTTGTGGGTTTTCCACAGAAAGAGCTTCCAAGTATGGGGTTTGTGCAAATGACATCACAGCACCCACCAGTAATGACTTCCATGCGTCAAGACATTATTTCACCTGACTGGTATACTTTCATCAGATAGATTTAGGCATCTTTACAGAAAACAGTTACACTTCGGAGACTCTTTTAAACAATTGGAATTGAATTTGTAACTCCTGTGCAGCATAGTTTTGACATGGAAATGAGATACTAATACAGATCTATCCCTTGATAGGGAAAAAGGGATTTTCCTGAAGTGAATCCCAACCTAATTCTCAAGTGAGAATAAAGCATGGCAAAACCCCAACCATCTTAAAAACAAATTGAATGCAGAAAATTTAAATGAAATTCTTATAATATTATGTGTTTTTACAGCTTAATAACAATAGTGATTTTTAAGCTCATCTTCATAGTTTATCAGTTCTCCTATAAGCACTGCAAGTTAGAGCTGAGCTAAAGTCTGTGATGAGGGACTTGATAAATATTTGAGCAGTACAGATTTGAATGTGACACGTATGTAACATTATAGCCTTATTGAAATCAATGGATTTAAAGCTGTACACACACTACCTATGGACTAGGTGTTATTCATGTAATTTATTTTCATCTAAATGAAAGTCTGGGAGACACTCTCAAACAGTATTTCAAAAGTGTCTTCTCCTGGTTCACCTCATGTCCTCCTTCACAGCACACATTATCTTCCCATGCAGAGAGATTTTTCTTTTTCTTTCCAAGAAAAGTAGTGAAAGAATTAATAAGATAATGTCAGCAGAGCCTTTTTAAGTCTGAAAGCATTGTATTAATTATTCTTTTGACTCGAAGGCTGAGGAGCTTCCATTTCAACCTTCAGCTCAAAAAATTCATATTAGAGCAATAACAGCCACAAAAATTATTTAATCCCCTAACTCTCTGCTGAGGACAAACTCTTGATAAAATTACCTAGAAGAAGATTTTAACAAGATAAATCGCACTTGCACACTTGGAATGTGGTTTCACAGATTTATTCACCGGGGTTGATAATGGGTGTCTATGTCCCTTTTTCAAAGGATCTCATAGTATGTCTGAGAAAGTGACCAGACTAGTTCCCTTTTTTGACTACTAGAAACATGCATAACAATTATTCCTGTATATTTGGAGAGACTAACTTTTTTAGTGTAGTTGCAATATAAGATCTGTTGTCCTTCATAACACTCTCTGAAAAACTCTGTGTTACTGGGTCTTTATCACTATGTAAATGCATTACAGTGTGTCAGTAATTTCAGTTATAAAGATCTCAATGTTGAATAAAAAGTTAAACTATATCTGGAATTCATTTTTACCCCTTTCTGCTTTATCTTCTTTTATCACTAAAAGGTTTCTGTAAAAAGAAAGGTATTGATCTGAACTCTGAGGGTAGCTGGGGTTTTGATTCATTCTGACACCTGTGGCAAGGACAGTCCCACTGCCAGGGACCTCCAACTAATTTCAGCAGGAATAAAGTATTCCTTGCTGTTGTTGTAGCATCCCAGGTGAAAAAAAGGCCAGCAATTATTTTAATAAGCTTTTTACTCTTTTGCTGGCAAAGGTGGGGAACGATCAGTGGAGGATGAAATCAAGATGTCACATAGCCAGTATCTCTGCTCAGCGTAGTGCAGGCTTAATTTCCTGTGACTGCTTACTTGACATGGCTAGCAGAAAAAAAAATGCAGAATCACATATAAAGCGTTGAAAACATCCCGGCACAAGCCAGTGTTTTACACACTCACCCAGACAATCTTTTTTTTATCCAGGCTTAGTATCTATGGGACTCCATCTAAATTTGAGGGTTTGAAGCTGCTGCCCAGTGGATTGCTTCTGGCACTGCTTCATAAGTAAATAATTTTACTGTCACTGCACACCGCTGTTAAGCGTATCATCAGCTGCACCTACAGACAACTTTTCATAGTTGACTAACAATATATCCAATGTGTCATAGTGATATTGGTTGTATTAAAGCCATCTACCTGGTATGGCATAGCGTAATATGACAGGGCTGCAGAAAAGAAAGCTCAGGGTTCTTGCTAGATAATGGGTACATGCAAGTATTGAAGACTATTCTAGCAAAAATCATTTTTTGCTACAAACAAACAACTAGTTCCAATGCTGAAAAGGTCACTGGCAAATGAAATGTTCTTTAAAGGATTATGTAATTCCTCATATGGGTTTTAATACCAATTTAGTGAGCACTGCCTCCAGGTTCACAGAGCTTTAGATCAGATTTTCAAGTTAGTAATGGATAGAGATCTATGTCACTTCTGCAGCCAGAAACTGCTTGAAGTAGAAAGCAGGAAAGCAACATGAAATGAATACAGTGGGCATTTATCTTCACAGAACCAGTGCTTTCAGTGGAGCACATCAGAAAGCGTTACATTCAGATTGTCCGCATCATATAACATAATCAATATGGAATTGACCTTTTGCATTCCTTGGATAGTTGCAGTGTTCAAAGGCATTGAAAGAAATAAATAGATGCTCTGAAAACATGGTAAGTGTCTGCCCTCTGTCTCTTCTGTAGGTAAAAAAGGACTTTCCTGTTAACACTTCGTCTCCTATCATTTTGTAAAGGGTAGAAAAGCAAAGAAAAACATCTTACTTTTAATTAAGAGTCTAGTCTAGCAGACAAATAGCTTGCTTGATCCAGAACATTAGAATTCAACCTTTGGTTTAGGTTTCATGTAGTACATAGAAGACTATACCGTGTCTCAAATTGGAAGAACTGGTTTCATTTTAAAACAATTTCTATGTTAAAAAAGAAAAAGAAAGTTTTGCTGTTGGGTTTGTAATTAAAATTATTTAAAAGGTCATTTACAAAACTTCTTGCAGAGACTATAAATGAAACTACAGTTTAAATGAGATGCTTTTTCTTCCCTGCTGTAAGTAAGAATATCCTTACTGGCTATAAACTTGCTATTTTCAAAGTATGAGTTGAACCTCAAACTCTTTATCTCTGCAGGTCAATCATCTGTTAGATACTCAGGAAGATCTTTACTTAATTCTAAATTAAAGCAGTGCTAAGCAGCAAAAGATTACTTGGCACCGAATAAAAACCTCTTTATAGTTTTTCTCTTAAAACACTTTATTATTGCTCAAACTGATACTCCTGTGTACTAAACATCAGTTTTGCATATATAATGCAGAGTTTTGGTACCCTGCTGTGTTTTCACCATTCTCTCTCAGCTGGATTTTCCCTAGTTAATGTCATGGATTTGTGTTCTCCTCTCTCAAATTTCAGAAGAGTTATACAATCTGTCTAATATTTTCCCATCTTCTTTGCTACTTTCTATTAGTTCTGTGTTCCAAGATGTTTAAATTAACTTGATTTTCATTTTTCTTAAAAGAATAAAAAAATCTTTTCCAGTTTTCATAGTATCTGTCTCTCATCCTTTCCTTGGAAATGCGAGTCTAGACATTTAACAATTTGGCAATTCCTCCTTCAGTCAGTAAATTCCCTCTGACAATTGACAGAGGCCTTACACTCTTTCACCTTGACCTATGGTTACTTATGTGCTTGAAAAGTATCTAATTAGGTATTTAAGATGTATTTGTATTCGTTTTTAGGGTTTGCTTCCCCAAAACTTCCTTCCTTCTAAACTCTTTTTGTAGCTATCCCCTAGTCACGTCTCCCCTTTTCTTCCTCCCCAGGATTTGTGGCTCCAGCGACAGGGACTGCACAGGTTGGTACAGAAGCTCTAAAGGTTGAGTCACTACAGGCTATGAATATTTCTTCAGCGCTGAGCATTTTTCCTGTCTGTGTCACTGCACAATATGCGTCGGAACCTGCAGTTTCAATTTGACTTTGAAGACTATATTTAAGCATTGATCCCATCTGCAAAATTTCTGAATGCCCACCGCTACCGTGGGCTTCAAAGTCCCTCGCAGCGTAGCTGAGAACTTGGCACTGGGACAGGGGATGTCCGGATAACAAACACGCAAATGTTGCTTTTGTAGGCATGCTGGGTTCTGAGTGCTTTGGAAAATTAAGGAGGCATGTGACTGCAGACTTCAAAAACCTAATTTTGCATTTCCAGTTTTTAAACTCTAGACGTGCAGGTAAAACTTCCAGAATGCCGAGTGACTTAGCATCTTCATTGTTGTTCATAGTCTATGCTTTCAGGTCTGTGATTGCCAGATGAGTACATGCTGGTATTTCTTTCTCCTTCTGTTGATTGTAGTGCTTCTTGTTTGTTTGATTAAGAGGGGAAAAGTTACTGTAGAGAGCAGTACTGAATGGTTGTATAATGTTTCTAATGCTGCTCCAAAGGTCCCTTCAGACTCAAACCTGAGCCTTGATTCACTTGTTATCAGTAACTACTAGACAGTGAATTGAGGGCGGGGGGGGGGTGTTTCATACTATTTGTGCGTAAAGCAAAATTTCAGTTAAAGTTCCCAAGCCTGAGGGAACACATCTTTTATTATAAAGTAGGTTTCATTATAAAATATTTATTAATTAATATTAACTTTTATTTTCTGGGGCTTGGCGCTTTGAATACAAAGAAATCCAAATTTCTCTTTTGTCTACTTTTCCCATTTTTTGCACAGCTGGTTGCATTGAAAATATTCCATTACCTGCAAGAAAATGTGTTTGCTTTTGTGTTGTCCTTATGATTTCAGAATACAAGTCACTCGTAAGTACTCGTTAATTGCTTCGTACCGTAACTCTGAGGGCTGAGAACTATTACTCTGTATATTTTTGTGATAAGAAATGAGAGAACAAATTTCTTCCTACAGAACTGACAGAAAGGCAAAACCAAAGTTTTTTTTTTGAGAAGTTTTGTGAGTGTTTTTACAGTGACTTTCAGATCAATCTCTCTATATTTTTTTTTAATGTTAAGAGGACTGCAACACTAAAATTCCTTTTGGGGGATTTTAAAATTATTATTTGTTTAATCCTCTTGCCTATAAAATGTAGTTAATAGTAATTGCAGTCTTTCATAAAATGCTTCCAACTATTACAATGCAAAATAAAACCAAAATTTATCTCTGCTCACTTTGTGATATATTGCTCTCATTGTACTACTCTTACATTGTCTACAGATTACAGAAGTCCTAGAGCAAAACTTTAGGTATTATTTCATCAAGCAAAACGTGCAAGAATAACTTAATATTCTGGAAGTCCCTGGCTATAATTTCTGTGCCACAGCAGAGGGTGGAATTTATCTTTTATTTCCAGAAATTATAGATGGAGTCTAGAAAACCAGTTTAAAGACTAAACACTAAACCGTATATGGCTAAATTTGTGGAAGACAGATCCTTCCTAGGTGACAGGCTGTGAAGTCTGGCTGCAAAATTGCTATTGGTATTGAGAATGAGATTTTTCAAGTGCTGTAATACTAGCTCAGAGAAACAGATGTCACTGGAATTTTAACCAAATGTCTGAAGAAATTATTTCAGAAATAAGCATCAGGCTCTTCTGTTTGTTGTCTTTGGAAATGCCCAGAAATTAGTGATTTAGGCATTGTGACTGCTGTCTAAAGAATATTTTAGAAAATGTCTCTTTGTGAAGTATTTCCAGTCAGCCTGTGATCTTTTAAACCTACTTCTACATCTTTTTTCCTCTCACTTCCAGTATTTATGAACTCTGCACAAATTCCCTACGATGCTTCAAGAAAATGATGTGAAAGACGTTAAGCAGGACTAGAAAAGAGGAAATGATAGAGAACAATAATAGCAGGTGACCCTGAATGCAGGCAAGTATTAATAGAAAATATATTAGAAGAATTTGAAATAGCCATAGACATTTATTGGTTCTGAAAACGTCAAGGCAGTGAAGGATAGTGGCCAAATTTGCAGAGTTTGAGAAGACGAAGAGCTCACTGCTGAAAATACTGATTGCTACCTCATCCCACATACAACAGGTGAGAGTCTGTCATTACACACGGGAAGACACATTCTCACCCCAAGGAATTTGAGCCCCATTGTTTTCCTTCCCTGTCTTCTCCCTTTTCAGTCACTATTATACCTACCTCAGATGCCATTAATTCATTCTGAGTCACATTTCATTCCAAATATAAACTCTTGAGCAATGAATGTGAGAACCAGAAATACTAAATGACAAACGCTCACTAGTGCAGCCTAGATTAGTCTTGGATGCTTAAACTTAAAATATTCCTTTCCTGTGTGTTACATATGGACTGCAACTGAACAAAACAGAATTACATTTTTCTGAAGTATCTTTATTCCATTCCCCAATGCATGTTTCTTTTAATATTGGCCTCCTGATGAATTTTTCATTGTTTTTCTAAACTTAACTTTTGACCTTTGCAGCAGTTGTGGACTCACAGCTTTCATACCATACTGAGACCCTCTCTTGTCCTTGAGGCAAAAATGTACTACGTAATATTTGCCTACTGTCATGTCAGAAAGAGTTTTGTTTATAAGGACTGTAGTTTAGAAGGTGTCTGTCTTCTGTTCAGTGACCCCTTGACATTTGTTACTGGCAATCACTAGGTATATTTCTTTTTTAGGTACTTTTTACTAAAAATCTTCTTCAGCGAGTACCTCACCTAAGGTCATGTAGGTACCTACTGGTCTCCTGCCATAATCCATCTTTCCTCCCACTCTTTACAGTTTAGCCTTGCGTAGGTTCACTCTTATTCCCGATTTCCCTTCTATTCTCATTCCCCTGTTAATACAGTTGTCAGGGTTTTGCTTTCTTTTATACTTAAATCTTTTCTTTTCTGCCCCACTGCAGTTAGCGCTAGAGTCAAACCCTGGTTCATCCCCATTGCCATTTCCCCTGGGTCTTCTTTCTGCACTCAGAGCAGTTATGGAAGACATGCCACAAAACATTGGCTACATCTTTTCTGTTTGTGTTCCCCAGTTAACAGCTCTTCTCCCATTTAGTGGATTTTCTCACCCCAACCATCAATCACCTTGTCACTGTCTTCAAGACTCCCCCCACTGCACCCAACATTTTACTTGTTCCACAAATAGTCCTCTCAGCCTCACAAGAGGAACCTGACCAAACATAGTGCATTTGAACTGCTTTTGTCTTACTCTTCTTAAACTATTTAATTTGCCTATTAAAAACAGATGTCTCTTGACTGCATTTTCCCTAACTCCTTTACTTGTTCCAATGACCTTACTGTATAGCCTGTCTTCCTCATGCTCTTTTTTATCTTCCCTTTTTATTGTGTTCACTACAGAGAAGTGCTTCCTGGCATGTTTTTCCTCACAAATACATCTTTGTCTTTTACCTCTCAGAGGTCCTTTTTCTGCATCATTGCAGATGCAAGTGATCTGTCTTTTAGGTTTGTAATCTAGGTTTAATCTTTAATTTAGAATGCTTTTTAACATTGACATGTAAAATTTATTTTTAAATGTCGCAGATTCTGTTTCAGTGGTGGTGGGAGCTTGCAGAGCACTGCAAAGATACAGTTTTGTTTTCCATTTAAATTCTTAAAGCTTTGCTATCTTACAATTGATCTGCAGGACAC
>VXBH01009642.1:3737-34850 GCA_013400035.1 Rynchops niger
GAAATTCAGGAATTTGGATTCCTGAGGCGGTCTCAGATCTGCTCCCTCCCGTGAATAGGATCTTTTGTTGTGCCGAATCCCAGTGCTGGGCCACGAAACTTATTTAGCAGCTATTTTTAAAAAAACAACGCTTTTAAATAGTTTGAATCTACCGCTCGTAGGAAGATATTTTCTGCATTTCTGTCTGCTCACTAATCTGTGTCAAAGCTAAAAAAAGCGGTGTTTGGCCACTAGCTGGGACTGGACAGTTTCCTCTCATCCATGGGAACCAACTAATTGGAAAAAAAAATTATTTTTAATTTTTTTTTTTTTAATATATGGGAGTATATTCTACCTGCCATGAAGCACCCCTGAGCCAGGAATAAATCACCTCTGCGCGCTGCAGCGCTGCCGCTCGTCAGCTTGGTTCTGTGCCGACGCCAAACGGCCATGGAGCTGACTCACATTTTGGCATTTTGTGTTTATACACAAGGTGACGATGTTTGCAAGCAATGGGGGGAAAAAAAGTCACTCATCGGTACCCCGGTCCCGACAAAGTCTTTCCCTTCCCTGCTGCATCGGCAGAGCCCAGGGATTTGGCTGAAGCCTGGATCCGGTGTGGGGACTTTTCTCCAGCGCCGGGTGAAGCCGGGGTGTTCCCTCAGTCCCCCACATTTGGTCCCCACCTGCCCTGTCCCCAGCCGGCCGGGCTCTGGGGCTGCCGGTATCCCAGATGGACCCCAATTTAGGCACGCCTGGTGCTCCCTCCCCGTCCATCCTGACCCCATGCCATGCTGCCAGCATTCTTTGTGGTGCTGCAAAGCCAGCTTTGGCTCCCTGGACACTTTTCACATCTTCTTTATCATATTAGGTCCAAAATTTTCAATGTAGTGTTCCTGGTGCCGGTATCCTACTTGCCGCAGGGTTTATTTTCCCTCACTGCCCCTTTTTATCTCCAACCCCCTCGCCTTAAGCCTTAACTTTTTTTTTTTTTTGCCTTTCCCCAGGCAATGGCAGGGATTTCAGGATCGGCTGCAGAAGGGATGGAGACGCTGGCCACGCTCTTCCTCACCTGCCGTGGCCTGACATACGTGGCTCTGCGTTGCTGCTGCTCCCACCCATCTCTCCTGGCATTCCCTAGATTTTACCCGCGGCTTCTGTCCGTGCCGCAGCCTGTTGGTTACTGGGGAGAGGCAGAGGAGGGTCCCCCTTCGTCCCTGCCGGCACAGCTCCTCTCAGTGTCCTCTGGCAAGGTCTGACCCACCGCCACCAGCCCCATCCCACCCTGCAGCATCCCGCCTCATCCTTCGCTGGGGGAGAGCCGCAGCCGGAACAAACCAGGCGGACAACGCCATGGGAAAACCCTTCCTGGGATGCAAAACCCCCATCCCTATTCTGCTTCGCCCCATGATGGCACTTGTCGGCACGGCTCTGCCACAGACCTCAGGATCGAGAGCCGGGGCTGGCTCCTTGGGAGCGTTTGGCGGAGGCCAGTCACCGCTGACTTTGGCAGGAGCAGGCCTCAGCTGCTGGAAATCCCATCCGGATCCGCTGCGAGGTGGAAACAAGTCATTAAACCCTTGATATCGGGGCAGTAGCAACCCTCCATCAAGCAGAAAGTGCAGAGCATTCGGTTTCCTGCCGATGGAGGGGAGAGGGGGCTCCCCAGAATTTCTAATTCTGGGTGGGCACCCCCAAAATTTCTAAATGCTTTTTCCCAGTTTCTAAAACTCTTCAGTTTTCTGCTTGAACGCGACAGAGAGATTTGATGAAGCAGGATGAAAAGTTTCGTCTGGGAGTGCTGGCAAGCATGGTGTGCTCTGGCGCTGCCTATTCCTGGCATTCCCGGGGGGAATTTGGGGTCCAGCGGCACCTCCTGGCTGTGCCGTGCTCCTCCGGCCGATGGAGATGATGGGACTGAGCCAGAGGGACGGCCGGGCTTCGCAGTGCCCGCGGGGAGCCGGCACCTCCCCTGCATTTCCCTGCACCGTCGGGAGCCGCAGAGAGGGTTAAGGGGAAAAAGCAACGTAGGGGTGGTGGGAAGAGGGAAAACAGAAGCAGCTCGGCCAGCTGAAGAGGAAACAGTGGGACACAGATGTCCATGGAAAGCTGAAGCCACTTACAGAGGATGCGTTTACTCTTATTTCCTTCCACTACGGCTTAATTGCAATGTTTTTTAAGGACAGGTAGGACAGGAGCTGGGCTTCTGCCTAAACGCTTCTCCGTCCTGCATAAAAGCGCTGAACTTAATATTAACAACAATTAATCACAGCTACCGGGAAGCACCGGGCAGCGTTCCCCGTCCCCAGGAGCACTCGGTTCCCATGCTCAGCCCCATTAATTCCCATCTCCAGGCGAAGGGCTCTGGCGAGTCGTCGGGAAGCGAGGGGCTTCCCCGTGCTGCTGAATTTAGATCCAGAGTTGAAGTCGTAAGCAGCGCCGGCACCCCCTTCCCATCGCCTCTGACCGCGATTTGCTGTGAATAGAGGCTGCTTTCGGACACGCCGTGTTCCCCCCGTGGGTAGGAAGCGGCCGCTCGCCCTCAGCTCACCCACATTTTCTCTCCCCGTGTCCCGAAATAACAATTCCAGGCCACAGCAGGCTGGCGGAGCCAGGTCGGATCTCAGGTTTGCTCCGGCGCCGCTGCGTTTTTCCTGTTGTTGCTACCACGACTCCCTCTCTCATTAGCAGCACTAATTGCTCGTTGTACATTTTGCATACGTCTGTCAGTATTTCGGAACAGCTCTTTTTCGCATCCTGTAATTAGATGACCACTAACGACCGCGTTAGACAAGGAGCGGCCAAACAAGATACCCCGTGCGGGAGCGCTGGGCACGTATATAATAATCGCAGGGGGATTCACTATAACACAGCACCAACTGTCCCCGGTGCTGCACAGGCTCTCGGCCAGCAGGAACCCGCGTGTGAGCACCCTGAAACCCCTCTGGTCTTCCAGGGACCCCCCCAGGCCCTGTCCCACCACCCACCTCCCTCTTACCTCTCTCATTTCCCGCAGCCGAGAGAGCTTCTCGGTTGAACCACCCACCACCGGCCCTCCATCCCCTATTTTGCAGAGATTGCGTTTGCTGGACACCCCGTGGGCTGAAAATAACCTTCCCAGGGCTCCGGGCTGCCCTGGCTCCTCTGCCTCTAGCCCTGAACGTCACCCAGGCAGGCTAAAGCAAATGATGACCTCTTGGGACCGATATCCAGGCTTTTCCCGATCCTTTGGGGCATTGCTGGTCGCCGGCTCAAGGCTCTTCCCAAGGCAGGCACCCCGAGCAGTGGCTTATTCCCCGTCCATCGCCCCGTCTCCACTGGGAAGGTCCCTAATCCTGTGCCCCAAGCCCTTTTCAGCCTGCAAACGAGCGATTCTCCTCCCATGGGTATCAACCGAGGGAGGCGTCTCCAAAGCATGGAAGCTCTTCAGGACACAGCTTTACCTGCCCTCATGATTCAGTGTCCCGCCCATGCGCGTCTTGGAAAAAATGCACTGGTTTTGGGGCTCTCTGCACCCACAGTGCTCTGGCTTGAGACGGGGGGTGTTCAGCCGACGTGACCTGAAGCCACACGCTTCATCAACGCTTTGATGTTGAAACTGTTCCGACGCCGAGGAGTGAAGTGGGGATGAAATCTGAGCCCGGCCCGAAGGCTGGGGATGGTGCGAGCCAGCGTGCCCTCTGGGCTCCGGAAACATTGAAGGTCCCGAAAAGGAGGGAATTGCAAGGAAAGGAGGGTTTGTTTGCTCTGGGGTCTGTAAGCAGCGGCTTGAGCCAGTCAGGCAAGCTGCCACCAACGTGGGGGATGCAGCGGGTGGAGAATTGGGCTGGCAGATTTGAGGGGGGCACCTGGGAAGAGAGCGAGTGGCTTGGTAAACATGCCATATCCACAGGGATCTCACGACTGCAGCACGGGGCGTTTTGGGGACAAGGTTTGGTGGGGTTTTGGCCACAGTGTTGGGTGTGTGGGGACGGCAGGGGACAGGCTGGACGAGGATGGCGGCACAGTGAGACCTCCACCACGCTGCAGGTGGAGCACCGGGGCTTCCTCCCGGCAGACCTTTCCAAAGCTTTTAGGTCCTTTTCCAATGAAAAGGGCAATGAATCCCCACATTCCCCATGTGTGGTTCAGGGCCTGTGCTCTGCCGCGGCGTGGTTATGGCTGCAGAGGTGCAGAGTTTGGGCTCATTACTGCAAGAAGCTCTGGCCTCCAGCTCACAGCAAGAAAAATCCACCTGCTGAGCATCCCCTCCTTGTCTCCCCCTGCTATGTCCAACGGGATGCCTGTAAAAACCAGAAATGGAATCGACATCATTGCAAACGAGCCGCTGGGATATGGGACATTTTCACCCCCGAAATGCAGAGGTGCTGCCGAGGGATCGAGGTTGTGGAGGGCAACCAAAGGGGACCGCAAACCCCTCGGCTTGTGTTCGGATGTTGGCAATGCCCCTGCCGGGCTTTAGGAAACCTTTGGGAAACCTGCTTGAGGCTCCCCTTGGTGGGACCGTCCCAAGCACAGGCAGGATCTGGCTGCCGTGGGGCTCTCGGCAGCACCAGCGGCTCTTCCCCAGCGATGTCTCTAAGATAAATGTTTGTCTTCTCCATCCAAGAGATACGGCAGAGCGACCGCCAGCAACGCGTCTCAGTGGAATCAGTTTTCTTTCTGCCAGGAGTGTTACCGGCTCGTGATTCACATCTTTACAGCAGTTTTGCAAGGAAAATGCTTCTCGCCAGTCAGACCTTCACACAAGTCGAGATGCCATGGTTTTTCCAGACTTTCCAAAGGAAGCCACAGCCGAGTGAGACATTCCTTCTCCTCTTCCAGCTTTCTTGGAACAACCTCTTTTGATTAGCGAGTGAGGCAGATAGTTGGAAAGGCAGACAGACAGGCCGACCAGGCAGTACAGTTACAATAAGCAGTTTGCATGAGCTCCAGCCTCTGGTGGGGCAGGTGAGATCCTCTGGTGTTTGCTGTGGTCCTTGACCCCCTGTCCTCCTCCATGGTCCAGAACCTCTGCCCCCTGCTGTGGTCCTCAGCCCCTACTTTCCTCCATAGTCCCCAACCCTCTGCCCTCCTCCATGGTCCTGGACCTCCTGCCCTCCTCCATGGTCCCCAACCCCTTGTCCTCCTCCACGGTCCCAGACCCCATGCCCCCTGCCATGCTCCCCAACCCCTTGCCCTCCTCCATGGTCCCAGACCCTTTTCCTTCTGCTGTGGTCCTCAACCCGCACCCTCCTCCATGGTCCTGGACCCCCTGCCCTCCTCCATGGTCCCCAGCCCCCTGCCTTCTGTCGTGGCCCGTGATCCCCTTCCCTCCTCCGTGTACACGGTGTGTGGAGCACAGGCTCTGGTTTGCAGTATGGCTCCTGCCCTGCTGAGCTTCCTGTGCCACCAAGGAGAGGACAGAGGCCACATCCAGCATCTCCGGGACTCAGCCAGGGCATCCCTGCGGGGCCCTCCCCGATGCAGCATCCAGGCAGGCTGCGACGGTGATGCTGGAGGGGGGAGAAGCAGCCGGGCGCCGCGCAGAGCATCCCTGCGCCCAGCCAGCCCACCCTGCCGCCGAGGCGGCCGAGCCACGCGCGGTGCTGCCAATGGGGCTGAGTCACGGGGCGTCCCGCCGGCCGCGGCATGCGTGGGCCCACGGCCATGACTCAGCCCAGTGGCTGCCACTGGCCCCGCGGCTCCTGCTTCTCCCCAGAGCCCCTGCGGGTGAATCAGAGCCGGCTTTGTGCCGGGCCCCATGGGACCCCGCGCCAGAGGAAGGGTTGGATTTTCTCTCCCAACGCTCGGCATGGCGGAGCCTCTGCAAGGGGAGGAGGAGGAGGGTGGACCATGCTGTGTTCGAGGGACCACACACAAAGTGGGGGTTAAAAGAGCATCTCCTGGTGTGGGTGGCAGCAAGGGTCTGTCCCAGCAGGGAGGATCGCACTGCCCTGAAGGGAAAAGTGGAGGAGCTGGGGTTCGCTTTGCCTGTTTGTGCCTATGGCATGGGAAGCCAGGTTGGAAAAAGCAACCAAGTGGCTCAGGTGTGGCTGGCAGATCCCGCGTGAGGGACGGGTACGAGGCTGGGAAGGGGACAGGGGCTCCTGGCTCGCTGCCTGCAGCTGTACCCCACTGCCACCCCAGCGCCGGCACTCACACCAGCAGGAGAAACAGAACAAGCATCTCCAGGGAGCGTGTTTGGAAAATACCAGGTTTTATTAGACAGGCTGATGTTCAAACCGACAGTTATCGCAATGCACACGATGACGGGCATCTACACGGGGCTGTGTCCCAGCTCCCTCCCTCCTGCGATGCTCTCAGGCGAGTCGCCTGGCCCCCCCGCCCGGCGCCGTGGGGCTTGGGGTTTCTTGGCAAAATGAAAAGGTCTCCCTGCTCCCCATTTCCACCCCCAGCTTCCCAGAGCTCTCCTAAGAAAGCTCGGAGAGAGCTGGGCTGTGGATCACCGTCCTCTTGGGACTGACGGACACTTGGATCCGTGGGAGAGGAAGCGTCTCAGTGTCGGCATCTCCCGGAGCCAGCACGGAGACGAGTCAGCGTGTGTCAGAGGGAGCAGGAAACAGCCCCATCTTCGGACCCCCGCTGCCATCACTTTGGAAAGAGAACCCTAACGTACGATATCGGGGGGAAAATAAGGGGTTTGGCCATCACAGAGGAGCCCCATCCAGGACACGGGCACCAGGGCTTTGCATGGGGCACAGGGGCCTGAAGGGAGGAGAACGGGAGGAGAGGAGGCCATGGGTGCTGGGGGATAAAGCAAAAGAAAAGGAAAACTGAGAAGGGATGGGGAGAATGGTGGGGACGGCCTGAGAGCAGAACAACAGTGCTTTCAAGGCCATACAGGAGATCCTGGGATGGGGGGGGCCTTTCCCTGGGGACCCCAGAGCCCAGGGGCTTTGGGGGGACAGGGCAGCAAGGAAAGAGATGGTGCAACGTGGCACTTGCAAATAGAAATGTTTGATGGCCTTTGCTTGCCGTGACAGTGACACGCAGTGTGACGGCAGGAACGGTGACAATATTAGCCCCTTTCTGTCGGTGTTTCTATCCCGTTGGCTCTTAAGAAAACCACGCAGCCCAGCCCGGAGGCGGGGAGTGAGAGGTGAGGAGGGTGGGTCGACGAGCAGCGGGACCACGTACGAGAAAGCAGAAGGAAGAGCAGCTGATGGGGGCAGCAGCTCTGGGGCAGGTTTGAGCTCTCGCGGCGCTGGCTCATGAGGACACCACTTCTCTCCAGGCTGTTCTGGCTGCTGCTTTCTCTGACGCTCTCCTTGCCTTCACTCCTACCTCCAGTCCCCTCTGCGCCACGGGCAAAATCCCTCTGCACAAGCTGTGCCCCTTCCCAGGCTTGAACAAGGATTTGGGTCTCGTCTTCATTAGTTCAAAAGTAGAGTCCTACCTCCAAACAGAGGCAAGGAGCATGGAAGTCCCTGGGGCAGTGTCCCCCCAAACTCACCTGGACTTGAGGTGACCTCTTCTTCGCAGCTCCTTGCCTCGGTGCCAGGGGACGTGGAGCTCCCATGGACCTTCTGCCGTAGCCCGTGTCCCTTCGGGCACGTGGAGACAAGGGGTGCTGCCCTTCATACCCTTCCCGTCACAACGCAGCCTTCCATTCCCAGCTTTCTTTTTCCCTCTTTCATTCCTTTTGCCTTTTTCTTGCCTCATCCGGCACCTCCACATCCTCTTGTTCCTATCAAAGGTAAGTCCCTCAGCTCCAGAGGTCTCCTGGAGAGCAGCGCTAGCTGTGGTCATTTGGCAGGAGGAAGGAGAAAGGACGTTCAGCAGGTCGTTGGTGGGCTTGAAGGTGCTTGTCTCCATCCAGGGCAACATCTGTTTCTTGGTTGGTTGGTGCTCAGCTCGGCAGCCAGCTGTGCTGGCCGCGAAGGCCAAGTGACAAGGCCACCCCTAATCCTTGGGTTTCACTGCAGGGTTTCAAGGTTGGCTGTCCACAGGGAACCTCACCCTGCTCGGGTGTCTCTGAAGCAATATTTGTTCTCCTTCCAGGACTGAGTGCTGACGCACAGACATGAGCCAACAAAATCATGGCTAAAATGGGGGAAGTTTGGCAAACAAGCCAAAGAAACCTGCCTATGTTGTCCTAGAGAGAGCAGGTCAGCAGACGGGCAAAAAGGATGTGGCTAGTGACTCCCGCCGTTCCTGAGCCCAAAACCACAGGGGTCCGACTCTGAGAAAACATCAACATGGAGCTGAATAAGGTTGAACTGCCAAACCCTTAACCCTCGCAGCCCTGCTGGTCTGCAGGCTTGACATGCCAGCATGGGTTTTTGAGGTTAATGACACACACGGGCACCAAGTGTCCCTGTCCCTCTGCTGGCCCAGAGGGAGGAAAACCTGCTCCTGGCTCCTTGTGGGACTGTGTGACTTGGGGTGCTGGCCCTCCTCCTCCAGCACAGCTCAGCCAGTGCTGGCAGCTCCTTTCCAGCCCACCGCTTCCTCTGACATGGCCCATGGCTACCTGTCTGGAGCGACAAATGCCCCTGCAAAAGCCCCTTCTTAAGGCGTACACCCAGGTGAAGGCTGCAGAAGTTCAACTCAGCCACTAATGAGAAAGGAGAACTCACCTAAAAGTCTCAGAAAGAAAAACAAGGTCAATATCTGCAGAGATTTGTAGGATGTTTGTGCCTGAAAACAACAGCTGGGGCCTGGCCTCCCTTTCCTTGCCCAGCACCTTGCCCCCAGGGCTCCCGGTGGTGCCCCGGGTTAGTGTGTCACTGCTCTCCCCTGTGCTCTCACGCCGTGCCCTCATTCTTGCTCTCTGCCGGCTTCGGGGATGCAGAGGTTGAAATTCCTGTTCACGCACTCTTGGCACCAGTGAAAAAGCAGCTACAGTTCTAGCTCACCATGCATTGCTCATACTTACAGCTTAAACATTGCCTTCTACTTGAAAGAACAAAGATAAAATGTCAGGAATTCACAGTTTTTATTCTCTTTCTTATGCCCACCCATCTTCCCCTGCCATCGATATCAATGACTCAAAGTCCTCATAGTACAGTAGCCTTTGCCAGTGTGGCACTCAAAGGGTTAAGAAACCATGCCTTCTCGGACAGATAAGACATAAGCTCATTCACCGGTAGGAACATGTGGATGGTTGGTTATATTACAGAACACCTTAGGGTTTCTTGTAGCGATTCTTTGGGGTTTCGCCGCAGCCAGTGATGTCGCAGGAGAGAACATTGGGCTTCTTCCCCAAGCCGATGCTTCCCAAGAGATCGGGAAGCTCGCGAGTGATGGCCTTCTCGATCTTCTCTAGGAAACACCCTCCCATGTAGGAACACTGCTGAGACAGCAGCTTAAAACTGGTGATGGGGTTGATGCCAAAGAAGTCCTTGTAAGCCTCGCGGTTGGGGAGGTCAAATTTGCTGACATTGGTCTTTGCCAGAATGGACTTAAAGATAAAGAACTTGTCAGGATCTTCCACAATGTCCCTGAACACCAGTTCTCCGTCGCTAAAGAAGGTCATTTTGTCCTTGTAGGTCTGTAGATAGCGATCGACCAAAAGGGCGTGGATGCGCACCCGGATGGCGTGCTGGCGTATGAAAGCGATCTTATTTTCCATCCTGTTCTCAATCACCTGGTTGAGATCTTCCAGCAGTGATATCTCTTCTTTGAGGAACAGGTCTTTGTGGGTATCCGGATGGTACTCGTGGGGCCAGAAGGAGCTAACGTACACCCTGGGTGGCTCCGTGACGTTGATGAGAGGAGCCAGGCTCCAGAATAAGGCGCCGTAGACTCTCATGAGCTCCTGGGTAGCTAGGCTGTCGGCTTTGTTCAAGATGATTCGGATCTGAGACTCGCGGCCCTTCAGCTGCCGAAACAGCATCTCCAGCTCCAAGCCCACATCCAGCTTCGTAGGATCAAAGACAACAAAGATGAGATCAGCTCTGTCAATGAACCACTGGCACACGTCGTTGAACGGGTAACCTTGAGGAGAGGAAAGAGAGAAATCCAGCAGAAATGGCCAGCGCAGGATGAGTCCCTCTAGGTCAAGGGATGGATAAACCTTGAGCCTGTCATGTCTCACGCCCTGTCTGGGTTGGACAGGGTGTGAGACACAGGACACTTCCCATGCAGCCCAGAACCTGTTTCTCATGTGCTGAAAACACTTCAGAGTTTCTTGGCATGAAAACCCATCCCCGTGCGTCTGGGCCTGTGGCTGCGTGTCTCCCTCAACCTCCCCTCCCAACCTTCTTTCTCCCTGCTGCTGGCCACAGAATCCTGCTGCTCTTGTGAGCAGACATCCGCCACATCATTGCTTTCCCCAGCAGGCACCAAGTGGGTCAAGAAGCCCTTGCTGATCTCTCCTGGCATCCCAGGTGCTGTGGGGATGGTCCTTCTCTAGGGCCTGCTGTGGCACCAGCTGTTGGCAAAGCCTGGCTCCAAGGGCGACAAACGGAGCATTAAATGCTGAGCTGAGGCAGACAATCAGCATCCCGAGGAGTCCCCAGGAAACACCTTGCCAAAATGTCTGACTGTCACACCTCCAAACAGCAGAAATGGCTGCTCTAGCTGATAACACTTGGGCAGGTTCCCCAGGTCCCAGGTGCCGCTGCCATAGCCGTGGGCAGACAAACGTCGCCATCCCCTCCAGCGCAAGACACCTTTTGTAGCCTAGGGCTCTTCCCTGATGTGCTTCAGCCATCTTTGTCATCTCACATCATTACGACATCTTTTCTGGAGTCCCTTAGATGAACCCAGTAAACCCCTACCTCGTTCTTGCTGCTTGCGGTTTTCGATGATGCCCGGCGTGTCCACGAAGGTGACTCGCTCCAGCAGTTTGTGGGGCACCTCGATTCCTATCAGCTTCTCCAAGAAGTTCTGCCCAAACTTCTCCAGGGGCGAGAAGGAGCGGGCGCTGTCAGCAGCCATCACGATGCCCTCGATGGTCTTCAACTTGGGGCCGTGCATGATGACAGTGAATTCGGAGGTGGTGGGTTCTGCTCCTGCCCAGCAACAAGAGGAGCAGCAGAGCTGTGAGATCCATGCCAGGCAATGGACATGACGGGGCTGGCCTGGGACTAGCCGGGGAGCTCAGGAGCATCACTCACTTGCCAAGAGATGCTAGGGGAAGGCAAGCAGCGGGGCTATTAAATTCTTGCCAAACCTCTTGAGAAAATGCCAGCAGGGCTGTCTTCTGCGGGGACTGGTTGTTCTGGACTGCACAAGGTGTCCTGGAGAACCACCTCCCGGGAGCCCTCATTACCCCAGCGCCCAGCCCTCAGCTGTGAGACGACACCCGTGGGAGCAAGGAGGAAGGAAGGGGAATGGCTTTTCTCCTGGGAGGGCAAATTAATTGGCTCCACATGAGGAGGGAAGGGGAGAAGACATGGGCGAGTGGCCCTTGTGATGTGACCGCTGCTCTCACGGTCGGGGTTGGAGGCGGCGACCCTGCGCTGCGGTACGGGGATGCTGCAGGGTGAGATGCCCTCCTCCTCCCCGGGAAGGGTGGACAGTCCTTGGGCCGGGGTGGGGAACCTCTCCCTCCACGTGGCACCGCCGCCGGTTGGCACGGACCAGATCGCAACCTCCCTGCCTTAACGGAAGGGGGGAGATTGAAGAGATGCAGCCAGGAACAGCTGACCGCGTGGACGCAGGAACGCAGGTGCCAGGGCACCCTCGGTGGAGCAGGGAGGGAGCGGTGAGTGCGGTACCTGTGTAGAGCTGGTATGGAGTGTCGTCCAGCCCGAGGAGGTAGTTTATCATGGAGGATTTGCCGACGCTCCACGGTCCCAGGAATAGCACCATTGGCTTGGAAGTGATCTCCCCATCTGCGGAGAGGGGAAATAACAAGAGGAAGTGAAGAAACAATAGCTGTCGCCGCCGCGCGATTAACTCCCGGCTGTAATGAGCATCCCATCTGAGCGGCGTGGCAGCACTGCCGGGGAAACAGCCACCCTTTTTGGGAGCTGCCAGCCATTCACGAGCCAAGGCATTGCCCAGCGACAGGCCCCGGTGTCCGCAGGAGCGGGACATCACCATGGAGACCCCACCTCACTTGTCTGACATCCTCTGGGGTTTGACCTTTCTTAGATAAAGGGGCGACCTGAAGGTCTTTTAAATCTTGTCTCTGGTTCCGGTTTAGGTGAATTTGGGGCTGGGTGCGGGGCGAGTGTCGTTTGGAGGCAGCCGCCACAAAGCACGGGACATGCGCGGGAAGTGGCCATGCCGCAACCAGGCGAACGTCTCGTGCAAAGGGAGCCGGCGTGGTTGGAGGAGGAAGGCTACGGCGCGGTGCTTGGTAAGCGCGGTGCGAGGCTCGGGCTGGCTGCCTGCCTTGCATTTCCACCATGCCCTCACAGCGATCTGCCCCCGGATCGTGGCTCCCAGCTCTCCGGTCGAGGAGAGGGTCCCTGCCTCCATGTGGGCTGGGTGCGAGGGTCCAGCCCGGCGTGGGGAGGGCAGGCTGGGCAAACAGCCCCACTTTGGGCTTGGGCAAAGGCAGGAGGAGGATGGAGAACAGTCCCCATCCTGCACTCTTCAAGTCCTGGAGTTTGCTAAGGGGCTCAAAGAGGCTGGTGATGGCCCATAAGGACCTGTCCTGGTGCCACGCAATCGGTCTGGGAGCTCAGAGGTCCCTGGACACAAGCAGCCGCTGCCCCAGGAGCAATCCCTGCTCGAGCGGGACTTGTGCAACCAGCCCTCAGGCCACTGGGCAGGCAACTGGCGGAGCCAGAGGAGTCCCTGGCCCCTGCCAGCCCCCAAGCTGTGCCCAGGATGGCCGGGAGCCTGACAGTCAGCTCGAGCCCAAGTCAGGCCAGGATTGGAAGTAAAAACTGGATGAGTGAGTTCCTGCTCGTGGGAACCTTCCCCGTCCCGGTTTGTGTACCAGCACTGATGTAGCCAGACGAACCCGGGCAGGAAACGGTGCCAGGAGAGCCATGGTGGCAGATGGCAGAGCAAGCTGTGGCCACCCTGCCTTGGCACCAACCCAGCAGAGCCCCCGGGGCATCTGCTCCAGTCGGAGACGTGCTGGCAGCGGGGGCTGGAGATGCCCTTGGGGGACCCACGCTGCCCTCGGCACCCTCCCTTCGGCCCCGCTCCTAAGGCAGAGCTATTTTCCCTGCGGTGGCTGGGAGACCCCACTGCTCCGTGGCTGCTGCCCACGCAGGAGCCAGCAGTTTTCCAGCAAGTTGGGGATCCATCTCCAAGGTGGAGAGAGCTGCAAAGCCCGTATGGTGCTGAGCTCCTGCTCCTGAGGGTGCTGGAGGGCACTGCGTGTTGGCTCCGCACCGAACCCATCCTGGATGCAGGAGTCAGGCAGAGCGTGCCAACGTCCTCCTGCCTGCACCTGCCCATCGCAGGGCCACCATGTCACCGCTGTGGGGAAAGGAATGGGCTGGGGACATCTCTCCACAGGGCCCAGATGTCCATGCAGCTCAACCCTCCTCCCCAAAGCAGGGCAGCTGCATCTCAACCAAGGGGATGGCCCTGCCTGCTCCCTGCCTGCTGCCTGCTCCTGCCTGCAAGCCGCGGCGACCCGACGTTGTCTTCTCACAGGGGACAAAAACAAATGTTGAAACCTCGGACTTTCGTTATTAATCATTCCTCTATGCCACTCTGTCACCGCTGCTCTGTTCGCTCGCCGGCTTTAATTGGGTTTCGGATGATGATGATGATGATTATTATCCCCTGTGATGTTGTGCCAGAGGTTTGAGGCGGGTTCCCGCGTGCTCTTTCGTAACCGGTTGCGGGCCAGGCGTGGCTGTGTGAGCGCAGGCAGCCCGCGCGCCCCTGCTCCGCTTCACGTCCCTACGTCTGCCCCGCTGTGCCGGGGCGGGCGGCCATGCAGGCACCCCCCCGCCAGGTCACCAACAGCTCCTTGAGCCCACCACTGCCCCTTGCTTTGGGAGCAGGGTGCTGGCACCCCATGAGCTTTGCAGGCAGCGCCAGGCACTGGATCCGTGGGGCTCTGCAGGTAGCAGCAGCTCCGAGGGTGTGAGGCCATGCGTGGGTCCTCCTCGCTGCTGCCCGCGGCGTGGGGCTGGGGGACCAGAGCGCATCTCCCTGCCGGGGGGGTGCTGGCCTGGCATCTGTCCCCGCTACGTCCTCCGGCTGTGTCTGTTCAATGCCGATTTGTGTCACCTTGATGGTTGGGCCGGGGAAAAGCGCCAGCCCTTGCCAGCTGCAGGGCAGGGATGGCGTCAGCTCCGTCACGGTGGCTCTCTCCAGCCACCCTGTGGCTGCTCGCTCCCAGCCCAGCCTGCCTCACTCCCAGCTCCACTTCGTCCCGGTTTCAAGCTCATCCCAGTTCAAGCTCATTCCAGCTCAAGCCAAGCACGTCCTGGCGGCATCCACAGAAGCAGACGCACGCTGGTGCGTGACCAGGCCCTGCCTGCGAGCCGGGGGGGGCTGCAAACCTGGCACCCCTTCACCTGTGGTCCTGCTTAAAACACAGCAGACTGAAACACCGCCTCCCTAAACTGCTGGGTTTGCAGGGTTAAGAGCACGCTGTGATCCGGCAAAGCACCTGGCAAACGAGGCCAGGACGGTCATGTTTCCATCCGCAGAGCCTGCATTTTTCTTGGACTGTTCAGATCTGGGGGTAGGAGCAATTTGGGTGCCCAGAAAGGTTTTTTTTTTTTCCTACAGCAGTGGCTTTCTGGAAGGTTTTTCCATGTTGTTTGCAGTGCCAGGCTGTCCTTGGGTGGGAGCACTGTCAGGATTGACCCTGGGCTGGGTCTTCTCCCTCCTTGTCCTGGTGTCGGCTCACCCCCTCTCTGTCCGCAGGACGCTAGGCAAAGAGGAGGACGCGGCAAAACCTCCTTCCTTTCCTCGTTCAGACCGAGCCATGGAGGTCTTGCTCTGTCCTCAAATCACCCGGGAAGACTAAAACACCTGGGAAGACTCTCCCAGCATCGCCCACGCTGCCACCCCATCCCCGTACACCGACGGCCACTCCGCCTACGGCATGGACGTGTGCTGCCCGGCAGCCCTGGGAGGGCTGGCCAGCTTGCTCGCGAATAGCCACGAGTATCCGCGCGGCACGTGTGCCCGCAGATGGAGGGACAAGCCACCCGTGGCTGCAGACCCGCCTGCGCCTGCCTCCGCGTCCTGCTCCCCTTGCGCCTACGCCCACACGAGCAGCACGCGTGTGTGCGCCTGCAGCTAGAGATGCAGATAAGACAGCTATCGAAATACGCTATATATATCTACAACCCTCTCCGCTGCCGGCATGCTGGCATGACAAGGAGCCAGAGGCCCTCCGGGCGCTGGCAGGGCTCTGCCGCATCCAGGGCCGGGGTGCGGAGGAGCCCGTTTTCGGCAGGATCCAGCAGTTCAGGCGGTGGGGTAGGACAGGAGGGCCAAAAGAGGGGATTTCCCTGCCTCATATCGCAGCAGGGACATTGTCCCCGTGGCCCAGCACCGGACCCAGGGTAAGGGCTGGGTGTTGGCTGGTGTTTCTTGGCCCGTCTCCCATCTCCTGCTTCTCCAGGGGGGCCCTGGCAGCAGACCCCGAGCAGGATAGGCAGGAAGAGGAGCCAGCTCTGGCTCTGGAAGGGGCTGAGCCCGCCGCGCAGGGGCCAGCCCGTGTTACTGGGACAGCTGCTGCGGGCTCATCGGCTTAAATTGCAGCCAGGAGGGATCAAGGGTGGACATTTGGGAAAGTTTCTGCACGTAGGAGGGTGGGAAGAGCTCCCCTGCGGGGTGGGCTATCTGCTGGGCTCCTCCGGTTCATGCCGTGGGTGGGAGATTGACCCACAGGTCCGCCACAAACGCCTTTGAACCATCATTAGAGGAATACTCGACCTTTTGAGTCTGAACCCAAGAGGGAAAAGTGTCAAAGCCTGGGCAAGGTGGGGATGCAGAGTCAGGCCGGGGACAGATAAGTGCAGCGACATGCGTGCCGAACTCTGGGAGGGCTGGGGACACTGGCTCCAGCGGGACACCGAGGAGCGGGCTCTGCTCGGTGCCTGGGAAACGTGTCCCTGCTGGTGAACAGGGAAGCCGGGGGCCAGCGAAGAGCGTAGGCAGCGCCGGCAGCATGCAGGCAGCAGGCAGCGATACCAACCTGTGGCGGAGGAGCCCAGGGTGCGTCCGGGGTAAGCTGTTAGCAGGGGACACGGGGAGAGAGAAAAGGTACCGTGAGTCGAAGGAGGGACACGGCTGCCTGGGTCTGGCCCAGGCCCAGGAGGGAGCTGAAGACTGGCCCTGGCCTTCTTGTGGGCAGGAAAAGCCAGCGGCGGCCACATTCCCAGCAGGAGAGAAGGAGTTACAGCCTGTGAGCGACGAGACCTGTGGCTACCAGGACAAGCTCTAAACCCCCGTCTGCCCTGCACAGCGGGGACGTGGCCTGGAGGAGCAGCCGCAGAGAGAGCTGCCGCCTCCGAGATAGCCCCCCGACCCTCCTGCCCCACTCAGCAGAGTTACTGCCTTCCCCAGCAACATTCACCGAGCAAACGGAGCCCGACGAGCCATGGTTAGGACAAGAACCAACCCCGACAAGTGTCCTGACCACCCCGCTGGTATGGTTACCCATATCCAGCCCTAGGGTGGCTGGTGATGGCAACGGGGAGGTCATTGCCTATACAGGCACGCTAATCAGGACATATGCAGTAATTAGGGACACCAGCATGCACCACAAACCAGCATGACATCACAGCAAGCTTCCCATCACCAGACTTGGGAGAGTCCCTCAGCCCTGAGCTGGGGACAGTCCCTACGGGGTGGCCAAGCAGACGGGTGGACCCAGCCGGAGCGTGCCCGCATCCAGGCGGGACGGCAGAGCGGAGACGCGGGGAGGACGGCAGGCAGGGAAAAGGAGATGGCGCCTGCCAGGCTTAAACACGCCGTAAGCAGAGGCTGTGGGGCGAGCTCTCTGGGATGCACCCTAACGATTCACAGTCGTAGGTTGACGGTGGCAGCCACAGCTCCCCCGGGACAGGGGACAACCGTCTACACGGGTTTTTTCTGCCAGCTGCACGGAGAAGATTTACTCCTTGGATGACACTGGCTGGTGCGCACGAGCGGAGCCGATGGGAAGGGAGACAAAATGGAGGGCTGCCGTGTAATGGAGGGGCGAAGGTGCTTGCGATGGCACCCCTCTATATTGGCTTACACCTCCAAAGGTCACACATATTCCATGACAGGCCTGCCCTGCCGCTCTCCCAGCTGTCCCACTCCTCTCGGCCAGCTGAGCCGGCAGCTCCACAACCTCCAGCCTCCCCCCCGCCGTGGAGGTGGGCGCGGGGGAAGAGGTTGGGGACATCTCCCAGCGTGTGGGGCCACCACTGATGCAATGAACCCGCTCGGGACAGGGGCGCCATGCAGACGAAGCAGCTGAGAAGACTCCCTCAGCCCCACCATGTCCTCACCTGCCTTGCAAGGTCAAGAGGGATCCTTGGGCCAACCCTCTAACTAATTTGCAGGTTTCTCTAATTACACTGCTAATGAGGGATTGGGAAAAGCCGGAGCTGTGGGTATTAAAGGCAAACTGCTGGGGTTTAGGTTTCCAGGATGGGGTTGTGCGTGCTGTGATATGGCATGGGCCATCAGAGGTGCTTCAAGGAGTTTGGTGGCAGATGAAACATTTCTGAGGGGAGCATGACCAGGGTCTCTCCTGGCTGAGCCAAGGGCTGCAGGCAACACAGCATCCATGTGCCCTTCCCTTTGGGCCAGGAGGTGGTGACTGTGGGCTACCAGCTCTGGGTTGGCATCTGCACTGCTGGGAGGGTGCCATGTAGGACACAACAGGGTGTGCTGGGCACTCATGCTGGGAGCTGACCTGGGGGGATGTCAGCCTGAGAGATGGCTCCTCCTTCATGGAGAAGTGGAACAGAGTGTGGAGTGTTGTGAGATGAGGCTGTGAGGAGCACCAGGACCCGCTGTCCGTGTCGAGCCCTGCTCAGGGGCTGGGTTTGAGAGGGGCCTTGGGTTGGGAAAACACAATGGTTGGTGGCTCTCTCCTCAGGAGCTGGGAGGGAGGAAGCCAGCAGGGGCGTAAGAAACGCTTGTTCCATCCTGAAACGGAGCAGGGAGGTGGCTGGTTGGGCATGGGATGACTGAAGGGTAGGGTGGGATGTCCTGAGCAAGGAAAGAGGCTGTGCCCTGGGAACTGAGGCTGCACCCGCTGGTAGTGAAGAGCAAAGTGAGGGTTAGAGCCTTGGAGGCCGCCAGCTGCCCTTGTGATCCCAAATGTTCTCCTAAAGGGGGTCCCAGGATGAGCTGACAGTAAATGCTGATGCTTTCACTGCCACCACCACAGACCAAAGCAGCTCGGAGAGGAGGCTGGGGTGTTGCTGAGTCTGTGAGCTCCAGGATGGAGACAGCTGAGACCGGCCATGGCTGGGCTGTCCTCGCTGCACGGTGTCACTGATGAAGAGGATGCGCAGCAGGGTGCTGGCCCTCCAGCTGCTGGGCCTCTGTCCCCAGGCACGTGGCTGTGTGAGGGAGGGGAGGAAGGCACACCGGGTGGGTGATCAGCGGCTGTGGGGTGAGGGTCTGCAGGGCGCCCCTCCCGTGCTGGCTGCGGCATGGCGTGTTGCTGTGACCCTCCCGGTTACTCTCCCGCATGGCAGGATCATGGTCCCCAGCTGCTGGCGAGCAGCACAGAGCGAGGCAGGCAAAGGCGGTGACGCAGAGCTGGCTGCAGGAGGCTCGTTGTTTTATGAGACCTACAAATGCCACCTCCAGAACCCCTGTGGTGGATGATGTCTGGGATTCTCTGTGTCTTGAGGGGGACAGGACCTGGGCTGGCGATGAGGACTTTACAGCCCTGTCCCTGCCCCATGGGTCCCACTGGGTCTAAGCTGGAGATGGGCTGGCTGGGTCTGGAGAAGTTCAAGCCTTCTTAGAAAATGTCTGATGCTCATTTAGGAGGCGTGTTTGGGCTGCAGCGGGGGTGCCTCTAAAACAGGGGTTCTGCTCTAAGGGGATGTGTCCCAGGGGTTTGCCCAAATGAACACAGGACCCATGCGCTGGTGGAGCAGAGCCCAGCTGCAAAAAGGAAGGGGTATGTGGAGGGTCCTGTCTCACCAGGAGGGAGGGCATGGCTCCGGGATGTGTGAGGCTGGAAACCTGGGGAGGGAGGCAAAACTTCAGGAAAAGGAGGGACCCTGGCAGGAGGCTGATGTGGGCGTGCAGCCCTGGGATACGGGCAGCAGGGACTCTGGCATCACCTGCCTGTCCAGCCAAGGCACAGGGGGCATCTGGCCCCAGCTCAGGACAGGGCTTGAGTAGGGGCTCACAGGAGACGTACCCCAGTGAACAGGGACCTCGGCCTCGGGCTTGAGCCATCTGTGCTTGGAAAATGGGCCCGCTTGTGTCATACGGGTCCCAAGAGCTTCCTGTAGCTTGTGAGCATCTTGAGGCCAGGGCTGCCCTTTCCTCTACTGGAAGGACACGTGTACTGCTGGGGCTCAGCCCAAGCCAATGCCCGGGGCCATGGGGACCTGCTCACCTGATCCAATGTGTCTGTAATTGCCAAGGGGTGGAAACTCTAACTCCCAGGCTGAGTGAAGGCTGCTGAGCTTGAGGGATACCCTGCCCACATGGCCGTGTCCCATACTGAGCGGGAAGGATGCCAGCTCCAGCCACCCCCAGGAAGCTCATCCCCAGCCTTGAGAGGTCCCAAGCTTCCTTGCCAAGCCTGTTTCGTGGGGCCGTGATCTCTGCTTGGCAGGGGTACAGGGCATTGACGTTGAGCAGGTGGAGGACCCAAAGCAGGCAGGGTTCAATGCTCAGCCTACACAGATGGTCCTGCCAGCAGATGGGCTAAGGCAGATGTGGGAATGCCTGCCACTGGGTTCACTAGGGCATGTCCTCTAAGCCCAGTGTGTTCATGGCCTTCTTGGGAAGCTGCAAAGGAAGACAAACTATCCAAGCCTTTCCATGATCTGCTTGCTGCGCTGTTATCTGCATCCCAATGACCTGATGGTGACGGAGACCCCGGTGCCCATGGCATTACCTGTAATCTCATGCTGCCTCAGCTCATTGTATCTGTAGGACTGCTCCAGGGGCTTGATGGAGGAGTGGTAGATCTTCCTCAGCCGCTGCAGTACTCCTGCAAGGGTAAAAGTATGCAGACGGGTGAAAGGCAAACCCCACCACCCTGGTTGAGTTCCTCCTAGGTAAGCTGCTGGGCATTCCCTGCAGATCTTGAGAGTGACTCAACTGTCGCTAAGGGACTTAACTTACAGTTGAAATCTTGGCCAAACTCATCCCAGTCACGCATTTTGATGCCCCTCCCTGCTAATATTTCCTGCTGGGCACTGTCCCCATCTGCTGCCAGTCTTGCACGTGCCAGCAGCTGATGGAAGGAACTTCTCTCGTTAATGCTCTTTAGCACTCAACACCCATGATCCCAAAAGCCCTCCACCATGGTGCCAGGGACCCCTGGCACAGCCCCTAAGCTGCTCGCTAGAAGGAAGAAGGGGCATTTTCCACACCAGCTTTTATCACTTTCTTTCCAGTCCAGACTGCCCACGTGGCCAGCAGAAGCAAGACTTATAATAGCAAAACCCAATAAATAATTGGAATAAAAATCCCAACCCTTTATTACAAACTGCCCCAGGTTTTTCTGGGCAGGGATGTGGCTAGCTTGGGCTGATTCACCATCTGCACCTTCCAGCCTCTCTACTCTCCTAATTCTTGCATACCCTTGGGGCTGTCTTTAAGATACCTAAAATATGTTAACCCGAGAGCAGAAAAAGGCTTGCTATTGAATATATGGTGTTGCTGGACCTACAACAAGTTAGGTTAAACCCAAAATGCTCTAGGGAAGGAAAATCCCGTCCATGTTCTTGGTGCAGCAGAATGGTGAGGAGCCTGTCCTGCTGGGATCGCCTGGACTGAAGGAGCGGGGCATGCATGGCTCGGTGCCACCCAGGCCCCCTCACCTGAGAAATCATCGGCAGGTTTGTCCTCGTTCAGTTTGAGGGTGTTCTCCAAGTGGGACCGGTCGCGCTTGGTCAGCTCGCTGGCATCTTCAGCCTCTTCTGGAGGAAAAGGCAGAGAGCTGTTACCGCCGGAGCTGGGGGCTCCACACAGGAGCTCACACAAGCTACAGCTGGGGAGAGGGCATGGGGGAGCACACACACCCCAGGCCTGCGGACCCGCCATGCGCCTCGGCAGACACTCTTGCCTTTGGCACGCCACGCGGTGTCTCTTTTGCAAAGGCTCCTGGAGGCTTGGCAGGGCCTGTTGGGGCTGTGGCTGCCGGGGGAAGCATCGTGGGCAACTGCTTGGCTCCAAGGAGGGGCTGGCGAGGGAGATGTGCCGTGTCTCCCCGGGAAAAAAGGGGGCCGGACGCTCGTGGGGAATGCGAAGGACGTGCCTGGAAGGGGCTCCATGGCTAGGGTGTGGTGGGAGCACGCGCGGCACCTGCTGCCCGATGGGCCCTGCCTGCCCCGGCGCTTCCCCCGGCAGCTGCAGCTCCTCCAGGGAGAAGCCTCGACTGCGGGCACGCTCTGCTCTGCCTCGCCATCTCTCACCTCGCTCCCCCAAAACTCACCCGCTGAGCCAGAGACATGGGGGCGTGCGAGGCTGGGGATGGCTCTTGAGAGACCGGCCAACCTGACCCATGCTGGCTGCCTCACCTCTGCTGGTTCCCTCCCACCTCCGCCCCCCGTATCAGACTGGAGCCCTCTGCATGGCACCCTGGCTTGGGGTGGCCCTGGGGACCCCACGGCTCCATGCCAGGCCTGGGGAGCATGAGGCAGCTGCCATCACCTGGGGCACCCCGGTTTCTCCAAGACAGAGGTGTCCTTGCCTTGGAGGTGATGGCACACCAAGGGCCCTATGCTTTTTGATAGCAGGAGGTGGGTTGGGCTTTAGCGGGGGTTTGGGGACAGGTCTGGGGACAGATATGTACTGGCTGGGCTGGGGATGGCTGGGCCAAGCGGAGCCCTGGGGCTGTGTTGAGTGCCTACCGAGTGTTGGGCTGAGGAAGACCTTTTGACTTGCCAAGTAAAGCCACAGAGACCAAACTGGGTTTCCCTTTCAGCGCAGATAGAACTTTTTGAGCTGGGACATTACAGGTGAAAGCAGAAAAAGACTCAGCTGGGTCCAAAGGTTGCTGCCCAACCCCTGGGCCAAAGTCCACAAGCGTTTCTAGGAAATGATGGGTGGGGGAAGGGGGTGTCCCTTTTCCTTAGCTAGCCTTTCACTGACCGAAGGTGGCCAGAGATGGTGCTTCGGCAACTCATGAGGCTGAATTATCTCTTCACACCTTCCCTACAAGGCAAGAGCTGGTGGACAAGAGACCCACCAGCCTGGGCAGCACCCTGCCCTTGCACCAAGAAAGCTGGTGGTCCGGAGGACTCTGAGGGCGGAGGATAAAGAGCCTTTAAGAGGTTTGTGGGTGCTGAAAGGGGCCTGGGTGTTAAAAATCTTATCCGTGTCCACAGCCCAGAGGAGAAATCACAGGCTTAAAGTGCAGGTGGGGAAATGTCGGCCAGCTTTGGTATCGCTGCGAGGAGCGCCTGCATCGCAGGCATCGGCGGGCTCCTGCCTGCGCCCTGGATGCCCGCAGCCGGTCCTGCCGTGCAGCGGTTAGGGGCAGGCGCGGGAAGCACAAGCGTTAGGAGAGGGCCATGCACTAGGCGCGGTTTAATGTGCCAAGCTCAGCTCCGCCGGCGGTTGATAGTAGGTCACTCTGGCTGCTACAGCACACCCACAAGAAAAGTCTCCAACCTCTCTGGCTGTGCTGGAGCTCAGTGGCAGATGGGTGGGCTCTCTGGCCAGGTGGGCTCTCCGTTTTTGCCAGAGAAGCCTTGTCTGCAGGGGGGTCTTCTGCTGCTGGTGGGTCTTCCACCACTGCCAGCGTGTCTTCTGCTGCCAGCTGATCTGCTGCTGGGGGGTCTTCTTCTGCTGGGGGGTCTTCTGCTGCTGGTGGGTCTTCTACCACTGCTGGTGGGTCTTCTGCTGCTGGTGGTTCTTCTGCTGCTGGTGGGTCTTCCACCACTGCTGGCGGGTCTTCTACTACTGGTGGGTTTTCCACTGCTGCTGGTGGATCTGCTCCTGCTGGTGGGTCTTCCACTGCTGCTGGCGGGTCTTCTGCTGCATCCCCACAGGGTGGGTGATGGCAGCTGGCTTCTCCCTTGCCAGCAGCTGCTGGTTTGCCATGGCCATTTTTGGCAGGAGTGCCGGCCGCTTCCTTGTCGCTCCCTTTAGCTCCGTTCTCTGACCCTACTGGCCCGGCACCGTCTTCGTCAGATTCTTCCTCCTCCTTAGAATCTCCCTCTTCCTCAGACTCTCCCTTGCGTCCATCTTCCTCAGACTCACCATGTTCACCTTCCTCAGACTCCCCCTGCTCGTCATCGTCGTCTTCCTCTGAGCTCTGCTCACCCCCTTCCTCTCCCTCCTCGGGAGCAGACTCCTCCATTTTCTCTTCCCCAGGCTGCCCTTTCTCCTCAGAGGCTGTTTTCTCGGTGCCGGACTCCTCATCCTCCCAGGCACGGGAGCCATCTTGTGGGCCAGGCCCGCCGTTCCCCTCATGATGTGCTGCGTCAGGGGTGCCCAACACAGTGTCTTCCCCTGGGCCCTCTGCCTTGCCAGGCTCCTCTTGGCCCTTCTCCGCACTGCTCTCCCGCGGCTGGCCATCCCCTGGCCCTGGCTCCCCGCTCAGGCCACCCGCCGGCTTTTCCTCCCCCTCTCCGCGTCCCTCCTCAGCGGCGCCAGGCAAGGAGGTGTTGGCGGGGCCGCCATCTCGGTTCTCCTCGGGGCTGCCGTCGGCTGCCTTCTCCTCCAGCCTGGGCTCTGCAGCTGGCAGGGGGCTTTCGGCAGCGCCACTGACATGGTCCGTGCCAGGGGCGCGCAGCTCTAAACGATGAGAACAGCTCAGTCAGTCTTACCCGCGCCGCCATGCGGCTACCGGGGCACCCGCCGGCCCCCCGTCAGCACTGGGGGGGGGCCCTGAGGGAGGATTTGTTTCTCTTATCAAGAAGTTTAAACACTTTCCTAAAACTTCTCTAGTTCCAGCTCAATTTTCTGTCCCTGTCGTGAGGAGATGGGTGCGAAGAGGTGGGGTTTTTTTTTGGAGGGGGGCAAAGCCGATGCTAGCAGGGGGCCCTACGGCTGCGCCGGCCATGGCTGCTGCCCGCCGCGAAGCACTGCAGGAAGGCGGCAAAGCAGCCCTAAAAAATGGTGAGGAGGGGGGAATAATAACAAAAAAGCATAGCTCGAGGGGCCGCGGGCACTTGGCAGGTTAAAAGGGTCCTTCCCCAGCCCTGCCTCGGGAGGGCATCGTGCCGGCCATGGCGGGCGGCAGGGCGAGGAGGAGGAGGAGGATGGGGCGAGGGGGAGGAAGAAGGGGCGAGGGGCTGCCTGGCACCGGGCCGTGCCTTTCCACAGGCAGGGCCTGACCCCAGCAGCGGGGCTCGGGAGCTATTTATTGTGAGCATCCCTTCACTAGGAAAGCATTTGCCGCGTTGTGCGGCTGGCGGGGACACAATGAGTTTGTTCTGCAGCCCCGGGAGAAGCCAACCGTATTTTCCATAGCCCTCCAACTGCAATTTAACATTAGTCAACGGGTGCCAAAAATAAAAGATCACCAGCTATACTGTCTCCGTTACAAACAGTTGCTGCTAGTCTAAATAATCCCCTGAAACGTCTAATGCCTGCATACCAGGGAAGCGTTTCAGAGGAAAATAATTCCTTTGTACTCCAGCTGGCAAGCAGATGCCAAGCAGGAAAAAAAACGCCACCTCCACTCAGGCTGCGGGGAGGAAAGCGTGCAGCACCGGGCACGGCACAGCTGGCAGCCAGCCCTCTCCTCCGGCTCCTGCCCTGCCTCTGTGCCGGGGAGCCGCAGGGCTGTGTGTCCGGCAGAGCATCGGCAAGGGCTCACCAGCCCTGGCAAAGCCATGGCGTTGGGCTTGGCCATGGGGGATTGTGGTGGCCGAGCACAGGAGGAGCCGAGCCAAGGTCAGCATGGTGCCAACCCCAGACCGCTCAACCCAGTTTGCCATGGCTGGTGGTTGCATCTCCATCCGTGCCGGGGCCCGTGGTGCTGTTAGCCGGGAGGCAGCGGGATAAGCCCTGGCAGCGGCTGGGAGCGACAGGCTGCGCCTGGGCCTGCCAGGGTTTCCAGCCGCTCTTGCGTGCAGCCTGGCATGCCGGAGCTACCGCTGCCGCCGCGGCCCCTCGCCCCGCCAAAACCAGATGTGCCGGTCACCCTCGCTCTGCCCTCCCCGACCTCCCTTGTCCTTTGCTGGCACGTGGCTCGCAGGTGCCTCCGGGCTCCCAATTCGGCTCCCGGACAGAGGGAGACAGGTCCTGAGGAGCTCCCACCCGTCTCCCTCCCATCCGCAGCATGCCTCTCCTTCGGGTCACCTTCCCCCGGGACTCCTCAGGGTGCCCAGCCTGCCAGGAGCCGCGGGAAGGGGAATGTGCTATGTCTGACCTGCAAAGCCCTGGGTGGCCGGGGACCAGCATGCCACCGCCTGGCTCTGGTGGCCTAGAGACCAGCCTGCATCTCCCGAGGGTCCCCTCGGCCCACGGGGATGGGGATATTCTCAGTTTGGCCCCAAAATAGCCGGTGACCTGGAGGGCTGGGAGGGGAGCGTGGCTCCTCGGGCGGGCGTTTGGGGAGGGTCGAGATGGTTGTGGGAGGGAGCAGGACCAGGCAGAGGAGACCCTGCGCATCCCAAGGGCTTTGTCCGGGGTCTGTGTGTCCCCTCTGACCAATGCAGGGGGACAGAGGGGCTGTCACCCACTGTGGCTGGGCACAAAGGCAACCCCAGTGCCCACCATGAGCCATCCCCTGCGGGAGAAGGGAAATATTCCCTGGGCACTCGGACCGGGATGTTCGTGCCGGTGTGCTGGTCACGGGCTTTATTTCCTGTGACCTTCAAGGTCTTACACAAAGTCCCTCTGCCCTCTCCACCTCCTTCTCCCTCCTGTTTCCCCTACATGGTCTCCAAATCCATGGCAGGGCGAATTGTGCTGATCTGCAGATGGCCGGCCGATGAGCAGCGAAATGGGCCGAAGGTTATGGGCTTAACACCCTCCCTGCGTCCGCCGGAGGCTAAAAATACGGCTCAGCAACTGTACGGGGGAACCAGAAGGAGCAGCTCGGCGGGGTGCGGACGGCAGAGCACCAGCCCCCGCGGCCGCTGGCCCCAGCCCCTCGCCCCGCTGCCAGCCAAGGGTGACGTCCACACCTGGGGCCCATCCTGCGGGTCCCCGTGGGCTCCGGGAGGCAGCAGGGACAGCCACCGTTGTAAAGTGACACCGGGGCTCCCCTTGTTCGCGCCCTGCGTTGTGCCAAGCGGCCGGGTGGCATCGCAGAGGAGCCTTTGCCCCGCTCCCCTTGGAGACCTGACCTCCCTGAGGGTTCCCAGCTGCCCCAAATCTCACACCCGTCTACAGGGCTGGGAGGGCTGCCAGCAGCTTGGGGACCCTTTCCCCAGCGGTGACAGCACCCTGGGACACAGCTGCGGGGACAGAGAGCTGACAGCGGGGCTCTGTGGATGCCATGGCTGGTTTGCACCTGGAAAAAGCCTGTACGGAAAGGATGGGGATGGTTCCCGAGGGCCGAACGTCACCCTGCCACGGTGTCCCCTCCATCCTTGCACGGGGACGTATGGAACGGCAGCAGCTCGGTGCCACGATGGGTCCTCCAGGAGGGACAGCCCCCGAGGAGCGCTGGGGCCGGCTAGGAGGAACAGATGGGCACAGGTGGCCCTGGGAGGGACGATCTCCCCCTCCAGCAGAAATAGGAGCCCTGAGCGTGGTGCCGGCGATGCCCAGCGCCGCGGGGATGGCTTTTCGCACGCCCCCTTCCCCTGCCCAGATCCCGGCCCCTGCGGCGCGCAGGAGCATTATCCACCATCTCCTGCAAGCCCTGCTCTCCCAGTGGGGTTCTGGGGAGGGAACTTGCACCCCAAACCTGTCTGCCCCTTCCTTTTCAGGGGAAGGCAAGGCTGAATGAAGCCTGAAGGCCGTGCTTCGTTCTGGCAAAGCCCTTTAAAACCTCACGGAAAGTGGCTGGACCCAAAGGAGCCACAGCACCGGGACACTTGGCCCTGCCCTCGGAAAGGGTCGGCCCCTGCCTGCCCCGGGGCATCGGGGGGCTGCCAGGAAGGGGGTGCAGCGCCCGGGGATTACGATGCTCCCTGCTGCTGCCAGCCTGGATGGTGGAAAAAGTTAAGTCAAGGAGGATTAGCCCCCTGAGCCTGACCTTTCTGCAACCAGAAACCGTTCCCCGGCGGGAGGCAGGGCCAGGGGAGCCCAAAGCGGGGACCGTTCCCCTCACCGGGGCTCAGGCCTGGGCACCCCAGCCTTGCAGCCCACCCCTGGGTGCTCAGCTGGAGCACTGAAGAGGACGACATCTCCTTCCTGCTCTTCCCGTGCCTCAGTTTCCCTGTCTGTGCCATCCCGGCACCACTGGCAAGCCCCACAGAGGAAGCGCCCGGTGTTTTACTACCCTTCAGCAGCTCCGATGGCCAAGGCAGCGCCGCTGGCAGCAGGGCAGGTGGGTGCCTGGCTCCAGCACCAGTTTGGAGGCGGCCAGGCCAACACCTTCACCGACTGGGAGAGGAAAGTGTCCCAAAGTGGCTCAAGAAGCCCAGAGGACAGAGACACGGCAGTGGACAAGGATGGGCTTGGTGCTCCAGACCCTCCTGCACCCCAAAGCCAAGAACACCCATCCTGGAGGCTTCGTCATCCCGGGCCACCGTCAAAAAGAAAATATTTTCCAGTTTTTCAAAGGCAGAGCCCAGCGGTGGTAGAGGCTTTGTCAGACTGACTTGACCTCATTTGCGGGAGAGATTTTTAAGTTTATTTGAGAAAAAAGAAGTTTATTTGGTTTCTATAAATAGTCGGCTAGAACCTCATGATATTTTGATTAAGAAAGAGTAAAGAAACCTCACCGGGGTGCACCAAAGGGATTAAAACCAGGCTCGGAGCTTTCTAAAGATAGATATGAAAATGGGGAATCACTTCCTGGGGGTGGGGGGGTGGGTTTGACTGTCTCCCCACAGGGTTCCTACCCTAAAGATTCCGAAGGAAACCTGAACTCCTGACTCGTAGAAGACACCAAGATCAGGGCGGGTGAAAATAAAGCACCCGGGACTCCCTGGCCGGGGAAGATCTGGGTCCGCAAGTCAGCAGACTGCGAGAAAACAGCATGTGTTTTGGCACAGGCGGATGTCACGCTGCACGCCGAGGAACATCTCCCCGGGGTGTCCCTCACGGGGTCTGTGGCCCGGGGGGATGCTGAAGGACCTGAGGGAAGCGCTGTGCCATGGCTGGGGCTGGAGGAGCCCCTTGCTGCCGAGGAGGGACTCCTGCGAGGTCATGCCGGTCCTGTCCCCAGGCCTCCAGCCATGGGAGGCTTCACCAGCCCAAGGTGGCCCCAAGGGACATCCTCCATGCACTCCGTGTGAACCTTCCCCGAGGAAGGCTCCCCATCCCTCATCTTCGGTCATCCCAAGGATTCCTGGTCACCTGGGCAGGACAGGGAAAGCCCATGGGCACATCAACTTGGCTTTTAATGCCTGATGATCCATTGGCCCACAAGATCCTCAAATCCATGGGGATATCCAGGCAGAGGTGCTGCCTGACCGTACCAAGCAGCGGCACCCGGCCCCGGGCCGGGTCTCATCCGTACCCCCAGCAGCAGGAGGGGGGATCCCAGCTAAACCATCACACAGGGAGGGGGCCAAGCGGCTCCGAACCCTTGTCCATGTCATGCACCCACAAGCGGGGAGGTGGCCAGGGTTGAGCCACGCGCCTGACTGGCACCGGGGCCACGCTGCCGCTGCCAACGCCCTGACCTGGCGCGGTGTGCCCGGCCGGAGACTCCCCGACCCCTCCGCCAGCCCCCGCCGGCACACGAGCTCACCGGCTTCCTTGGGCTATCGCTTACAAGGGAAATGTCCCCGCGGGCTGAAAATAGCCCGGCGGAGCCCTGCCAAGGCACCAGCACCCGCTGCTATTCCTGCAGCGCCTGGGGAACGGGCGGTTTTATGAGAGATTTGGTCACCCTTGGAGCCGCCGGGCGGGCTGGGGTTTCGGCACCCCGGGGAGCCCGCGCTCCCGAGCTCAGGGAGCTGGCGCCTGCGTGGATCAGCGAGTGGGGACACAGTGGGGACATGGCAAGTGTGCATGGCCCACCCAGCATTGCTCCTGGGTGCAGCACAGCCCTCCCAGCCCCACGCCGTCCAGCAGGGATCCATCCGCTGGTGGCCTGTGTCACTGGGACCATGCCCAAGTGAGGTGTCCCGGCTGTCCTGCCTGGCTGGCTGTCACCTACACACCTGTCCAAGGATGGCTGATGGGAGAAGCTGTCACCACGTGGCCAACCTGCCCAACATCTGCCTTGGTCAACATCTGGGGAGAGATGGGGCACCCACAGGGAATCTCCTGGCAAGGAGGATCAGCCTGAGCAAGGATCCCACCTTGGGATCTCCTCCAGGCGAGGTGCCAGGGGGGTGACAGGGATGTAAGTGGCACAAGTAACCAAAACCTGTGGGTGCCTGTGGGAACCCAAGCCCCTTGCCTCACTGTGGCCATCCCTGCACCCAATGGCAGTGGCGTCCGTGGTTGTGCCGATGAGGAGGGGGCGTGGAGGTGAGTCCAGTGGCATGTCACTGGGACAGAGCGGTCCCCCACCTCTGGGGAAGTTCATTACCCTGGGGGGGGCGATTTGTCTGGGATGGTCAGGGTGGGGAGACCCCATGGGTGCTGTGTCCTGGGCCCCGAGCCCATCTGAGGTGACACAACCCAGGTGGTGGAGCCACTCCAAGATTTGCTGTCCTGGGAGGTGGAGCCCACCCCAAGGTGCCACGTTCCAGGTGATGGAGCCCACCCCAAGGTGACACATTCCAGGTGATGGAGCCCACCCCAAGGTGCCATGAGGACACAGTGATGGAGCTCACCCTGAGGTGACACATCCCAGGCTGAGGCAGGATGAGGAGTCCCAGGGGCAGTGGCCCATGGTCACTGTCACCAGGAGAGGTGTGTGCCAGCCCCGTAGTGCCCTCTGCACTTGCTGCCAGCATGCCAGGGCTTTTCGCAACTCCTCCTGGCCTCCTTGAAGGTGGTGACACAATCCACTCAAGTCTGAGATGGCTGGGGTGGGGGGAGCAAGGGCTCCCCTGGCTCCCTGGTGGCCACGGGGACTCACCATGGCCACCCAGCCTGTGAAGGGATGGCTGGGCTGCGACCAAGGGGCGAGTGTGAGGAGAAGGAGACCTTCCCCCGGGCAGGAGCAGGAACGGGTCAGTGGGTGAGCGCCCTTGTCCTGAGCCATCACCCAGCCCCGCAGTGGGTGCTGGCCCCCGCCGGGGCTCCTGGCCACTCCGAGGAGCTTTACCAGCCCCAGCCACGTGGGCCATGGGCCGTTTTGGCCGCACCCCTTCCACGATGCATCAATGAAACTCCCGGTCCCCCGCAGGGCTCCCCCTGCTATCTCCTCACCAACAGGGACTTAAATGGGAAGGCAAGGCCCAAAAAATAGGAAAACAAACCCCCCGAGCCACCTTCTGCACCCCAAAAGTGCTCAGGTCTGAGACACCAGCTCGAGGCCAAAGGAAAAGCAAAACTCATTGTGCAAACCCCACCGGTCCCCATGGAGTAGAACCGCATGCAGGAGATGTCCCATGGCTTGTATCTTTTTCGCAAATCTATAGGACCAAGGCAAAATATGGCCCTCCCCGACACCCCCAATAAGGAGAAGATGCCGATGGTGAGGACTCAGGGGGCTCCGTCCACCCCTCGGAGCCAGCTCTGGGGCTGCAGACCCCAATGTGGCCTCCAAGGTGGGGGATCTCGGCACTGGGCTGAGCAGGGTGCTGGTGAGGGGGTGCCCAATGCCGTGCCCATCCCCATGGCATCACCACGCCAGCCTCAGCACAACTAAGAGCAGGTCTGGTGGTCGCCCACCATGGTGACAAGGCCCTGATGTCCCACCAGCCCAGCTTGGAGTGGCACCAATCACCGGCCATGCCCGTAGAGGACCTTTCCATCCCCCTTGTCCCCAGACCCGACTCGCTGCCCTGCGGACATCACCCCACCACCGGCGGGGTGCGTCGCTGGCCCCAAAACCCATTTATCCATAAGAATGGTCCAAGATGCCCTTAAAAGGCCAAAACTCGGCGGGGCCGGGGGTGCCGGGTGTGCTGGAAGGCGGCAGCTGTGGGTGCTCGTGCGCGGGGCTGCGGCAGCACAGGGCTG
>VXBH01009644.1:0-10976 GCA_013400035.1 Rynchops niger
GTTCCCCTCCGCTCACGTTCACGCGATCCAGCTACCTCTCGACGTGCTCACCGGAGCCCAGCAGGGCAACTCAGACCGAGTACCCACGTCAACCGAGCGGCACGGCACTAGTGGACGCGCATGCGCAGTACAGCTGTACGAGCGAGCGCGTCACGCATGCGCAGTAAAGCCGTACGTCAGAAAGCGCCGCGCATGCGCAGTACAACGGTACTGAAGACCCCCCCCCCGCGTCGCGCATGCGCAGAACAGCTGTAGGGCACTGACGATCGCCATGAGCCGTACCGCTAAACAGCACATGCGCCGTACCGCTGTAAGGCAAAAAGCACCCCGCATGCGCAGTACAGTCGTACGGCGGAAAGCGCCGTGCATGCACAGCGCAACTGTACGGCGCTACGGGGGCGCACATGCGCAGTACAGCTGTACGTCAGAAAGCACCCCACATGCGCAGTATAGTCGTACGGCAGAAAGCGCCGCACATGCGCAGTGCAACGATACGGCACTACGGGGGCGCACATGCGCGGTACAGTCGTACGGCGGAAAGCGCCGCGCATGCGCAGTGCAACGATACGGCACTACGGAGCGCACATGCGCCGTACAGCTGTATGTCAGAGAGGGTCGCGCATGCGTAGTCCAGTCGTACGGTAGAAAGCGCCGCGAATGCGCAGTACAGCTGTACGGCAGAAAAAGCGTCGCGCATGCGCAGTAGAGCTATACGGCACTACGAAGCGCACATGCGCCGTACAGCTGTATGTCAGAGAGGGTCGCGCATGCGTAGTCCAGTCGTACGGTAGAAAGCGCCGCGAATGCGCAGTACAGCTGTACGGCAGAAAAAGCGTCGCGCATGCGCAGTAGAGCTATACGGCACTACGAAGCGCACATGCGCCGTACAGCTGTATGTCAGAGAGGGTCGCGCATGCGTAGTCCAGTCGTACGGTAGAAAGCGCCGCGAATGCGCAGTACAGCTGTACGGCAGAAAAAGCGTCGCGCATGCGCAGTAGAGCTATACGGCACTACGAAGGCGCACACGCGCAGGACAGCTGTACGGCGGAAAGCGTCGCGCATGCGCAGTATAGCTGTACGGCACTAAGGGGCGCACATGCGCAGCATAGCCGTACGTCAGTAAGCGTCGCGCATGCGCAGTAGAGCTATACGGCATTACGAGGGCGCACATGCGCAGTACAGGTGTATGGCCAAAAGCGTCGCGCATGTGCATTATAGCTGTACGGCACTAAGGGGCGCACATGCGCAGTACAGTCGTACGTCAGAAAGCGTCGCGCATGCGCAGTACAGTCGTACGGCACTTCGGGGGCGCACACGCGCTCTTCCGCTGTACGCCACTGGAGGAGCGCACATGCGCAGTACACCTGTACGGCACTAGAGGACGCCCATGAGCAGTGCAGCTGTACGACAGAAAGCGATGTGCATGCGCAGTATAGTCGTAGGCTTAAAAAGCGCCGCGCATGCGGAGTACGGCTGTACGCCGGAAATCGCCGCGCATGCGCAGTGCAGCTGTACGGCACTGGTGATCGTCACGCGACGTACCGCTAAACGGCACTAGGGGGCGCACATGCGCAGTATACCTATACTACAGAAACCGTCGCGCATGCGCAGTACACCTGTACGGCACTAGAGGACGCCCATGAGCAGTGCAGCTGTACGACAGAAAGCGATGTGCATGCGCAGTATAGTCGTAGGCTTAAAAAGCGCCGCGCATGCGGAGTACGGCTGTACGCCGGAAATCGCCGCGCATGCGCAGTGCAGCGGTACGGCACTAAGGGGGGGCACGCATGCGCCGTACCGCTGTACGGTGCAAGGGGGCGCGCATGCGTAATACAGCTATAGGGGGAGAACAAGTCGCGCGTGCGCATTGCAGGTCTACGGCCAAAACCCGTCGCGCATGTGCAATACAGTTGTACGGCGGAAAGCGCCGCACATGCGCACTGCAGCTGTACGGCACTGGGGATCGCCATGCGCCGTACCGCTAAACGGCTATAGGAGGCACACATGGGCAATACAGCGGTATGGTGGAAAGCGTCGCGCATGCGAAGTACATCTGTACGGTACTAGAGGGCTCGCATGCGCCGTACCGCTATACAGCTGAAGGCGTCGCGCATGCGCAGTACAGCCGTACGGCACTAGGGGAGCGCATGCGCAGTACAGTCGTACAGAACTAGGGGCGCGTATGCACAGTGCAGCTGTACGGCGAAAAGTGTCGCTCATGTGCAGTACAGCCGTACGCTAGAAAGCCTCGCGCATGCGCATTACAGCGGCACGGCAGAGCGCACCGCGCATGCGCAGTGCAGCTGTACGGCACTGGGAGGTGCCATGCGCAGTACAACGGTACGGTAGAAAGCGTCGCGCATGCGCAGTACAGCTGCACGGGACTGGGGGCGCGCATGCGTAGTGTAGCTGTGCGACCAAAAGCGGCGCGTATGCGCAGTGCAGCCGTACGGTACATGGGGGGAGCGCTGTGCGCCATACCGCTAAACGGCAGTAGGGCGCGCGCATGCGCAATATACCTATACGGCCGAAAGCGTCGCGCATGTGCAGTACAGCTGTACGGCCGAAAGCTTCGCGCATGCGTAATAGAGCCGTACGGCAGAGAGCGTCGCGCATACGCAGTACAGCTGTACGGCACTAGCGGGCCCGCGGAGGACTGGGAAGGCACTTCCGTGCTCCTGGAGGACTAAAGTGTCATAGAGACGCGCGATGGAGGACTTGTGGGGCTCCTGAAGGACTACGGTGCCATAGAGACACGGGCTGGAGTACTGAGGGGGCCTTTCCATGGAGATGGACACCCGGAAAACTGCCGGGCACTGATGGGGGCACGGTAACGCGTAAGAGCCGATACCGCCCCGCATACGGCCGCTCTCGAGGCCGGGCAGGCGGCATTGATCACGCTTCAGGTGGCGCGGAGCTCGCCGGAGTCGCAGCGGTCTTGGTTCGCCCTCTGGCTGCCGCTCTCTGGAGACCGTCACCGGACCGGCCTCCGCGAAGCCGCGCACGCGCGCGAGCTCCGGAACCAGCACACAGCACCGCCGCGGGCGGGGGCCAGGCCGGACCGAGGGCGTGGCCAGGGCGGGCGGGNCCCCCCCAAAAAAGGAACACAATGACCAGAGCCAGGGCTGGCCCCTTCCCCTCAGGGGGCTCCGCCACCACCTGCAAACCTCGAGCAGCACAAGACGCCTACAGCGAGGGACCTGGAAAACAAAAATCCCCAGTTAGAGTTCAGCGTGCTAAAAAAGCAGCGCAGAAGAGAAGAGAGTAGAGGAATTCCCTCAGACCGAGGGACGGGACAGGAGCTGAGCTACAGGAGGATTCTAGGGAAACACCTCAGCTCCAAGTACAGCACAGCCTTCAAAAGCCAGCGCCAGCTCAACTCTTAAAGTCAGGATTAAGGCTAACTGATGCCGTTTTGAACACGTTCTTAGCATAAGGGCGAACACTCTGACTGGCACTGGGAAACGCCTGGCCCCTTCCTCCCGGTGCAGCCACAGGGAGATCCGTCACCCTGCGTGCAGGGCAGCAGAACCGGGCTGGGCCATAACCACAATCCACGCTGACGGACCCACCGCCGCGGCTACGGCCCTCGCGCTGCTGCCACCGCTCACCTCGCTCGCTGGGTCGATGCAGCCGAGAGGGACGGGCCAAACCCTGAAGAACCAAAGGAGCAATAAAGAACAAAGCTTGTTCATTCGCTCCATGCTGAAAAGGGGTTCCTGCGTTTACATATGCTCTTTAAAAATAAAAGTATTTGACTTTCCTGTGGCACTAGTTCAACTTGCACAGCTGTGAACTGATACCATTAAACTACCCCTCTCCAAAAAACATAGTTGTCATTTGACTGCAGGTTTTCTGGGTGTTACACAAGGAGGAGGGACATCTGGCCAGCAGCACTGCTCAACAGAGATGCTACTGGGCTGCCGGGGAAACGCACCACTGAAAGCCAGAGAGAAATAAAGTACCTCAGAGCACTCTGTCATAATAGCGGGCAAAACCCACTAACATTCAGTCGCCTCTCTTTTTAAACCTTTAGAACCAACACCTCGCCATTTCACTCCGCCTCCTAAGTTGTATGCTACACTTATTGGGCAGTTGCGCTTTAAACAATGAGAGTCAGTGGGTATATTGTACAATGTTACCTTTTTTGGTTTTAAAGTTTAATTTTGCACAGAAAAATCAGCAACATAGAACCCCCAAATGGTTTTACTTTTGAGGGTTGGGGGGAGGGGGGAAATCAAATCCCTGGTGCCGCAATCCATCAGGCTACCAAAAAGCACTGGCAGATGGGTGAATGCTTTTGGCTGCGTGACATGCTCTGGAACAGACCTTAAGTTGTTTTTAGTGTTTTCTTAAAATATTTCATACAAAAACTACAGAGGGAGAGCTGACAAAGCCTTCCTGTTAATTTCAAAGTCCACGCTTTGGAAAAAAGCAGGCACACATCGCAGACGTACCTCATACTCGCAGAGCACTCCGGATCCTTTCCATCTCTCCTGCACTGTCACGGCACAACAAAAGGGCGGCCACGGAGAAACTGTGGCAGTTGACATTCTGCTGAGAGGGGGGGTGGGGGGAACTTTGAGCACAAAGCTGGGTAGGAATCTAAAACTTCCTTCTTTTGCGAAGGTTTGCAAAGACTACAGCCGAGTGGAGGAAAAAGTATTTGGCACCATCTCTGGCACAGTCGTCGATACGGGTCACTAGATCTTTGCATTTTTTTAGACAACCCGGACTTTTTTTGACTCACTGGCAGATTTAGTTGCACTAGAGCCACTTCCCCAGGTAGCCTGGGGCTCTAAAGTCACTTTCCTGGTGACTTCATCCTCAAAAACACCTTATTTCACTCTCCCAGGGCTGGGTCAAAAATATCAAACCTCCAGCGACTGCTCCCATACCAGAGGTGCCAGGAGGCAAAGCTGTGGCTTGTCCTCGCTGTCCCTTGGCAGCGCTTTCTTCGCCCCTAAAAACCTTGATGCTCCACACTTTCCTGGGGAATTCATGCCCCCCCCAAAAAAAAAAACACAAGAAAAAAAAATTTATTTCTTTTCCTGCACGGGGAATAATTTTTCCCTTCCATCCGCTCTCAGGCAACCCCCCGGGCTGCCGGAAAAAACACGCCCCTGAAAGCTAGACAGAAATGCAGAACTTCAGGGGATGCAAAATATCAGAGGAAAATAGACCGTTATATTCAGTCGCCTCTCATTTTAAACAAGTACAACAAATACCTAACTGCTTCAGTACGCCTTATAAAACGTACGCCACAGCTATTCGGCAGCAGCAATTTAAAGAATGCAAATCAGTTTGCAAGTTATACCACTTTTAGCTTCTTTTTTTTTTTTTTTAAAGTTTCATTTAGCATAGAAAAATCGGTGAGATAAGAGATCCCCCCCCAAATGGTTTTACTCTTGAGGGTCGGGGGGGCAGGGGGATCAAATCCCCGGGACTGCAATCCATTAGGCTACCAAAAAGCACTGGCAGATTGGCGACTGCTTTTGGCCGTGCTGAACACATGGAGGAACACGGTTTTATGAGATCTTGACTGTAACAACCAAGAACACAAAGGCCGGCAAAAAGGTGCAAAGAGAGCACAAAGTCTCATTGCTCATGACTTCTATTGCCCAGGCTTCATCTTTGAGGACCTGCTCTGATGGGAACTTCATAAAAGGCAACTGCTTTGAATAAGAAACGGTTCATTTTGGAAAAATCTCTTTCAAAAGGACACACTGTAGGTCATGGACAAAGGACATTATTGGAAGCCACAACTCACCAAAACCACAGTGGGACTTGCCCTCACTACTTACGAGGCTGCTGATGCTTTGTGGCAGAGACCGTAAAACATGCAGGAGCGACACCGCTTTGTCCCATTTGGTCCATGTCTCTTCTTTGACCTTGATTGCTTTTAGGACAGATGCCAGTATCTCAGTAGGGTTTTTGAGTAATACCATAAGGTATTTTTAAAATTTATCGACTGAAAAAGCATAAAGCTTTTATCTGAAAACAAAGTCTGCTGCTTCCGAACACGTGAACCCTTGTGAACGGTTTCTTCCCTCTTTTACTACACAGTTATTTTCACAGTATCATTAAATAGACAGCATGCAGAAAGAGAAGATTGTGCTTTGAGGAAGAGAAAAATAAACAGAGGGAAGTAAGCTTTGCATGGGTGTAACGTGCTCCAGAACAGACCTTATTTTACTTTTCGGATTTGGTTAAACTATTTAATAGAAAAACTATAGAAGGAAAGCTGGCACATCCTTCATGTTAACTTCAAAGTCCACATGACAAGGACCTTAGGAAAAACGCAGACGCATGTCGCAGACGTACCTCGTACTCGCAGAGCACTCCGGATCCTTTCCATCTCTCCTGCACTGTCACGGCACAACAGAAGGGCGACCACAGAGAAACGCTGGCAGTTGACATTCTGCTGAGAGAGGAAAAAAACCTTTAGCACAAAGCTGGGTAGGAATCTAAAGCTTCCCTCTTTCCTGAAGGTTTGCAAATACTGTAGCCGAGTGGAGGAAAAAGCATTTGGCGTCATCTCTGGCACAGCTGTTGATGCGGGTCTCTAGAGCCTTTGCATTTTTTAGACAAATCTGCTTTTTTTTGACTCGATGGCAGCTTTAGTTACACTAGAGCCACTTTCCCAGATACATGTAGATACACGCTGCGATAGACACAGATGCCTACGTATGTTTTCTTGAGCCTATGTAGAGTCAGGGTTTCCTCACCCTACGCATCCCGAGTTGAATATTTTTGTTAAAGGGTATGGCAACCCACCTGTCCTTCTAAACTGCCGCCTTGCAACATAGCAGTGGGTTTTTCCAGGACGTTTCTCCTGACGGCCAGGAATCTTGTCTAACTGCCACCAAACCTGCTTAGGGTCCCACCCAGTTTTTGGCTGCCCTTGGATTTACCAGGCGTAGGCTCTCTTCCACCTCCCAATGGCAAAAGTACGGCACACACTCAGGCCAGAGCACAACCCTGCGGGTGCCTGCACATGCCCAGCTGCTTTGATGAGGAGTCCCTGAGTGTCCCTGCGAGCACAGGCTGCATGCCCAAGGTCAGCTTTACCCACACCCATTTCAGGGTATGTGGTTTTTGAAGCTGTGAACTGAAAACCGCATCTTGACACTCGGCCACAGCAGAAGCGATCTCCAACGAGAACGCGACAAAAACCTAGGGACACAAATTGCAAACCTGCATCGACAGCGGCTTCAGAGACCGGGCACAAGGGAGAAAAATAAAACAGCTTCATCTGGCGCACAGGAAAGCAGAAGATGGAGAAAAGGGTCATCATTGCTAGATATCGCAGCACTACCGTGGCTATACTGAGAGCAGGGAACAACAGCCCTGTCGCCAGACATTTACAGAGCAGGACACACAGACAGAGGCACTTCTTTTGCCACACACAACCCTGAATTTCCTGAAAGCTTACATTTACCAAAAACAGCCATGTGGAACGTACTGCCAGACAACATTCGGCAAATTAAACTTGGATGTGTCGGACACACAGAGTGTTTGGGGAACTTGCCATTTGCTTCCTGCTGCTGTTATTTCTCCTTCAGAAATTCTACTTGTAGCCAACTGTGACGGAGAGAAGAAGACTTCACTGAGAAGTTCAAATTAACAATTTATTTGGACTTCACTCACAGGTCCGATACACCACTATTCTAAGTTCTTATGGATACAATGGAAGAATGCACTATTGCAATTTAAGTGGAAAAGAACAAAACAATTCACAGAATACGCTATTACCACCTAACAAGTGATCCCGAAAAGTAACAACACAAACCACCAGCGCGCTAAATATGAATACCTCAAACGAGTGCACAAATCTTAGAGCATGCTAGACATCATACGTACGTTATTAAATCACTTACCTTCTCTCTCTCAGGTAAGGCCACTCAATCCCAGGAAGTTACCTTGCACAGCATCCTGGATGAGGCGTGGCAGAATCTCCTACAGGCCAGCTGTATCTTTGGAAGATTCCCCCCCTCGTTTTTCTCCCCAAAACTTTGGACTTAAAATACCCTTTTTTGAGACTGTGCTTGAATGGATTACAGTATCTGGGATGGTTATCTCCGGTGGTTTGATGGCCCCTCAGATAGCAATGTTTATTTTGTGATGTCTGGTCTCACACTCACTAAATATTGCTAGGACTTGACTCAGGGCATTTTGTTTGTTAAAGGCACCATTCAGGTTTCAGTTCTGGTTTCAGTTCTTATTGTAATGCAGTGTTGAGACCACCCCGTGATGAGCCATTTCCACAGCTTCCCCCAAGTCATCTCCGAATAGATAGGGATCAATAAGTGTCTGCAGAGGCAAGATGGAGCTGAGCTGAACGACAACTCCCTGCATCTCACCTTTTGTGTTCTGAAACCTGTTTAGCCAGGTGCTCTCATTCACCAAGTTAGTCACTACGGGTTCAAGCATTTACCTTCCCGATATCGCCAGCACTTTTACACAGGCAAGTCGCTTAATTGCTCTTCTAAAATGATGCAAATGAAAGTTGCAGCCAGGAAAGAGGAGTGACAAAGACAAGGAGAGGTCAGGCAGCGAAAGAGCTCTGCAGGCTGCCACCGGCACTCAACAGTGCACTCTGTTTTTGAAAGCACACACACCCCTACAAAAGAAAACAAAACAAACAGGACCTTGTATCTTTTTTTGTCTGATGGAGCTCATCCCTGTCTCAGGGTCTGTCCTACCACAAAGCCACGATCTGTATGTATCTCGAGAACATTTGCACGTGACAAATACGTGTTCAGAAATAGCCCGGATCTCTAAAAGTGGTGTCATTTTTCTGGTTTTAATAATCATAACTCAATTTTATTCACTGGCACGTTTGGGAGAAAACTAACTTTTAAATGGAGCCTCTCCTTGGGTGGAAAAAATGTTGTAGAGACCGAAAAAAAGAAAACTATGATTCAGAGCTCCCACCCATGAGGGCTCTGCAGGGACACTTAACAGAAGTGAAGACCAACAGCAGCAACATCCAGTGAAATTTGGATCGTGTACTTCAGAGACCCTCCAAGTCTGCACCTCAGTCCTAGGAAGGACCAGTCTTTTTCTGGAACGACAAACTTTTTTTGCTTCAAAGTCCTAGACTGAAGGCTCCACAGAACAAGGTGGATTGAGCCACAGAAAAACATGCCATCCACAGTGAAACAATAATAATAAAAAAGAACAAAAATCAAGCGACACATCAGTTTCCATCACGTTTCATTCATTATGTTTCTACTGGCATCTAGGTGCTCAAATGTTAACTAGACCAACACCACAGGCTAGTCAAAATTGAGTTACGTGTAGGAAAAGAAAAGGCTATTTCCCACTTGCCCCTGGAACCAGTAGGAACAAACAGAAGAGAAACGCTCGACCCTAATGAAGGTAACAGACAGCTCTTAATTTATCCTAGATGAAAGTTCAGGCTTTGACTCCAAAGGAAACCATTCCTAACTACCAAGGGACCTGCTCAGGCAGGACGCACACTCTGTTCACTGCAACTCCTCGACAGCTTTTCTGCACTGGCAGCGAATTTGCCTTTTCTGCGGCTTTGACATGGACTATCTGTAGCGTCCCTAAACTCATAAATGTGTCTCCCCGTTCCCCCAGCCCCACGTGGGCAAGTACCTGAGCAGCAAGTGGAATCAGTCGCGCAGGATTTTCTTCCGTGCCACAGAAGGTGACCCTGTGAAAAGAAGAGCAGAGAAATGAGCCTGTTTGTCACACCCAGATAACAGGGACAAGCTGGGGGAACCCGCAACCCATTGCTGCCCTCGGGGGCGGGGCCGGGACGGACTGTCCAAGCAGAGAGATGGGCCCTGGCATGGATTTAATCTCAAGCCCTCTTTCTGAGCCCAAAGCCACACAACTCCCTCTCTTTCTCAGCCCCAAAACCAGCCACATGAGCCTGGTTACCAGCCCTGGCAGCAGGAGAGCCGGTCTCCATGTCAGGCCTTAAACTGGCTCCCCCTCTCTGCATGGATTTGATGGATGGACCACTGAGTGGATAAGGAACTGGCTAGATGGCCACACTCAAGGGGTTGCAGTCAATGGCTCAATGTCCACATGGAAACTGGTGATGAGTGGCATTACTCAGGGGTCGGTACTGGGACCGGTGCTGTTTAACATCTTTGTCGGTGACGTGGACAGTGAGATGGAGCGCANTACTGTGTCCAGTTCTGGAGCCCTCACCACAAGAAGGACATGGACCTGTTGGAGCGTGTCCAGCGGAAGGCAGCGAAGATGCTCAGAGGGCTGGAGCACCTCTGCTATGAGGACAGGCTGAGGGAGTTGGGGTTGTTCAGCCTGGAGAAGGCTCCGAGGAGACCTTATAGAGGCCTTCCAGTACCTAAAGGGGGCCTACAGGGAGGATGGGGAAGGACTCTTTATCAGGGAGTGTTATGATAGGACACGGTGTAACAGCCTCAAGTTGAGAGAGGGTAGATTTACATTGGATATCAGGAAAAAATTCTTTACTGTAAGGGTGGTGAGGCACTGCAACAAGTTGCCCAGGGAAGTTGTGGCTGCCCCATCCCTGGAGGTGTTCAAGGCCAGGCTGGATGAGGCTTTGAGCAGCCTGGTCTAGTGGGAGGTGTCCCTGAGTGTTGGAACTAGGTCCCTTCCAACCCAAACCATTCTGTGATTCCTCACCCTCTCTGCAGCCCCAATGGGCAACACTAAGGGGCAGGGGGAGCACAGCCGCTCCATGGCCCAGCACCCCCAGGGCTCCACGGGCACTGTGGGGGGAGAGCTGGGCAACTGCAGAGGGCCAGGCCCTGCGTCCCTGGCGCTGCCTGGAAGATACTTTCTTACCACCCTGCGGGGCTTTATTTCTCCGCTATCACCGGCACCGCACCCCCAAACCCCCCTAGACCGAAGGGACCCCGCGGGGACCTGGGCCCAGCGACCCCGCTCCGACCCGACAATGCCACCCCTCAGGCCCCCTGTTCCCCGAGCCCCACTCAGAGACCTCCCGC
>VXBH01009644.1:11045-63262 GCA_013400035.1 Rynchops niger
CCTCAGCTTTCCCCCGGCCCGGCCACAACGGGCGCCCATTGGCCGCCACCGCCCCACCGCCCGCCCCCCTTATTGGGCAGCACCGCTCCATTGGTCCGTCGTCGCCGTCAATCCTCACCGCGTCCCACCCCTGGCTAGGCGATCCGACCAATGGGAGAGTGGCGCGGCGTTCCAACCAATGGGAGCCTAGTACCATAGGCGAGAGGCCGCGCATGCGCAGTACAGCCACACAGCAGGCCGGATATTTGGCACGTGCACCGCACGCCGCGTACGTCTGCAGAGTCCCGCTGCGCTGACTGGGAGCAACCCGGAGGGTCCGAAATAAGGCGCGCAGGTCAGGGGAGCAGCGCTGTCGGCGTTAAACGGCCCCGGGCAGGAGCCCTGGAACGGTCCCCTCCGGTGCTGCAGCGCTGACCCCGGCAGGGAGACCTGCACTCTCTGTTTCTCTCTGAAACATCCATTCCCCACCATCTGGTTCCTCTGGGTAAGAAAACTGAACACAGAATACTCTTTTCTGCCATGATCCTCACTGGGGTAGACAACAAATACGGTATTACTGAGTGATATAATTGTCAGCATTTAAGGCCTGAAGAGAGGGGAATTGTGGTTAATAGCTTACATCAATAAAAAGAGCTTCGGTGAAAAACCACAGTGCACTTACTACAAATGTTATTCTGTTGCGCTGGTGTAAATATTTACAAAGGTAGATACATAAAAAGGAAATATAGCTGTATATAAAATGTATTTGCTGCTATAAATTAGATATTGCACTGTTGTGTATTACACATTTTATAGATACATGCATAATAAATTATATATATACGCCCATGCATACATCTATATAAAAAAGAAATAAATAAGAATGCTTGGCCAAAGTTGGTTAGAAGGGAGCGAGGAAAGATAAATTCCTTCAAGCTGCGATACGTGGCTGCAGTCACTCAATGAAGTTTCCAAAAAAATAAATCAAGGAAGAAGGATATTCAACTTTTTATTGACTTCCTGTTAATAACTTTCTAAACAAAAACTGATCAACAGTAATTTGCTGTTCCTGTGTTACAAAAAAGCTCTGGCTGCCAGGTTCTGGAGAGGAAGCAGCCCTGGACTGCGTACGTAGGGAACTACAGGATTTATGGATGCACGTTCAGCAGCGCAAGCAGAGCTTGCCTATGCGCGACAAGCAGACCATCTGTTTCAAAGACTGCTTTTTGTTTGGCAAGATTTTCAGTATCGGATGCCAGAGCTATAATACCAGATATATCATACAGAAAATACTAAATATTATACTACTTTTTTCTCTCCAAAATAGTGAAAGGGATATAGTTTATTATCATAAAGAATTGTGTTCCTCATACAAAGTAAATGCTTGTATTTCAGGTATGTTTTGGGGAAAAATAACCATCAAGGATATGATCTTTCAGTAGTACGTATAATTTAGACTAAGAATTAAGAATTTAAAAACATGTGAACAGCAATGTTTTCTAATGCTATGGAAAAAACCAAAATCATCTTACAGTCATAAAAATTAGAGCAACAGCTGATATTGCACATTACTGTTGCTCATCGTTTTGTCTGGGTGCAGGACAACTGGCTTCATACTTTTTCTTCAAGCCTTTCAAATATATACGCAAACTGTCTGGGTCCAATCTAGAATTTCTGGCAGTCTGAACCAGTCTCATTGCTAAATGGTATACGGCTCTCTGTTTCATCATCTCAGGAGTGCTCTTCTGCCTGTGCTGTTCTTAGAAACATACACATGCATTAAAATATGAAATCAGCTATGTTCTATTATTAAAATAATAATATTAGCTATTTTCCAGCCATTTATGATCTTATGATTCTTGGTTTGTCCGCTAACATTACATACAATACGCCTTAACCCTAAGCACTGCTTTGTGTTCTCACCTAACACTGATCTTCAGTATAATCTTTTGTAACCAGTTCCAGGAACACAAATTTTAATGAAATCTATTTTCATAAAACCATAGACAGTGCTTACCCTATATCCTTTCAGAAGCTTAAAATTTTAGTTTTATAAAAACTGTGAATTATAGTATTATAATTTTCTACTACATACCAAAATTTGTTTTGCAATATGATTTGTGATTTCCTTTGCATCCAAAATTACGGTTGATGGCAGTGAGGAAACTTCTGCAGCTTTTAATCCTAAACATATAAAACACAAATCAGGATTTTTGATGTAATTATGTAATTGTTTTTCCTACCTCCCACACCATGTCTGCCAGAATTAGTTTAGCCGATTTTTTAAAAGGTGACATTTTCATTTTAATTAAAATAGTTTTTATGTACATTTTCTCCTTGTGTGTCATTTTTTTTTTTAAAAAAAACAGTCTGTTTTTGAGAGTTACAAAATGTCTACTTTGTTGTAGTGCTTCCTCTAAGATACACTTCCACGTGAAATTACTGCTGGTATACTCTTAACTGTGCAGGATGAGACACATTAGGGGTTAAAGGAAAAAAATGGCACAGGGATGTTAACAGCTTTCTCTGTTCAGTTTAGTAATTTGTCAGGCTGGAAAATACTAATGTCGAGCTAAATGTGCTCTCCATTAAACCCAGACGTCATGTTTCAGCTTATACTCTGTTGCCACTAGCCAAACTGCCAGATACTCAGAGTAAGAAAGAGATGCAAAATATTTTTTTGCTTCAACATGATTTTTTTACTTTTTCCTTTGCCTGTGGCCATGGCTGTTCTGAGGAAATTCTGTGCTTCATCGGGTGCTTTAATACTGTAGGGTCAAAAATGAAAAAGGGTCAAGAGGAGCCCTTACACTCTTTCTTAGAACGTAGCTTTGCTCAAGTAAGGTAAAGCCAAGACACACCAACGCTGAGTTACTAAAGGTCTCCTGCTCTCTGAGAATACTCTCTAAACATGATTTTTCTGAGTTAGTGGTGTTGTAGCATCTGAAATTGACCTTATGCTGCCAAAGGTAAAGGAACTTATTCTGAAATTCTGATAAATGTTTTAAGTCCAGTTAACTGAAGTTTGACTGGAATAATTTGCAGTCTTTAGTTACCGCTAGCTTGCAAAAATCACGTGTAACTGATGTCCTATTGATTTAATATCAACCGAATCAAGGATCCAACTTTAGAATCTAGTATTTGGAAACATACGGAATTCTGTAACTCTTTAAAACATGTAGTTATGCCTTATCGTCACTCATTAATTTCTTTATTGACCCTAATCCATCGATTTGTACAGTCTTCAGTATGATTTATTCTAAAGTCAAAAGAGAAGTAAACCCACTTACCTGAGAACACTGATGCTTTAACGGAACCTCGAAAAATAGCCTTAGCCTGATACACAGTAAAATTCCTGTTCTTTTTCAAAGACACTTGATTTCTTTTTGCTAATCAAAAAGGGCCAAGATGCTGTTTCACTGATATATCGCTATTTATGGCAGACACATAATTGAGTTTTACATAACACAAACCTCAGCACTCACAGCTTTAAGTTGCTCCAGAACTTTCACTTGCTTCCACAAGCAGAGATTAAATCAAGTACTGCCTGCTCAGAACGGCTCATCAGAGGTGACTCAAGTAACTACTGACATTACTAAAATGCTTTTTTCACTACAAAATTGCATGTAAGTTCTTCATGGTACCCCAAAGTACTATCTAACTACATGGTTACTTAAAACTCACAAGTATTTGGAACGTACTACAGATCTGCAGTTATTACTCTGAGAGAGAGATTCAAACTCAGCAGAAATCTGTCAGTAGAAAAATACTGTTAGATGCCTAATAACTGAAATAGCATCTTATATAATCTTTGCCAAATTAAAGCCATAGTGGAATCCGTTACCGTAGTTCTTTTCCTCTGTATATCCTTTAGAAAGTGTGTAAGTGTAAGCAATTTTCTCCTTATTTCCAGCACTGCTTCTCACGTGTTGCACTTCAAAATGGTAATTTTCCACATTGGGATATAAAGCATCTATATGACACAGTTCCAGGAAATGCGTAGCAAACAATGTAAATGCCTAAATAAGGAAACAAGAAAGAAAATTTATTTTGGAAATTATCCTGGAATGAATTACAATAAATAAGAAAACTCAAGTGTCCTCACAGATGTCCAGGTTTTCCTCCAAAACATGGAAAAGCTGTCTTTAAATTACTGAAGCAAATTAAAATCTCTAAGCAACGAGTTCTACCATTGGCAAGGATATCTGTTCCAACTGGGGATTCTTCCACTCCTTTCTCAAAAGAAGGAAAAGAATATCAGAAGTAACAGAAAATCCATGATGCCTACAAAATTTCATTAGGGTTAATGTGAATGATTGTCAAATGGTTGCCTTAATATTTTCTAGGAATGTTTTGCCAGAAGTAGAAGCTACAGAAAATATCTGAGCTTTTTGAACCAAACTACACCACAAAAGCACTCTGAATAAACTCTGATGAGAAACTGAATACCTACACGCTTATTTCAAGAAACTGACAACAACCTGGGGCTGATCATATAACTAGTAGTAGAGGTGAAACTTTCAACCCATCTAAAACCATCTTCCACTGTTGTAAACAAGCCTCTAACCTCTGTGACCAATTCATAAGTTGTGTGGAACTACCACTGTACTTCAGAAGGGTAACAGCCAAGTAAAGAGGTTCACCTTTAACACTCAGGCAAACAAAGCTGTACTAAGTGAAACTAAAGAGAATGGGTTATTCTCTTTCTAGACAGAAATGCAAGCTTAGGAGCAAGTTGGAAAGAGATGGTGACCAGTGTACTGGTTTTGGCTGGGAGAGAGTTAACTTTCTTCATAGTAGCTGGTACAGGGCTGTGTTTTGGCATGTGCTACAACAGCGTTGATAACACACTGATGCTTTAGCTATTGCTGAGCAGGGCTTGCGCAGCCTCGAGGCCTTTTCTGCTCCTCCAGCCATGGGCTGGGGGGACACAAGTTGCTGGGAGGGGACACAGCTGACCCCCACTGACCAAAGGGATGTCCCACACCATATGGCAGCAATAAAAGCTGCGGAGAAAAAGGAGAAAGGAGGGACATTCAGAGTTACTGCGTTTGTCTTCCCAGATCACCATCACGCATGACGGAGCCCAGCCTTCCTGGGGATGGCCGAGTACCTGCCTCCGATGGGGAGCGGTGAATGAATCCCTTGTTTTGCTTTGCTGGCGCACACAGCTCTGCTTTACCTACAAAACTGTCTTTATCTCAGCCCACGCGTTTTCACAGTTTTACCCTTCCGATTCTCTCCTCCACCCCACAGGGGGAGAGGGCGAGCGGCTGGGTGGGCCTTGGCTGCCTGCTGGGGTTAAACCACAGCAACCAGTGAACAGAAGTGCTGTTTATGTCAGCATTTTTTCTCTATCACTGTAATTCCTCCTATTCACCAGTTATGAAAAATATCATATTTAGTCAAGAAATCTCTACAAAACTGAAGTTAAATTATGAGAAAATACTATATTTACTTTCAGCATTGCAAAATAATTATTAGGTTTAAATTTTTTTCAAAACAGAATTACCTTTAAATTCAAGAGATATTCACAGGCGGCATAACAAATGCCAATACCTTCTTCAGCACTGGTACCTCTGCCAAGTTCGTCAATTATGATGAGTGATTTGTCATTAGCATTTTGCATGATGTATGTTATCTAGGAAAATATGTAATGTGTTATCATTCGTATAAACTCATTTTTTAAAAACTGTAAAAGGAATACTGCTGCTAATAGGAATACTTTGTGTTACTCAGATTAAATTTACTGCAGAAATTTTAAAAAACCTTGTCAGATCCATAAATTTTACCTTTTCACAGCTTTCAAACAGCCGTCAATTCTAATTAAGCAAAGACTGATACTCAGCACTCTTTCTCTTTTCCATTGAACATAACACTTCCCCTCAAAGTCATATCGGTTTGGTAGAGAGAACTGAGAGGGCTTAGGCTCCTACAAATAATTATTTAAGATCTAAGAAATAACAAAACGTTGAAACTACCTTCCAACAGAGCACTGATTTTTACTTATACTTGTCTATCTTTTTATTTAAGATATGCCTGGTTTTCTGGGACTCATCATCGAGGTAACAGATGAAAGCCGAATTTTTGACTGCTTTTCAAAGTACACTCTTTCAGTAGAAAGATACCTGAACAGTTTATATTAGCTTAAGAATAAAAATGGGCCTTGGACCCTGGATGGGCTATTTTTAATACCTCTTTCATTTCCTTCATGAATGTTGATGCATTTGTTTCTATATCATCATCCATACCTATTCTGGTAAAAATTTGCTCTGCGATTCGAAAAGAACAATACTCTGCTGGGACATAAGAACCTACAAAACAAGTAAAATATGAGTTTTCTCATACCAGTGTGACAAATGCCAATTTGGGGGAAAAAAACCCAAATAAGTGTTACGCTTGGTCTTTATGCACTGTAGAGAATGCATCTCATTCTATAAAGTTTCATAAAATTATGTTCTACTTTATAAGAAAATATATTATATAAATACCATAATTAAAGCAGCTTATCAATAAAACGTTAAGAAATCATATGCCTGAAGCTGTGTGTCAGTCTAAAGAGATGAAAAAGTAAGAATAAACACTAGGATTAATTTACATTTCTATAGCCATTGATTTACTAATCCCAAAGAATCTTAAAACAAGATTGTATTGCCTTTATCAGACTTTGAGGATTATTAGTTTTATCATAGAATCTTCATGGTTGGAAAGGACCTTTGAGATCATCGAGTCCAGCCATACACACACAAAAAAACCCTGCCTACGATCTCTTATTGAATGGAGAAGGGCTGGAAACCTGCCAATAGGCTTTACTGTCCTCCTTTATTCATATTAGACTCGTGTTTTTGAGAGCAATTCCAGAAGAACTTTCAGTTGTTGGGCACTGGACCCACAAACGTTCTATTCCCTATTGCTAAATACTTTCATTCTAGTAAGAGTTAGTGTCAGCCTATTAAGGTCTTTCTCCTGTGCTACCAGCCATACCTTTAAGTAAAAATCATGAGGAATTCCTGAGTTCAGGGATGAGTCACAGGCTTTACAAGTAGTTTTTTTTACTTTTCTAATTTTAGTGATAGAACCCTGTAGTATTTATTACTACTTTTATTTGAGGTAGATGATTATTTATCTATTAATCCTACTTGTCTGCAAGCATGTTTCTCTACATAAGCGAGCTATGCTCAAATTCACACACACATAGCCTGACTTCAAGGACACTCACTATCAATGTAGTATAAGGTGTTAGATTGGGTTAAAGCGCTCCAAAGAATTAAAGAATACAGCTGTGCTTCTCCTAAAGACAGACTGGAGAAGCTTCTAGGTACGCAGATGGGGTCCCCTAAGTTTCCAGTGGCAGACCCAAAACCTTGCAGTGGCCTCAGTCAGCAAAACAAGAGATAGTAGAAGCAGACAGACTAAGTTACCTGTTACTATTTAGATAGAATCTTATTCTAGAAGCCAAATCATTCAACTTCATAAATATTTTTAACTAGAAAACAGTAAATGTGCTGCAGAAGATTACTAATGCGGTACACTCTTACTCACCAATCTGTGCCATAATTTGACAGAGAGCAATCTGTTTTAGGTATGTTGATTTTCCACTCATATTTGGTCCTGTAATAATGACAAAATTGTTACCCTCTGTCAGATACGTGTTGTTAGACACAGGTTTTTCCATAGCTATCTTTTCAAGAATGGGATGCCATCCCTGCTTGATTGCTAAAGTATCTGTAAACTCTGGACGAACTAAATGAGAAAAAGGATACAGAACATTGCAAAGTTAGTACGGAAACCTTCACTGGTGCATTTTGAAATAAAGTAATTTTTGCAGAGAAGTCAAAGTCTGTGGTGCTGATTCCACGATTTTTACTTTCCTATACTGAGCAAGACTAACATCCAGCACTTGAGAAGAACTACCAGCCACTTTCAGATACAGATTCTGATTGTCATGCAAGTCTTCATGTTAATTACTACAAAAAGAATCCCATAACTCACACTTAATTTCTCAATTAAAATTCTGTGTTTGTGTTCTGTAGTAAGTAGGGTTGGGCTCCAGTAATAAAGAAAAATACAAAGAGCAAAACCTGAAAAGTAATTATAACAGAAAACCTGAAGGCCAGTTTCATAGCTAATACATTTTTAACAATTTATTTTTATACTGCTATGAGCATATAAAGTACAGGGGTCGTGAACTCTGTTACTACTGCATATACATCTTATTACAGAAGCACAGGAAACAAGGAAGCAGCATTTCTTCTATTTTGGTTATATTTTATCATATTGATTATTTGACTGTATACTATAGCTACCCAGATCCATTTGATACTGTGACTATCTATATGTATTCTGTCAAAACACAGTTCTTTTCTGAACCTTTTCCATATGGCTCTTCTTTGTCTGCCTCAATGGCAGCACCTCAGGCTAACAAGGAAGCACTGTTAAATTTGGTGGTCTGTTTAAATGGAGCAGCCTTCAAGAAAGAAGCCCAGAAAGGTTCTTCAGGTTTAATCATTGGGGAACTCTAATACCTGGTGTGGATTTTAGTCATTTAGTGATTTAGATGAGAAAGTCAAGTGTCAAAGGGGACTGAAAGCTACAATGACAGTCCATTTATTTTGGTGGATAACACATTTGTGCCTGGCAGTGCAAACTGCAGGTGTAGATTTATGGGAAAAGCTAAGTGGCTTTGGTCTTACTGCTGAAGAAAACCTGTGCTCTGATTCATGTGGCAGGAAAAGGCTGTGATACCTCAAGTGTATCAGCTACTGTTCAGTTACATATCAATTCGTGTGCTACGACTGGAATCATCAGCACATGAAGATTCTCAGCCCATACTGCAAAGTAAACAGATCCTGCTCACAAACTGGAAATTACATAGCAGAATCAGTAATGATGATCTCGTACATTTCCTGAGATGGGCTCCAGACCTGAATTAGTATCTACACCATATTGTACTGTAGGTAAGTATCTCAGGTCAGCATTAACGGAAGACAACGCACTCGATTTGTACATTGCAGAACTAGGCTATGGACGCAAGATGAACAATACGCAGGTAAGCACATGATCCTGGATTCCTTAGAAAACTCTACTTCCAAAAATGTCTAAAAATGCTACAGAAATTGAGGCAGATAAACAAAGGTAGCCACATATTTTAATTTTACAGTATATACTTAATGTTGATCTGCTTATATTATCTTGTGCCCTTTCAGAACAGAAGTGTAAGCTCAGAATGTTTACAGACTTCGTGCTTTTGAACAGAATATGCTCACACTGGATATCTTGAAAAGACTGGCTGTGAAGGCTTACAGCAGCCAAATAGCAGAATGTAATTTCAATGAATGGAAATAGAAAGAACATCAGCACAAAACTGGCGAGGACAGACCAGAGACACTAACTTAGAGCCTACTAAGACCCAGAAAAATAAATGACGTCAGTTTAACAATTGGAGAACGAGACAAAAAGGCCTGGATATTCTCCAAGAGGAGGGTCTTTATCTGGCCCATGCCAGAATCAAAGAAGAAACTTACCATAATCGGAAAGAGTGCAGGCATGGGCAAATGAAAGCAGCATATCCAGCATTGACACAATGTCAGACAGCTTGTAAAGGCAATGAATGTGTTCATAAATCTCATTCAGTAGTTTACACACTATTCTGAAATAAGACACTGATTTAGTTGTTAAATAGTACATACTGGCACTCTATACAAGTTACAGAAAAAAAGCAAGTTAATAATGTACACACGGCATACATTAGGATAGCAGGTTACTCATAAAATGCAATCACCTCTGCCAGGTGCAAGCAAATGTATAAATTTCTTTGAAGAAAATTAAGATCTTATACCATCATCTCAGATCAAATTCTGATATCAGACACACAGCTCAAATACCAACACCTCATAAGACAGCTTCACAAAGATAATGAACCAAAAATACAGCTACGGAATCAAGTATCTTTTATTAACATGTCAAATACAACTCTAATTCTCTTAGGCCTTCATGTTAATAAAAGCCCCACATGGTTTCTAAAAAGAATTACCTTAAAATTGACACGCAACATTACACTTAGCAAGTCTTCTGAGATAGCAGAGCAACATGACATGCAGCAAGGACAAAATACAGAAACAGACCGTTTACTGTAAATGCAAGGAACTGATTAAAAGTAAAGATTCTGCATTACAAAATGAATGCATTCATTTGGTCATTTTGTATAATTCACCCATAAAAATTTAATATATATGATGGCCACCCTTATTAATAAATGCCTATATATTTGTAATCACATTTAATACAATATAGAGTTTGTAGGCTTTTTTTGTCTCAGGAAGTACCCTTGATCAGTGTCGCTTTGGAATATTTCTGTAAGTAGCCACTTAACAGAAAGACACCTTTAAGAAACCATGTAATTAGCTGTTAATTGGACAAAATAAATGTACTTAGCAAATATTAGTTTTAATGGTCTTACAAGTAGGTCATGTGATATATCTCTCTCAGGGACTCCTGACATCTTTCATTCATTTTTATTAAATCTGCTGAAGTGAAGCTGTATGTGTTTTTCATTTTAGTGATCTACAAGGAATTCAAACCAACAATAAGAACTTGGCGTGTTATCAGAAACAAAAATAGTTTCTAAAAAGCAAACTGGGAACAATCAAGGAAAAAAAGCGGATAAAATAATACCTGGTTTCGTTTTTCCCATATACATTTTTATGAAAAATCCATCTAAGAGAATGCAGTTATCAGCATACACACAACATAATTGCATGTAATTGCACATTTCTGAATATATTAATTATAACCAGAAATAGGGCAGCTATAAAAACATACCAGTTATACCGTCATTTACTTCTAGATATATTCACTGAAATTATTTTAACTGTTGCTTAAATTGCTATGTAATATGTACTTTATTAATGTATTATACATTTTATATACAGTCGTTATACAAACATATGAAAAACCATATCTAGTATAGATACCTTTGTAAATTCTGAAGGAAGTTGGCCATTGGGTAATGTTGAACAATCAACATTCATCTGGATAAAAAATCCACGTGCAGAGCTGAAACTTGTTTTCATTGGTAGGTTGTACTTTTCTGCAAGTTGTGTTATCATACCTACATACCACAAATAAATATTTGACCTAAATTACATACATTCATGTGCATACACAAATACACAGGTTTGTGTTGGTACTAAATTGCATAGTTAATGTGATTTATAGGTGTTGAATGTGTCAGGTAAGTAAAATGACAAGAGCCCTTAGAGGTGGGTCTCCAGAGAGTTAAGTAACATATTAATGTAATAAATCTGTCTGCAAAAAGCCATTGGGGAAAAAAAAAAATCCAGCGGAGAATCAGATAAATTCATGTGTTCTTTAGACAGTTCATGCATTTGACCAACTCCCACGTGGGCCTAACTATGGAAAGGGAAGTCTGCTCAAGCACTCAGCATCAGTGTCTACTCCGTAGACAGAATACAAACTGTAGGCTAGGGACTCTGTTTTTAACCAGTTCGTGATTCTAAGCAATCTTCCTTCCCCAGGCTGAGGGTAATGCTTTACATTTGTACTATCCCCCTTAGATCCATCTTGTTCCTAGCTAAAAAGATACCATATGCAGGAAACTGTTAGAAGAACATGTACTATAAGATCATGGGAATTCTGAATACTGCAAAGACTGTAACAGTGTGGTACTCCTGTAAGAAGAAAGGATGGTGTTACTTAGTGGTGTTTCCCTGCTGCTCATTGCTCTAAGCTTGCCCACTCTCATGTTCCAACCACTCACAACATAGACTAGCAACTTGGGACACAGAATCATAGAATGGTTTGGGTTGGAAGGGACCTGTAAAGATCATCTAGCCCAATTTCCCTGCCACAGGCAGGGACGTCTTTTGCTAGATCAGGTTGCTCTAAGCCACATCCAACCTGACCCTTGAACACTTCCAATGATGGGGCATCCACAACTTCTCTGGGAAACCTGTTTCAATATCTCATCACCCTCATCATTAAAAATTTCTTCCTTAAGTCGAACCTAAACCTCTTTCAGTTTAAAACCATTGCCCCTTGACCCTTAAGTCGAACCTAAACCTCTTTCAGTTTAAAACCATTGCCCCTTGACATGTCAATACAGGCCCTGGTTAAAATAAAAAAAAAGAAAAAAGTCTTTCTCCCTCCTTGAGCCCCCTTTATATATTGAAAGGCTCCCAGAGCTTTCTCTTCTCCAGGCTGAACAACCCCAACTTTCTCAGCCTTTCATCACAGGAGAGGTGTTCCAGCTCTCTGACCAGTTTGTGGCCTTCCTCCTGACCTGGTCTAACAGGTCCATGCCGTTCTTGTGCTGTGGAACCCAGAGATGGATGCAGTACTCCAGGTGGGGTCTCACCAGAGCAGAGCAGAGGGGAATAATCGCTTCCCTTGACCTGCTGGCTACGCTTCTTTTGATGTAGGCCAGGATACAATTGGCTTTCCAGGCTGTGATCACCTATTACCAGCTCATGTCAAACTCTTTCAGCCACCAGTATCCCCAAGGCCACCTCTGCAAGCCATTCATTCCCTCAGCCTATATTGATACTGGGGGTCACTCTGACCAAAATGCAGGGCCTTGCACTTGGCCTTGCTGAACTTCAAGAGGTTCGCATAGGCCCACTCCTCAAGCCTGTCAAGGTTCCTCTGTATGGCATCCCTTCCATCTAGAAAATCAACTGCACCACTCAGCTTGGTGTTGTCTTCAAACACGCTCAGGGTGCACTCAATCCTACTGTCTATGTCATTGATGAAGATATTAAATAGTATTGGTCCTAACACAGACTCCTGAGGGACACCACGTTTTACTGGTTTCCACCTGGGACAGTGAGCCATTGACTGTAACTCTTTGGGTGCAGCCATCCAGCCAATTCCTTATCCATCTCATACCCATCTCTCATTTCTTAGTCCATCCATCAAACCTATCTCTCTCCAATTTAGCAACAAGTATGTTGTGGAGGACCATATCACAGGCCTTACAGATGTTCACGTGGACAACATTTCAGTCTTGGAGTCACTTAAGACTTTAATCCAGTAAACAAGAAAAGAGAGAAGGAGCCTTTCTGCAAGTATGTGGGCTACAGTGAAAACAATTAAGGGGAACACATCTGTTCACACCTTCTGGAATGCTAGCAGCTACCAAATTTTGGAAGGTTTAGGAAATAACTAAAACAACAATAGCATCTGTACTTTTCACTGTAAAATATAAGAATGTAGAACGTAAGACTAGAAGGAAACAGGAAGCTCACAACATGTGACAGATGCTAAAGCTTCTGATGCTCTTTTAAGTTTCCAATTACATAGTAAACTAAGAAAATGGTGCTTTAGCAAGAAATCAACACTAAAAAAGGGAGAACTATTCCAGAAGGTATTTTTTTTTTCATCTATATTGACTTAATGATAAACAGGAAGGCTACTAAGGCACAGTAGCAGACATTATGCTAAAATTCCTTTCATTTGTATTTTCCAACTCTTAATAGCTTGGCTACAAAGTAGTCCACAGATAGATCAAGACTGCTTAAAACATAAAGAACAAGGAACTCGGAAAGTTTTCTTCACTCTGAGGGTGGTGAGCCCCTGGCCCAGGTTGCCCAGAGAAGCTGTGGCTGCCCCATCCCTGGAGGGGTTCAAGGCCAGGCTGGACGGGGCTTGGAGCAACCTGGGCTGGTGGGAGGTGTCCCTGCCCAGGGCAGGGAGTTGGAATTAAGGTTGGATCTTTAAGGTCCCTTTTAACCCAAACGATTCTTTGGTTTTATGATATTTAAATTCAAGAAGCTAAAACAAAGACTCACGTTTCATGCAGAATGTTTTAGTTGGAATAATTCTGTTCTGTTATTTTAGCTTTTTAGTACTTTTAGAGGACAAGGAGCAACAGTTTTAATTACAGGAATCACAATATAACCATCAATTTCATTAAAATAAAACTGAGTTTTTATCTACAAAAGGAGAATCTCAATGTGTATCTCAAAAGTATACTAATACCAAACACTTTTTACATATGAGAAGGTTACAATACACACAATTACATGGCTTCTAAATGCCAGGTGCAATGTACTTGGAACTCCAAATAAATAAAGTCTTGGTTTAGAAATACCTGCTATGTCATCAACAATTTCTGTGTATGTTCTGCGAGCTATGTCAAGGAATTCATTGATGTTAGGCTTAACAGCATAGCATTTCTGGGTCCTCATACTCAGACATCCTTTTGTGTACCTTGTATCGTCATTAATTACAGTTGTAATCTTCTCAAGTATAATTCTGAATCTGCAATAGTAGTTGTATTTCTAATTAGCTACACGATACTTTATGATTTTTATTTGCAGTATCATCCCAAGACTACAAGTAAGAGTATTACAAATAACAGAAGAAAATTACCTACTGTTAAAAACAAACACTAAATTTCATGTCTATTTTTGCCTCAGAATGCAGTATGACTGTACCAAAGTCCAACCAAAGACACGATTCCAATCATTGGGAGATATAAATTATTTTTCAAATATACAGGCAACAGTTGATTTTTGCATTACTATGGGGACTCTAGGAAACCACTACTTCTGTCGTTTCAGAATTATTTCTAATGGAGTACAGCTCATCAACAATTGCAGTATTATAGCTAACTTTGTTTTGCTTTTTTTCCCTGTATTTGTTTTTTAGTTGAAAATTAGAAATTGACCATTAAAATCAGCTTTTAGGCAAAAGAATTGAGCTATACCTCTAACTACAAATAAAGACGCAACATCTTTAATCTTACAGACATTCTAAGAAAGGTGAGAGTTTCTAACATACTAGCTAAAGTATTATGATAAATACCTTGTATCTTCAAGAGAACTGTAATAAGCTTTTAGCAGAGGTGTGTTACAGCTTCTTAAAGCAGCCTGTTGAAGATTAAAATATGGACATGAACAATTAACTTCTTTTTGTAGCCCTTTTAAAGGACTGAAAGTTCTTAGATGCACAGAGGCTTATTAATGGTTGCATAAGCAGCTTATGGAATCTGAGCAGGAGTTTCAGTTAAATATTCGTTATAAAATCAATTATTCAGGTAATGGTAAGAATCCAGTTCTTAAAAGCATTAAACTCAAGTGCATATTTTCAATTGGCTTAAGGATTAACAAACTCTGTTGGCAGTATTGTGTTCTGCAAGATATAAAGTAAATACTATTTTTTTTTACTTGATGATCCATATTGGTCCCTTCCAACTCGAGATACTCTATTTTATATTCTGTGAAATTTAACAAACTGCACCATATAAAAAGTAAGGACAAAACATTCTGTACCCTATTTAAAAAAAAAAAAAAAAAAGAGACAGTTACTTTTAGAGGCTCCACAAGTTCTAGAGTATGTTTCAGGTAGATTAAATTTGTTATTTTTGATTCCGCAGCTTTAACCTGTTGAAAAATTTTACAAATATCAGAGATGTTTGTATGTCTCCCTGTTTAAAAAAGTACTTAAGAACTAGCAGACCTAGTACTGTTAACTGTAACAGGTTTATACTTTTAATGAAAATTGCTAAAATACTTTATAAGCTCACTTTGACAACTTGATGTATAACTTTAGGTAAACATTTACCTGAATTTTACATTGCCTATGTGAGAGTTTGCCCACCAGTATTTTCACATGTCTGCACTGATAATGATTGACTCTGAGAACACTCTGCTAACCCAAGCCATGAAAACTTCTCTGTATACACAGCTCTATGCAAGCTCTACATAGCTTGTCAAGTCTTTCAAAGTGAATACATTACGCATCGTAATTAATTAGCATAGCCCTTTTCATAAATGCTGTTAAACGCAACATAACCTGATTTGGTTGACTTATCTTTGGTTAATATGTTTATATCCTTAAACATGTGCCCGTGTAATTGAAAAAAAAATTCCAAAAATGTTTAAAAATGTTGGTTCCTATAATGACTGCTCTTCAAAAAGTTTTGCATTTGTATTTCCCTACTTGTATACGGAATTTCCCTATAAATCCTGAGGAGGAAAGATGAGTTCTAAGGAACCTGAATCTGAAGGTATATTCCGTAATTCTCCCAAAGGTTATCTGTGATGGAATCCTTCTCTGTCAGTCAAGTTCCTGAATGCACTCTAACGGATACAACACGAGGCGTAAGGCACTCATGCACACTGAAACCATGGCTGCCACTGTCAAGTGGATAAGGGATAAAATACCTTCCTGATGAATGAAGTCTTAGCATATGCAGATAAAGCATTGCTTGTCTTTCAGATGAATTATGTTGTTATAAGAATTTACTGCTTTATTGTCTAGTTACACTTTTATGAATAAATGCTTTTATCTGCGCTTCATTTTAATCTGCCTTGTAAGATGTATGATTTAAGGTAACAGATAAGAGCAGGGCACTCTTTTAATCCGTAAAACAGGATGCTGAGAAAACTTAAGAGTAATACTTTCTCCAATATATTACTTATTCCTGGCATTCAAAGGTTAACAGAGAAGCATGGGTGAAGTTGAGAACTTCAGAAGGGACTTCCAGATGCTATTCATAACCTAGATATCTCCCTGTGTGCTTGAGACGTAAGGTTGTCTGCTTATGACAACAGTCAGCGTGAGGGAACCTTCTGTCTCGTTCGGTCCTGCTTATGCTGTGCAAGCCAGTATATTGTTTTCTGTCAGCCAGTTGTTGTTCAGAGGGAATACCTAATTCCTGCATGAAAAAATTGCACTTAGCTCATAAAATGTCTGTGTCTTGGAAACTAACAGGTAAGTAATTCCCATTGCTGGCTTTGTATGTTTACACGATTGACCTGAATATGGATTTCAGTTTATCTATGTTACAAGCACAGCTGAGCAAAATCAGAGTGGTTCTTAAGAACCTTTCTCAAAATATTTTTTCAGGCAATAAAGACTAATTTCTATTGCTTTGTATTACACAAAAACCTAAGAAATTATTTAATTTCTAGTAAGAAAGATGCTTCATTTTCCTTAGGCTATAAAAAATTTTATTACCCTCCAAAAATAAGAGAGTAAATTTCTGTTATACGCTTTTTACTTTTATGCTGATGTGAAGAAAATTCCTCTCTCTCATCCTAGTGCCGTCGAATAGGATGTACACTTATGAAGAATAAAGATAGGGAGTGATGAAAAAGTATTTGTAAGTCAATTTGCATAAAATAAGATGAATGTGATTTTGAAACAAAGCCAAATTTTTCTAACATTCTCCTATGAGAATCTTCTACTGCTGTAAAATCCAACATACTCTCAATCTACGATAACATTAGTCCGTGTCTTTTTAAGGTGCAGTCTTTTTCTTATCATATCATGCATATTTATAGATCTCACATTTATGTATTGCATGTTATAGTCAGATAACTGATCGTGTAAGGTGTATTTCGAAACATACTGTATCTTGCTTTGGAATTTGTACCAAAACTGAAAGTAGTTGTTCTGTATCCAGGAATTTTGAGATAACTGTAAAACAAAAGTAAACAGATCAGACATTGAACTGAAATTGTAATAAAATCTATTTTTTTTTAATGCACACAATTACTTAGTTACTTATGCTAACTTTTTCTTTAACTCTATCTTCACAAAGTATCTACCAGGGAAAAAAACAGGTTAAAAATAGCGGCTACTTAAATTATTTTGTCACAACTATACTTACTACACCTAAGCAGGTAGTGATTCTTGTACATATATATCAATTCAGCGATACTCTTTTTGTGAGACTGAATTGTATTTCTCTTGTGATAAAGATTAAAATTATATGATTCACCTTCAGGTGGACTAACTTACACTCTGGTATTGTATTTTTTTTTACATTTGTCTAGACCACTATGTTTTATGAAGCAACATAAAAAAAATCTGCATACACAACAAGTATTAGATCAGCAATGCCTTTATTTGTTTTTAATGTATACATTATGTACACTTGTATACTTCCAACATAGTATGTATCTAGCCATATAGGTAAAGAGACAAACTCAAATTCTTCAAAAAAAGCTATTGGCTCACTGACTTTATCTGCTTTACCATTGAAATTCGCTTTTCTTAGCAAAATACTTGAGAAAAATATCACTATCATAATAAAGATTACTCACAAAAATTAAGTGTCCACTATGTGTCCCCCGACAAATCATAAAAATATACTTTTCAAACACATTGAATCACACTGCATACTTTCATAAATTAGAAGAAATGTTTAAAAATAAACATAATACTACATATTAAAAAAAATAAACCACTACCTGCTTGAAGACCAAAAAAGAGCTCCTCATCCTGGAGTAACTCCTGAACACAGTCCAGTCTCGTGTTAATTGTTTCGGTATCAACTAGTGGCTCCAGGATATTGGATCTAAGTCTTCGACTTCCACCTGGAGTTTTAGTGTAATTTAGGACACCAAAAAGCGTGTGACCATTCCTTTGAAAATAAAATGGATGTGACAAATACACTCACAAAAATAAAGATGGTAAACATCAAGTGACATTTTCAGGTAAGATTACAAACATACCTGACAAACTACTAACTTACCTTACAAACTACAAACTTGAGTCATGCTTTTGGGATGCTTAGCACCTCCCTATTTGCCTATTATACAAACTACAGCAGTTTAGGAAGTCAAGTAATTTAATGTAATTTAATCTAATATTAGCCCTCATTATATCATTTGCCAAAGTACAGAAATGCATTTGTACTCAGTATTTTCCTCATTTTTTGTACTAGTATTCCATTCGTACGGCAGTGGTGCAGTTCACATTTTTACTCTCAATTGAACTACTTAAATCCAAACAAATTAACCCTACAAAAGGAGACACATTATAATCTGAATTCAAATTCTAATCAGAACATTTTCGTTAAAATACATTTCTGAAAATTATTTAAAATACTTAGAAATCCAAGAGAAATAAGCATTGCTTTTATTTTTGTAAAGGACTTACAGTCAGCACAGGAGCCAAGTAACATGATTTATAAGTATTATTTTCATGTTCATGGCTTTTACATGTTACACATCCCAGGGTCTCACACTTAAGGCTTGATTGCATCTGTTTAAAGTAAACAGCCTCTAATATTTACATCTAGTACACACCTAAACAGTTTTCGAAACCTGAAACCTTCAATGCTATTGGCTTGAAAGACGGATGACGAGAACAGTGAGGCCACATAAACTCACTGATTGAAAACAGAACTTGAATAAGAAGAAATCTGATACAAGCATACAAAACAACATGAAGAGAGATAGCACAGCAACTCCTGAAATACCATGGTATAAAAGAGCAAAGCAACAGTCAAGAGAATTAAAAATGGGGGAAATTCAAAACCAGCTGTATTAAGGACATAGTTACCATAAGATACAACTCATGACAACACTTAAGGGTAACTCTACATTTGGGATAGTATCCACACTGCCTACCTTTAAGCAACTGAGGGCTCATTTTCCTATACAGTAAATGAAGAGAGACGAGACCCTTCAGAATTAAAACTGGCACAAGAACTTGATTTAGGTGTTTCTGGTGTGTGCCTCTACTATTAACTTTTACCTGTTAACATCTGATACAGAGAGACCTAACCGGTTTTAGGGCTAAGATCTATGTAACAGAAATAGCTGTGTGGGACCTGACTCAAACTGGCCACCGAGTCAGGAAAAATTCTCCAGTAATAATGCTTAAAAAAANAGAATCTTAATGCTGTTTGCTCCTGTGATCTCCTTCCCCTCAAAACCATCTGTGGAAGTAGAAGCAGCTTTCAGAGAAATGTTCCTCTGAGTTACAGTTACACATGAACCAACGGAGCAATCAAGGAACTGGGGGCAGAGTACGACAGATGAGCAAAAAACACTCTAGTTACCTCCCACTTGTGAAGAACAGATCTAACTGTGTACTCCACGATCCCCGCAAAAATTTTAAAAAAGAGAAAAGAAAACAAAATTAAAAAGAGCAGTGGTAGAAGGGTAAGAACAACTAATCACAGAATCATTTAGGTTGGAAAAGACCATTGCGTCCAACCATCAACTCCATTCTACAAAGTTCTCCCTTACACCATATCACTTAACACCACATCTAAACAAGTCTTAAACACATTCAGGGATGGTGACTCCACCACCTCCCTGGGCAGCCTATTCCAGTGTCTGACCACTCTTTCTGTGAAGAATTTTTTCCTAATGTCTAGCCTAAACCTGCCCTGCTGCAGCTTGAACCCATTCCCTCTTGTTCTATCACTAATTACCTGTGAGAAGAGACCAGCACCAACCTCTCTACAATGTCCTTTCAAGTAGTTGTAGAGAGTGATGAGGTATCCCCTCGGCCTCCTCTTCCTCAAACTAAACAGTCCCAGCTCCTTCAATCGCTCCTCATAAGATTTATTCTCCAGGCCCTTCACCAGCTTCGTTGCCCTCCTCTGCACTCACTCCAGCGCCTCGACATCTCTCTTGTACTGGGGCGCCCAGAACTGGGCACAATACTCCAGGTATGGCCCCACCAGCGCTGAGTACAGGGGGATAATCACCTCCCTACTTCTGCTGGTCACACTGTTTCTAATACAAGCCAGGATAGCACTGGCTTTCTTGGCGACCTGGGCACACTGCTGGCTCATGTTCAGCCACTTGTCAATTAGAACCCCCAGGTCCTTTTCTGCCAGGCAGCTCTCCAGCCACACTTCCCCAGGTCTGTAGCGATGCGTGGGGTTGTGGGCCAAGTGCAGGACCCAGCACTGGTCTAGTCAAATATGTCACTGCTCACAGCAGGGAGGTTTGAACTAAATGATCTTTAAAGGTCCCTTCCAATCCGAGCCATTCTATGATTCTGTGACATTTCTCCAAATGGAAAGTCCTTACAAAGTAATATTTGGAGAGTAAGGAATCTCCAGGCTCCCCTTTTAATATTACGGTGATGATATAAACGGGGACTTCTAAACTGAGGTGGATCTCAGAACTTGGCAGGCAGCAAAACGCAAGTTCCAAGTCTTTCTCTTTCTAGCCAGAAGCATAACAGCCTTGAGAAGGTAAGGCTTGCAGCTTCTTCTGCCTACAAGGCAAGTAACTCCTGGTGAAGAAAGTACTCCAAGCATGTGTTCTCTCATTGTGGAGAACCACCGTGCAATCAAAGACCTCATTGCACATGACCATCATTTCAGAAATTACATTGTTTGCCACTGTTCCTCCTTAGAGCTAAAAGAAAAAAACCCAACCAATCTTTCAAGCCTGGAGTGTTTATCTTGTGTAAAATTAATAAAACCTAGGCATTTTAATCCAACATAAGCAACTGCTTGCAGAAATGTTGTCCCTTCCGTTTCACAATCTGTGAAATTTTGCATCATTTATAAGTTTGAATAAAACAGAGACATCCATGTAAATGTAACTACGTATCATCTCTTCCCGCAATTTTCTTGTAGAATTTCCTATGCCAGAAATTTTGTGCTGAATTGTAATGCATTTTTCTGTCCATATGTTTTTTTTAAAAGCTCTGAATGATATATAAATTCTGTCATACAGAAATAAACATAATGGTCATCTCTGACACAAACGTCAAGGAAACTTGGTGAAAGACAACTTTAAAAAAGCGTAATTTGTCAACTTAAGCATTCTTACCGAGAATCTCTGTTATTAATTACTAGTTCAAGATTTTGCGCTGATGATGAATCTATCATAGCTGTTTTCTCGCTTCCCTGGAAACGCACCTTGAGTGATTTAGGAGCATAAACTGAATTTTGAATAAATTCAACATATTTTAGCAAAGCTGCAGCAGCTGCAAGACAGTAGTACCTTGGAAAGAAATAATCTTTAATGAATGCTGAATAGTGCTATTTAAATACCAGAAAACTGAGCATTGTACTACAGAAATCACATTCATGCTTCTGCTTGACAACTACTAGGACTGATAGCACTGAAAAAGCAGTATGTTTTAAGTATCCACTTACTTACACATGTATAGTGCACATATATGCATGTAAATCAAATATTCGTGAGAGTGTCTGCACGCTTGACACCCCACACTATACAGCTGGTATTGTGAACATACATATTGCAGTAGTTACACGTGACTTGAAATCAAGACCCAGGCCACCGAGTATCACTACCTAAAATTGTTCGTACAAGGAAAACATTTGCTGAGGCCAGAAAGGCAGGCAATCATAGCTGTTAAGTTGTACCTTTAAGGAAAGAATGAAAAGGAGAAAGGGGAAAGTTGTGAACACTAAAAAAAAAAAAAATAATCTGTAATGGTCTTTCTATTTAAGTTTCTAGATATATCAGAAACACTGGAGATCAAAACAAAAGAATGGCTCTGTTTTTGATTTCTAACTTCTGCAACGAGCCACATATTTGTGTTCTAAGTACGTTAAAAGCTGTTAGAAACTTATCTGGACACAGTATGCTTTTTCCTAATTTAAACGTACTTTGATTGAACCTCCATGAAAACGGTGCTGAATTCAGATGCACACAATTGTTCTATGTATTCCAAACCCTTTGTTTCATTGAAGTATTTTCTTTGAACCGTTGTAAAAGTCACATTCTGTGAAGATGGGGGGAAAAGCAAATAGTTTAAAAAGTTACAAAGGATTTTTCATCAGACATACTTCTTTATTTTTCCAGTGATATGCGTTTCCAAGAAAATCTATCAACTGATTCAGCAATATGTCACTGTAGAAGATTCATTCTAGCTTATTAGCACAAGCAAGCCACACTGTTGTCATACATCTTTCCTTCTCTCTGGTAATGAGCACATATAAAAATGCTCACTCTGCTGTTTTGAGCAAATTAATATAGACTTTTTCTCGGATACTGTTTTTCCTCTCAAGACATGGCTACTCCAAATTTTGAATTTAACCTGGATTTGGTTAAAATTAATGAATGTTTGGGAAGAGTTATTTTTGTGTACTAGCATCAATGCTCACATTCAAACTGTAGCTTTCTGTTGCCAAGGTTTAAGCCCAAGGGATGATTATCAAACCTTCAACGGTAAAGAGGGAATAAAGATATGCAGGTCAATGTAACTGAATGTTTGCAATGTCCGACTGATTTATGCAAGAGAGAGGTCAGGAAGTAAGAGAGGACTTGCGAAGAAGCCATCATCAGCATAGACATGGAAGCAATTCAAGTGGTAATTAATACCGTTTTTTAAAAGTTCTGAGGCTTTTCTATACTCCAGTGCTCTTTTCCCTATCCTGTGATACATCAGCCCCATATATTTATCAGGTTGACAGAACAAAGAAGCAGCAAAGAAAAACGCTTGGGTTTTTATCTCTGAATCTTTCCTAGGTTCAGTATCACTCAAATTACTTCAATGCCACAAATTCAAAACTTTCGAGTTTATTCAGTAATATACTTACCTTTGTAATTGTCAGGATTAGAACTAGCACTGTTGTAGCTGCATTGAGATTATTCTTTACCATGGGAAAATCAGGCCCGAAAAATCATAGGAAACAGAAAATCTGATTGCATTTAAGGTTTTAGAAGTTGTGGAAAACTCTCAAATCAACAATCATATAAAAGCGATCAACAAGAACTCTAAAATATGTAATGAAATTTAAGAGCTTACCTTGAAATGATCTGTTATCAGACTGAACAATTTGGTTGCGTTTCCTACATCACAAGCAGTGTTTGACATTATTATTTCTAGTGGTGTTAAAATCTTGAGTTTAGTAATAACCTGAAGAAAAAAATTCAAAATAATTCAATAAAAAAATCAATATACCACCTAAAATACTTCTACACAATAATGACCCAGCAATAAAGAATTACAGAATCCTTGTATTTTAAAATCACAGTTCCAGTCTTGTAAATAAAGACCAAATTTTCTGCTAACTTCTACACTGAGTCAAATTTATCTGTATCTATACTTACAAGTACATAAATATGCATGAAACTAAATTAAAAAAAAAAGAGGTATCTATCCCCTGTTATTTAAGCACAGAAACATGCTTGTAGTCAAAGCAAAAGATAAACACCCAAAACTATATTCCATGGCTATGACGGGAGAGGGACTTATTTTCAACACACAGCAGCTTTCTGGGCTTGCAGCAGAAAAGTTAACGGTGCTCTGGAAGACAAGGAAATGCAACAGGTCAATAATCTTTTGATTGAGACCTGGTTTAGACTTTGTTCTAACCTCCACTTATAACATGTCTCAGCCTTACGGTTTTCAATATTGCTCAAAATGTGCATATTTAAATCGGCTTTGCTTTGATTGTGTTAAATACAACTGCTGTAGGGATTTAAAGCACATATATGCTTTTCTATTTGTTACGGTATAAGAAAGGACACATCATTATGCATTTATATCATCATCCACAAATTCTCAAGGGAGAAACATGAAAAAACAGACTATATTTTAAGTCCTTAGAAGTTTAGATGTGAAAGAAGGGACAGATAACAATAGAAAGGTGAGCAAGCATAAAAAAATGCACAAAATAAATCATTTAAGGGTATTGGGGGTTGGGAGGGAGAGCCGTTGCTCCCCATCATATCTCATAATCATTAGGATGTTTTTTTCAGAGGCATCACAGTTGCAAAAAACCTTGGGGAACTTAAAGAATACAAGAAAACTTTACTGAATTACTTCACAGAATATTAAAAAAAAAAAGGGTGCACAAGAAAAAACAATAAGCTTGATATCGATCACTAGCAAAACACTAGTGACACCATAACCATAAGAAACCGGCTGATCAGCAGATAGACAGTACTGTTAAAGGAGTTAGATATTAAGGTAAGAAAGCAGGCCATGCAGTGCATTTGGGAAAAAGTAGTTGAATACTAGCAGCTCTCCTCTTTTTTTTTTTTTTTTTTGACTGAATGGTCAATACAGTATCAGGTAGGTCTACGGAATGGAAAACTCGGTAATCTAATTGGAAATTAGGAAGATATGTGTACAAATAAAAATGCCATCTTTTAGAATGATGAGGAAGGAAAACACTGAACAATCTGGCCATGACCGACAGGTGGTTACAGAAGATGTGAACTTAACAAGTTACAAGCTTGAGTAACAGGGAAGAGAGTCACAGTATCATAATTTAAAGTCAAACATTAAAGACTTAAGAGAAGTAATTGTATTTTATCATTAAATTCAAGACAAAACCAAAAGTAAAGAGGTGGCAGAGGAGTTCGGGCAGCTAAAATACTTCTCAGTTTGAGAAAGATAAATTTCTCAATGGGACAATAACCCAGTTCTTAACTCTGTTGCATTAGAAGAGGGGAGACTCCAGACTATGAACACAGCTACTGCTGCCTAAAAAGAAAGCCTTTTACTCTTAGAAGTAACTGTACTCTTTATGAAACCATTAAAATTAGTAAACAATTTCCATTAAAATGATTTGAAGTTTCCTTGCAGAATTCTGGTTTTATAATTCTTTTGATTACAAGGGACTTTTTTTTCCTAGGTACAAGCAAATCAATTTTTCACTTTCAGTTTCACTTTCAAATCTTCAAGTGAATTTTTATTTAAGTTGCTATATCTTCTGAATGTCTGCATTTTCTCATGCACGCACATCTTCAAGGTACACACCCATTTCGATTTTTGGTACTATGTATTACAGAAGTATTTCTGTAGCTGCCAGGTTCAATATCTACTTGTGTGTGTTAAGACCAGGATAAGCTCTAAAAGCATTAATGATCAAAAAAAAGAAGACCTTATAAAATATGTAATGTAGCAAATAGATTTGACAGCTCTTTATATTCTGATACTTATTCTTCTAATTAAATTTAGTTTTTATTTTTTTGAATTTGTAAAGATGCTACAAACCAGAGAGATTACTCTACAAATTAATGTAGAGTGTGCAGTGCTGGTGGGCAGAACACCTGGCTGTAAATTGAATTAATTTAATTTCAAACTAACTGAGAAGGAATACTTATGCAACTATACAAAGCCAGCCCTGCAGTTACCCTACCCCTCACATTTCTGCAGTTTTGCTCTCAGAGTTGTTTTCTGATGAAAAGTATTTGCAAGTTCGATTACCACGTACTGCCCAATGCTCTTCCAAACAAGGCACCTCACACTCAACATAGTTCAAACACACATTTGTTTTCAGAAAGGCTGTTTTTCTTTTGCAAAATGTTCTTTCCTTTTTATCTAAAATCTGAGGCACACTAAAGAAAATAGCAGTCCTTTCAATATTGCACATCCTCAAGAACTTATAACTTTCACTTTCAGAAATTTCTTCTACAAACCAAAAATTCAATTTCCCATGACTCATAAGCCTTTTTTTAAGAAAGGAAGTCACAATAATTAGCCTGTAAGGGATACAGCAATTAAGTATGCTACAATACCTTGGCATAAGTTGTATTGTCTGCAAACTGTGATAGTATCACCTCAGGATTTTTTAAGTCAATACTGGCCATTCCTACTTCACCTCTGGCAAGGCCTCTTCCTTCTACTACAGCCACAATAACCGACGCAACACTATGAGCAGAGACTGCAGATGAGGATGTAACTGTAAAACAGTTGCATATATTCAGTTACAAGCCACTACTTTACATTCACAGAAACATACTTACATTCACATTCCCAGTGAAATATGTGTTTATATTTCCATATCCATGGAAAGCCCTTTTAATTCACCCAACTTAGTTAAAAATTAAAAATCCTGGTTGTTGAACTCCTTACTTGCCATATCGTACAGACCAGGCACACTTTCCAAAGTACGAACATCACACACTTACATTAAAACACTGAGTGCATTCCTTTGAGATTGTCAGAACTAATCACATTTTTGTAGCAAGTGAAAATACAATTTCTGAGTCCCTATCTCTGTACTAAACAAAAAAGATGTTTAGCACATGCCAAAACACATGGCTATTATTAAACATTTGCCATTTTAAATTCAAAACGACGCATAGCTATTATGGCTAGTTAGAATCAGGTGTATTAATTGCAGAGAGATACTGTAAGTTAATATTCCACTAAAAGCACAACTCTGGTCGAGGTGGCTCAGATCTTGTAAGGTTAGGTGAAACAATATGATTTTATGCTATGTTCTGAAATATATATATCTACAGTACACTTCAGACCAAATAATTTGATTTTCACTTCGGTGTTTTAAAAAAAACCAAACAAACAAAACCCAAACAATTTTAGTATTTTAAAATTAGTTTGGCTTAAATTTTCATCACAAACTCATCTCTTTCTTCAAATATCCAGCTATCTCTCCTTACAAAGACCATCTTACCCCTTAACAAAGATTAAGTGTGAAAATTAAGATAACAACTCCTTAACACCTAATGTCTTCCTTTCTGAAGACCCTAAACCTCGTTTTCTTAGCCAATCTTTTCCTTTTCCCATGTAGATAAAACCACCAAGTCAGTGGCTCTAGCAATTTGCTCAACACAACATAGCATATCTACTTTGGGATTGTACTACAGACCTACAATAAACCTGATACTTATACCTAAACTGAACTCTACAGAGCTAGGATTCCTAGTCTCGCGTCATTCAGATCCAAATAGCTAATTTCCTAACGGGCTATTCTGTGTTCAACTATAGTTTGCAGTACAGTTGAGTGGAGAGAAATTTCAACGCATTCCTTCATCTCGCTCCTCCCACACCACTTCATACAGTACTGAACTTTAAATAGCACAGAGTTAAAAAACAACTGTCTTTTACCACTACTGTTTCGATGCCTAAAACCTTAGCTGTGAGCCAGTGAGAAGGATAGTCTTGGAGATGAGGTATCACCTGCAATCACACCTGGGGGGACAAGAAGTTGGGCAAAATGAGCTGACCCTCCCACCTCACCCCAGCTGCCCTCTGGGTGCCTGCCACCACAGACCTGTGCAGCAATATATCTTAACCGACAGTAAGAGTCCCCACACACCAAATTATGCTCCACTATTTAAGAAGCACTGCTCTTCAGCGCTAAGTTACAGCACTTCCTGAATATGACATTTAACTAATGGGGTGATGCCATTTAAATCTGGTGTACTGAACTGGTTTTTATCTATGAAAGACCAAAAATATGTATATAGCACTTCTTTTAGTATCTCAGCTAACTTTTGTTTCATGTTTGCAAAATGGTGCTACATTCTTCCAAATTCTACTGGAGAAGCTACTAATGATGTTTTGTTTGGAAACCCACAACCAGAGATTGCGAGACTGTGCTATTCAAATGAGCAAATGTGTAACTTGCTGAGCGATACTAAATTAACGACCACACCATGAAAAGCAGCTACTACATAGACTTTGGTGTAACTTCTCAGACAAACTGGAAAAACCCTTCACAATCTCAACCTTCTTAACTTTCAGCTGAAAGCCAAACTAAACCTTAAAATATCTGAATTTAACAGATTCCTCACTTAATCCTTCTTGAATTCACTTAAATGTTCAGAATAGATGCCATTATTAAATAACCATTAAGCCTAAAGTATTCAAAATAAGTAAAATACTTGCATATACCACACACGCCCCATTTACACTTTCAAAAAACATCTTAACAGTATTGGATTTTCATAGCACAGATGTATTTACTGATCTGAAACACCAATAAACTTGACCTGCTTCATAGTGTTTATTTACATTCTTTTCCACCATTACCTTCCCTTGTCCTTCACAGAACTTGCTCCCAAAATGCAACGAAATAAGAATATTCTCAAAACAGAATGATCCTGCTGAGAAGGCATAATACACCAAACCTGCCATTTTCTTCTGAGTAAACTCAACTTGTACCCCAAGAATCAAAACTAATCCTACCAGGAATCCGGAAGGGCAAGATCAGAATCAGAATTATCTAAGAACTTAAGGTTAAAAGGCTGTTTGAACTGCAACTCGGTACCACCCGAGCGAAATCTTTGATGATGCACACAACCAAGTCTGAACCTTCATTTATTCTACCTATGTTCTGTAGGCCACAAGATGTCAGCAACAGCATTCACATAGAGTTTCATCTGAGGCTTGCTGAAAAGTTAAGTGTTATTCTGAATCTTCTACTCTCAACAAGCTCTAGCCCACCGTCATTAGCTGATCACAATATTAACTCTTCTTTTAAAAGCAACTAGAAGGTGAAAATAATAGTAAGTATATTTAGATTAGGTATAGTAATTACACAAACTTTATTTGGAAGATGGTTAGTTTTTCAGTTTGTCACACTAAAACAAAATACAGTGAGCAACCAACGTTCTTCAGAATGTGATATTCTGGATACGCTGTCTTCAATACAGATCAATGAAAGACTGATCAAGGAATGTCACACACCATACAACAAGCATAAACAAACATACGGACACACACACACAAGCACAGTTTAGGTTGGAAAAGACGTTTCAGATTGTAGAGTCCAACTGTTAATGCAGCACTGCCAAGTTACCACTACCCCGTGTCCCTCAGCACCGCGTCTGCCTGGCTTTCAAATCCCTCCAGGGATGGCGACTCTACCACTGCCCTGGGCAGCCTGGGCCAAGGCCTGACAACCCTTTTGGTGGAGAAATTTCTCCTAATATCCATCCTAACCCTCCCCTGGCGCAACTTGAGGCCGTTTCCCGTGGTCCCATGGCCTGTTCCTTGGGAGAAGAGCCCGACCCCCCCTGGCTGCCCCCTCCTTTCAGGGAGCTGTAGAGAGCGAGAAGGTGTCCCCTCAGCCTCCTTTTCTCCAGGCTGAAAACAACACACATAAAATCAAAGGAAACTGACAACATGGGTTTGTTTCATTAAGTTGCATAAAGTCTAGAGAATCTGCCCTGTGGGTTTTAACATCATAGTGACTCTGATTCCCCAATTCCTGCAGTGGTCACAAAGAAAACTGTGGGTCACAACAGCTGTAGGAAATTACAAACTTCACGTTACTTACATTTTGCAAATTCAATTCCGTAGCAAGTGGAGAGCTAATTTGTATTCTTACCAGGAACAGATAATTTTTTTATCAACTTTTAATTAATGTCATTGCTTCAGAGAATTGCCATTAAATAACTTTAAGAATGCTGAAGACTGAACTGATAATAATTGGTCAGACTGTGAAAGAACTAACTTTGAATCCCACTACTTCTGCACTACCAGAGCACGTAACATGGCACAAAGCATCACTACCCTGTAACACAACTTTGTTCATAAGAAGCACTGCGAAACGTACACTCAATGAGCTACCGTGCAAGTGTTCTTCTGAAGAACCAGTGTTCTACACCTTTGCAAAGGCCAACATAAAATGCATAAAACTTGCACCAAGAAACTTGGGAGCGACATCATGATATGTAATGTACAATGCGTTACAAGCCTAAAAAAACCCCATGATTAGAAATGTGCATAAATTTGGGCTCTTCAGTTCAGTTAACACACAAGCCAACACGTCCACAAAAATAATTCAAGTTTGGACAATCTGAAAAAAGCCTGAATTGGGACAACAGGCTCCAGTACCAAAACATCTGCTCGGTATCTAAACCTGTATTTTCCCCTACAGGTGCATCTTTCACTGGCAGGCATCCTCTGTAGTACAAAACACATTATGTTTTGTGTTTTGAATATATTTCAGTATCTTATTGTACCACATTAAAAAATAAAGTATGTTTAATAAAATAATGTTAGAAATGTAAGTAGGGCTATTTCCTTTAAGAGCTGTTAATCTTACCTGAATATCCCATAAGAGGCGTACGGCTTCTGCAAACAGATCTACTGGAAGAGAGAGGTGTTTTTCCTATACGTGTGCTATTGAGGCCTCGCACAGAAGAAGAACTTGTGAAATTCAATGTACTAGCATTTTCTACACAAGAACTTTTGTCCCCAAAATATGATTCTGAGGGAGGGGAAAAGAGAAATTAACTTTTGAAAACAAACATGCTAAACCGATACCATTTAACTGAAAAAAAAAAAAAATTTGAATCAAGTTTTATTCAGCAAGCAATATGTAAATGTACAGTTTAGAAAACTATCTTTCTTACCAGAAAGAGACATCCAAGCAATAACCTTTAATTTCATTCTATAAAAGCTCTCCAAAGTATAAAATGTAACAAAAATCAGTCTCTTTTGAAAACAAGCTTGTATCAATATGGTTATTTTACACAATTACATTACTTGCAGCGCCAATAAAAATCTTTCTTTACATTGTTGAACTGAAATAATACAATCAAAGTCACTTTACAATGCATAATTTCACACTCTAATTAGTTCTAGATTTATTAAAGAATTCTGTCAGCTCCATCTTGCATTTGCCCGTCAGTTTTAAAATCCCTATCTGCATGCGTTTATGAATTTTTTTTTTTTAAAGATGAGCACTCTTTTTAAAAAAAGGACAATAAAAGAAAACAGAGAACCATGCTCAAAAACTCTTCCACTTGAGAATAATCTCCCTTTGAATTTATGGGGTTCAACTCTCAGAAATCATATAATAATCTGGGACCTGTTTGTTATCTGCAGTTTCTTTTAGACAGGTATCCTATGATTTATCTACATTTTAAGTCCTGCAAAATCTCTTTTTCTCTTATCATTCTTTAGTTTCAATAAATTGAAGTACTTTACCTACTTTCGGTTCTCTTAAGATGACAAAAACCAACACCAAATCCTTAATCTACCTTGGGCAATTGCTTTTTAAGATAAAAAATGAATTAAAATATAAAGAGGTTTTGACTTAAAACTTACAAAACTACAGGTATTGAGTCATGCAAACCCAAATGTTTCTGTTCCTTCTATTACGTTAAAAACTGATCTACAAGACAAAAATACTTCAGTGTTTTTCCCAGATGACCCATTAATTGCATGACAGTTTCTTATAGTTGGTACAAAAATATTTATAGTACTGGGAGCTTTTTTGGTTTTTTTAAGTCTTACAAAACTGACATCTGGAAAAAACCACTGGTAGTGCAGAGTAATTTTTTTTTTTTTTTTTTAAAGAGTGAACAAATCAGCATTGCAATGCACATCGGTGATTTTTTCAAAATAGCATTCACTTAGATTTTGGCATAAGGTTACTCAGAAGTCTGGCAGAAGAGACTTTGCTATTATCTTAGAGTGTTCTGAATGTGGCATAACACAGGAAAAAACATAATTTTAAAGGCCAGATGAACCAAACCATCTACAGGTATTTTTTAAAATCAACATTTAAAAAATAAGTTACAATCTACTCAAAGTCGTATTCTAAGTTTTGTCTGCTTGGTGGATTTTTTTAGGATTCATGACTGATCACGTACATTACGCAAAACCATGCTACCTTCTTCCCAACTTATGCATAATGGAGATGTATGTACTTCAGAAGGCATTTCAGCAAGCGTTAAAAATAATTTCCAATTCTTGTTATAGTTTTTCCACTGAAAAAAATACAATTTGAACCATTTTTCTCTGCCTGCCAACATACAGACTCTGGACGCAGGACCAAGTCTTCTGAACCGGCTGATGAACACGCTCCGTATGGAGTTGTTGAGGGGTCTCCTCAGGGGAGAGCCAGGTGGCTAGTGTTAACAGCAGCTTTATGCAAAGGCTGGCAAATAGCATCCTAGGACCACAGTGTTCTTACAACACATCAAGGATAACAGTCCTTAAAACTACTTTAAAGGCCAGGCCAAAAAAACCCAAACAACGAACAAGCAAGCAAAACAAAACTTCACAAAAAAAGAAAAAAAAACAAAAACAAACCCAAACCAAACGCACAATCAAAGAAGAAAACAAACACAACCCAAAAAGTATAACCAACTCAATGCGGTTCAGGTCTCTAGCAAAGCAAATATTGTGTTGCAATTCAAAGCAATGTATTGACCCCTGCAGGGAACTCGGATACTGCTATCAAAAAAGCTACATGAATAAGTGATAAAGATTTAGTTAAGGAATGTGAGGAACGACTATCATTGTTCTGACCGAATGAATGAAAAAAAAAAAAAGAGGTGGCCAAGACAAAGAGACGCTGCTGTGCACTTCTCGGTACAAGCACTGCTTGCAACTGCTCTTTCAAAGCCTGACCCAAGCAGAGGGCAGCAAGATAAAAGAAGGGGATAAAGACCCGGGGAGAGATGGCAATGCCGCGCCGCACCCCACCCCACCTCCTCTTCCAGGAGCCGGCAGCTTCGCCCCACTGCCACAGGCAGCCCGGCCGGGAGCACGGCCTTCGCCGCCGCTGGAGCAGCCGCCGGTGCTGTCGGCCGAGCTGTGCGGCGTCTGCAGCAGGCCGAAAGTGTAGTGGGGCACCCGCTCCACTCGCCCGCCCAACACCGAGGTGGAAGAGTCGCGGCCCGTGTAAGACTCTGAGGCGGCCGCCCGCCCGCCCGCGTTCCCCTCGCTGCTTTCTCCCAGCATGGCCGCCCCGCCGCGCGCGGCCCGGCATGAGGCGCGGTGACCGCGGCCCGCCCGCCTGCCCTCAAAATGGCGGCAAACGCGGCCCTCGCTACTGCGCGGCGACACCGCCGCCTCATGGCGAGATAGGGCTCTGCTTTAAGGGAAAACGTAAAGCTGCGGTTACTAGCACGGCTACAAATGATTCAATAGTAAATACATTGCTGGGCACGCAACGAGTGTCATTATAAATATGCAACTAAAGACAATACAACGGTGACACAGGAACACAAAGAAATGGCCTGCTATGCTCTTTAAAACAGGAGTAAAGTATCTAAGCACAGTATGTCCCGCATCCATTCTTCAGCATTCAGAGACTCTTTTAGCAGGAGCTTCACAGATGTTTTCCCCCTGCTCAAGTTTAGATACCAAAAGATCTCAATAAAACCCATAAAACTTTAGATGTAGAATTGCTTTAAATATATGTCCTTCTGTTACCAAAGCATATCCTTAAAACGTTATTTGTAACTAGCATTGAAAGGCCATACGTGTATTATCACGAATAATGAGGATTCTATCCTTGAATCTATCAAGCATGAGCTAATGAAAGAACTCCTCATCGGAGGCAAGTATTGCATCACCCTTGAGGAGGCACATCCTGGAACACATGAGCATTAGGACCTTGAAGATAGTACTAATTTACACGTTTTGAGAAGTTTAGGCAACGTGCCAGGAAAGTGAAAATTCTTAGAGTCCTAAGCTGAACTACCTTCATCTACTAAACTACCTTCATACTACTAAAAATCACGCCCGTAGATCAAGCAGACCTTCGCCCAGGTGAAGAACCTTCCCTTGAGTGTGCATGGTAGCTGTAACTTGATGGTGTAATCGTATGTAAATTACTAACCAATCAAATATACGTAGGAGGTACTAATATTATAATGACTTTGTAAAATGTGTATAAAAATCACACGGAGAGTCTTGATGGGTATTCTTGATTTGTGGAAACCACTGAGCACCCAGCCTTGTGCTGAAATAAATAATCAACGTCTCATCCTGGCATGTGAGATAGGGGAAAGGATCTGACTTTTCGGACAACACCAGCACTGCTGGGCCCCAGCCGGCAGTGGGCCATGCAGAAATAAAAGGAACGTCCATCCTCCACCCTCCTTCCTTCCGCTCACAGATCATACAGCTGAATTCGCCTAACCGAGCCATCTCAACACAACCGACAAAGGAAGCACCTTTGGAATAAAGCACATACCTCTGGTGTAGACCATGTTCTGAGAAGGAGTAGAAGGGCTGTTGGTTCCCCACCCCTTCCCTCATTCTCTTTTAATAAGTATATCCAGACACACAATTGTATGTACCTGAATTATTATTCTGTCGCAAATTCTCATACAGCATCTTGCAAAATTTATTGCTGGGAGTGCTGGCTACACTACAGTACTTAAAATCAGGTACTAAGAAAACGTCCAATGATCCATATAAAGATTTCCACGTGGAAAAAAAAGTTATGAAAGTACAAATATTTGAAAGCCTTTAATGAAGGACCTGTAACTGAAGACTGAGAACAGTAGATTAATTACTGCAAAGTTTCTAACTACGTAAGCTCAGAAAAAAAATCTTATCAGCACTTTGAACAAAGCAAGAGGTAGACGGTAACAATGTATTCTGCATCAAATTGACAGAAGTCTTAACATGAGAAACCAGGCAACTGATTTTTTTCACAGTACGTTTAACAGAAAGTGTGATTTTGTTTGCATAAGAAAAATTGCGATGATTCTCTTTCTACAAATACAGTATTTCAAAAAAACTGATGTAAAGAATGGAGGAACGTCCTTAAGTTGTTAGTTCGTGCACATACTCACCCCTTTTTTAACCTATCATCTCATAAGACCTTTAAAAATCCCAGCAGATTCCGGAAATGAAGTTGACTAGACCATCTTCAGAGAAAAACTCCAATAATATTAACAGGTTTTCAACCTACAGTGAAACATTTTACACTCTCATGCAGTATCACCCACCTATTGATTCCCAGGGTGTCTCAGTCTACGCTAAACTAGAAATTCTGAAGAGGACTCCGTTTTGTCTCCACAACACAGAAAAAAATCGCAAATTCCCATGTACTGAACAGTGTTTCCTTAGAGAAAAAGAAGTAGCACTTGCTACTGTAACCTGGAATGAGAAAAATTTATCTTAAAATTTTCTGTTGAACTTTACAGTTAGATAAAAAACCTGATCAGGGCTCTCATTCCCTCACACTCAACACAAATCCTACCACAACTTTTGTCCAAACTTTGAAAAGTAAATTAATGCCAGGATTTGACCAAAGAATCCATCAGGCAACAGGACAGCTAAAAAGAGTAGGATTTCTACCTCATCTAAAAGCCTAATGATTTTTTTAATCATTAGAAATACTTCAGCATTCAAATACACATTCTCTCCTTGAAATTCTCTACAAGTAAAAGTCTACCAAAAAGTTACTTCATCCAGTTCTATCTTACTTTCTATTTACAGGAATAGGCTGGATAAAACTAATCAGCTGGCTTTTAAAATTCTGTTTGAAACAACTTTAGACCTTCCTTAAGCATAAACACAGAGATTATCAAAGACTTACTCCCCTTCACAATTACCTTTTACTGTATATTTCAACTGGAATACCATTCAGTCTCAGCCAGGATGTGCGGAACATAAATTAAGAGGCAATTTTAGGGTTTTTGTGAAGACAAAGAGGACTCCATCCTTCAGAGAACAAGTATTTTCCACAGCTTGTTTTATTCTCAATTACACCATAATCAAGTGTTGGCAATTATTGTCTTAAAAGCTACAAAGCAGGATTTCAACCCAGCAACAAATTTAGGATCAACTCTATATTCAGTTACACATCACTGTCCTATAGAGACCTTCTCTAGAATGCTTAATGTTAGCAAGTTTCTCTATAGCTACTCAAGGTATGCTCTATTTCAAATATCAGCGAAATTTTGTCTAAGGGACTCATCAGTAAATGAAGACATTTATATACTTAACGAAACCATAATTTTTGTTGTCACTGGTATCAATTCCTATCAGAAGAAAAAGCTTGTTTCTCAGTATATAACAGTGATGGCAAACATGAACAGGAAGAATTAAATACTCAAGTGTGTGGCAGTAAGTGCATGGCTTAAGAAGGGTTTTGTTTGTGATTTTTCTTCATATTCTTTTAAAGTGCTTTGTGAGATCCACCATCGAAACACGCTTGTGTAGAGGCAGATGCTAGTATGGTTGATATCACAGAAGTACAAAAATTAAGCATTCACACTATTGCTTTGACTTGAATATTAAAAAAAAAAATGCAAAGGCCCATATATTTAGCTAGAGATTAGAAATGTTTCTACATCTCTTATATACAACCAAAGAACATGTTACACTCTGATTATTAGAACCAGCCTGTTCTGATACAGTTTACAAAGTGACAAAGCCCACAGTAAAGCTCTTGCTTTACTTTCGTAATGTAAACGCATCTCAAAGAAGATAATGCTAAGAGTTTCAGAGATGAGATGACTTAAATCGGTAAACCCAAAGCAACTGGTCACACCATCCTTTTGTCTCTAAGAGGCTTAGCTCACAAGCTCAGGCTGTACATTTATTCTTCGAAGGACATCTTCTGGCATACAAAAGACAGGATTGACGGCCTTTATTTGTTCTTCTCCTAATAAAGATAGTCCAGCAATTCCAAATAAGGTGTGAAATGGATCCACCTGGAAGAAGAAAGAAAGTTTGTGTCCGTTTCCAAAAGTCAAATAGCATTTCATTTGTATGGAACGAAGCTTTTGTTTGCTAGCAAGCAAATCTCCATGGCTGGAGAAGACAATGCAACCAAACAAATTTTCATTTGTGCTGACCCGTGTGACAGGCAAGACAATTTCCCCAGCATGCATTTACGATACTATGATTTACTCAGAGAAGCTTTGTAGATTGTCTGCTGCTAAGATGATTTTCAACTCTGAATTTGTCAGGAAGCACTCGTGTGTCTCCATTAGCAGGCAATGTCATAGGGTAGGAGAAGCAAAGAATAAAAATTTTAAAAGTAAATTTCATCATCTACAAGTATCACTTCCATAAAGTCCCCATTTGCTCTTCAGCAACGTCAGAATGCTCTTTAATGGTCTCTGAACACAGAGCTGTGCTGTAAAATCTTGAGAGGGAAGCAGCAACTTACTGTGCTAGAAAACTGAAAGGAAAAAATGTGAGGAAGAAAAAACCCAGAAGAGACAGGAGCAGTTGTTTGGTATCCAAGCATTCCTTCACAGTGCAAACCTTCCCAAAAAGCATGTATCAGCACATAACTGCAATAGGCTATGAAGTATCATGACATAAGCACCCCGACAGTGGTGTTAATTAGCCGTTCTACAAATCCTATCCAAAAGTACCCGTGCTGTCTGGTGCAGCGTACATCCTGTTTGCATTAGTGGAACTTCTGGATCTTACGGCAAAGGTTCTATACTGCAGTAGACTAAGCTGAATTACACTGTTATAGCCATATACAGGATCTCCAACCACTGATGACCGCCTAGAAGGTTCAAACCACAGTAGCATAGCGAGCCTTGCTCCTCAATGCTTTGGCAACCACACTACAGGTGTGATAAAACTCAAGACATATGTTTGCTTGCTCCTTCCCAGAATGAGATCATGGCCATCAGAGGAGGGGTGAAATAAATAAGTATGTAGCAAAATAATAATCAGTACACTTTAGGAATGGCAAGACAGAATTTACTTCTACAGATGGACAGGCCCAGAAGGGGACATGGTTCCTAAAGGTAAGTGTGCAAGTTACATATTCAGCCTCTTTATGAACAGTATATATGTTCAGAGAAGCCCAGATTTATAGAAGATCTATCTACTGCTATGTTGTCTGCTTCTTTCTGCAATTTTCTTTAAAGCAAATAAAAAAGGAAAAACCTACTGAATTACAACTAAGAACTAATAAGCACAGCTACTAAGTTAAGTTATCAAGAACTAGCTGCTTGGAAAAAAGCAGCTGCTTTAAAAAAAAAAAAAAAGACGACAGAGCTGTCTTATTGTCAAGTGGTTCAGAACCTGAAATACAATCACAATTTCAAATCAAGAGACTAGAACCTAGAACTAAGTAAAAAAAAAAAAAAAAAAAACCAAAACAAAAAAACCCTCAAACTTCAAAAAACTCCCCGAACCCAACACCCCCCCAACCAAAAAAATAACACTCCAAACCACGCCACCCCCCAAAAAAAACCCAAACCAAACAGACAGAAAAACCCAAGCCAACAAACAAACAAAAAACCTCCACCCCTGCAGAATCCCCAAAACAACAGGGTCTGTCAGGAATGAGTTTCTGCAGGAGCAAAGCAAAAATCTGTAGGTGTCAACATTTCTAAGGCAGTGGCCGCTTCAGCAGTGGATGAGAAGTAAAAAAAAAAAAATATTATATGACTGCTAACATAATATGCAAAAACTCTTCCCAAGGTGCCTGAATTAGATATAGAGGAAAGGCTCTGCAAAGTTGTTCTGCTAGCAAGACAGAGATAGGCCAAGTTAAATCTTGAAGCCAGAAAAGCATTAAGGCTTTAAGCGCTAGGCTTTTCTTGGAGAATTCTGAAAAGGGAAAAAAGGTTTTCTGTGGGCTCCTTAGAAATATGAAAACCTTCCCATTTTAAAAACACCAAAACACTTTCCAAATGACAGACCAGAGTAGAGATTTCTCACCCAAGTGGGAATAATATATCAGCTTGCAAAGAAACAGAAAGCTACTTCAGTTTTTACTGTACTTGTGGAGGAAGGTGAAGACATGGTCAGCTGCAACAAAAACAGCTATGACTTGCCTCCGACCTTTGACAAGTAAGGTGTTTGACAAGGCTAGGTGTTATATAGAAATTGCACTGAGGTCTCACGATACTTTTCATTTTACCTGCCCAGCACCCTTGAAAGATCCAAACTTTATGTGCCATTTTACCTGGACATTCTCAATTATTTCCCCTTGAAACCAGAAAGAACAGACCAGCTAAACCATAATTGCTCCCTCAACCAAGCAGAAAATCCATACCACCAGCCTCTTCGTAATGTTATCACAAACGCTTCTTCGTCCCTCATCTAGACAAATGCCAGCGTGAGGATTTATTCAGTGGCTGGGCTGGCACAGAACAAAAGTTAGCGTATAAGGATTCTTAATTAAAAAGTTATGACTCATTTAGATCAGGCAAAACCACCAAGAGAGTTGAAGACTACTTAACCTGCGCTGGACTCTAGCTTGCGTATTATTTTTACAAAACAAAACAAACCCCCAAAACCACCATATATCCCAAAAAGCCCACCACCAAACCCAGTGTTTTTACAGAGATCTTCCAAGTGGTCTTGTGAGAAATTATTTGTGTGGTATGTGTTATGGGAACCCAAGACACAATTTGTAAGGAGTGGCAACGGACTTCAGTGGGGATACTACAGTGCCAGTGCGACATGAAACATGTGCTCCCCAAGTAAGCCTTCGAAAGCAAATCTACCCCATTCTTTCCTTCAAAGTAAACTAACTGCAGGCTCCGCAAAATCCTTATACCTGAATCACGAGTTCAGTTACACTGAAACGAGAAAATTTACTTATTCAGCTGAAATTTTCCATTAAGTGTATTTTATTTAGTAAAGGATTATTTACCATATCTCCTGGTCTGTCAGCAAATCCTCCAGTCTCCTCATCCTGGCAAGCCAAAATAAAGCAGCGCAGTTTCTCTCTGTCAATCCAATGTAATCTACCAATCATCTTCAAAGATGCCAGCACCCACCAAGAATAACATACATCAGGTAACTGGCAAGCAGAGAAGCAGATTGTTATTTCATTTTGTTTTAAACATGAAAGCAACGTTGCAAATTTTATTGGCAATTTTGAAAATTACTAGGTGTGCTGTCATAATACTACTGCAGAGAAACAACACTTAAAGAGTGTTCTTCGGGGTAAAAGAGAAGAAAGCTCCTGGATACAGTCTCTCTTCAGAGGATTTCCCTGTTTTCAGGAAGGGAAAGTCTCTTTTTCAAACCTATTTCCTTCTTCAAGAAACAAAACCACAAGAATGCAATTTTGAAAGAGCTTTCACCTTCTGTGGTAGAGGCTAAAAAAACACAGCATCTTTTGCAGAACTACAAAGAACTTCCTATCAATCTGTTTCAGTTTTTTGGAAAAAAAAATCTGTTGGCTGGTTATCTATTTGCCAGTGGAGATTATTTGAGGTTACACAGTTTCCTAGTGTGATGCGGAACACTCTTACACCCAGGATTTACACCCACTAAAAAAGTAATTTTTGTACAAATCCTACAGAAGAGATCATTCCCAATGTCAGAAAATATTGAAGCCCTGATTTAACAGGATACTGGTTCAAGTGGTCAGCAGGACATACGTCACTACGGGTACTTTCCTAACCTGAGGACTAAGCACAGCAAAGGACTGCATGGCAAGTGTTAGTGACAAAATTAAGAATCAAAATGAAGGCCTGAGTTCTTCAAAAAGTTTACTAAATATTTCATAGAAGTCATGACATTTTTCTGAAGTACTTCAGCTTTAGAAAAAATATTCTCTATTGACATTTGAACAAACAAAAGCAGACACATAATACCTTCTCTGGTCGTCCGTTGAGACCTCCAGAAGGTAACTGACGTTCACAAAGCCACCAACCCAGCAAGTCAACATTTATTTGATGCAGCTGGTCTGTTATAGCCAGAAATCCTGTGCAACAATAGATCTAAAATTACAGACATAAATTTTTTGTGTATTTAAAAACTAAGTATAGTTTAGCAGAGTAAATGCAGGAAGATCTTAAAGCAGGAATACAGTCATGCAAACACAACACAAAATAAGCACACGTTTCAACTTTTAGCTTCAAATTAGTTTTACTTTTCCATTAGGAAAGTACGTTACCGTTACAGTTGCTTTTGTATAAAAGTACACAAGGTGATTACAGAACAGTAAGATTTTACTACCATAAGACAGTAATGCAAGGTTTGGAAAAGGCTCCTAAAAGATCAGGCAGACCCATACATTTTTATTTTGAAAACACAGACTCTCAAGCCAGAGTGCTCAAACTTATTTCTGCAGGCTGGATATTGCCTTTCTGACAATTTTGCATCCAGACGATGGATTGTTCCTGTATGTGCCTCTCTCCCTTCTTGTGCAGAGCAAACTGAAGATCAAACAAATTCTCTGGCAGAAACAGATTCACCCTGATCGCCCTGATTAACTATCCTGGCAACCCCACATACATCTACTCATGTCAGGCTCACTTTCAATGTGCCATGCAATGTATGTGCAGATTAATCCCTGTTTATTTTTTCCTGGGAAATAACACGTAGAGTGGAACAGCAAACTCCTGTCACATTTCACGTGGTCACTAAGAAAGCAGCCAGGCACAAACCGCAAGAAACCACATGTCAACTGAAGCCTGCTCATAATTGTCTTTTCCTGATAAAACACCCCCTCAAAAAGACAACAAAAAGCACACATCAACAGGGATGTGCCCACCCAAGAATACTGCAAAATAGATGTGATATTGCTAGAAAACTTTTCAACTACTGTGCAGGCGAAGAAGTTTTAATGAGTATGTGATTACGCACATCAGACCTAATCCTCCCAGGAAACGCCATCTGCAGACAGAGTGGGTTCAGTTATCTTATCTCACTCCCTTGAACGCTAGACCATGGTCCAGCCATTTCGACCATACGGGCAATGCTATTGTAGATAAAACTCATAAGATAAAGCACAGGTACAAGGCTTAATTTTTTTCCCCTCCGATTTAAAAAAAGGGGAGGGGGACAGGAAAAAACCCAATGTTTTTTCTGAACAAGATACCTCTAGTATTTTCATGTGCGGAGGTAAATCCTGGCTATGGCACTGATCACCATAATTATGCAAAATAAACAGGTGATTGCAACAGCATTAAAATACTTTATTAATTGGTTTCTATTCATAAATTCAGGTGAAGTGCAATAATCCCTTCCATGAAAAAAAAAAATAGGAAAGGTAGTTTTTATGTAAATTTTCTGCTGGAAGAAGTCATTGAGATTCTCTTCTTTGAAAGATCCCTTCATTTGTTCCAATTATACTACTGCATTCTCTTCTCAACTAGATTTTACTGAGCATTTTTCAGAACTCATGGTCACTAGTAAAATACTCTTTAGTGCTTACAACAAAACAGGATAAATGTTCCCATGCCTGAGTTAGGCATCTCATCTTAAAACGGACTTTCCTCAAAAAATTAACCAAACTTCCCCCTTCAGAAGGTTCACGCCTCATTTTTATTTCAGTTCATCAGCTGATAAACATCAAACGTATTATATAATTGACCTTTGTTTCGTTATGATTTGTGGCAGACACAGTGATGGATCTTGTCCAGCGTCTCCACTAATACCCATCTGAAATTCTCTAAAAGTCCTCATCCTACTCTATTCCAACAACATTATGTGAAGACTGAAATACAACCCTACAAGTTGTTCCCTTATGATCTTTTCCCCCCACCCACCCCCGACTATAACCTCCCAAGTCTCTACTCATCTTCTCAAATTTACCTATTTGTTCATTTATTGTAACTAAGGTATAAGGTACTAGAATCAGGCATTTGGGAAACAAGAAAGGTATATCCATTGACATTACTGATAGATGTTGTGAAGAAACATTTATAGGCAGTATGTGATGCCTGCTGATTTAAAACATTGCCATATAAAGAAAAAAGTTACCTGTCCTGCATGTGATTCCGAACCTGGTCTACAGCCAAATCCTCCGTCAAAGTTCATACAGGACAAAACGAATTCTACTGCTTTCCCCACATCAATGGCATCCAGCTTTCCCTGCAAGTCAGAAAAGTAACTAATGCACTTTAAACTCTACCAAACTTATTAACTACAGAAACTTCAGCAGTAACAAAGAGGAGATTCTGACTTGTGCAAGTAATGATTTAGGACTTACCAGAAGTGCAAGAGTTGCTGCAGCACAGAAGGAGAACCTTGTATCTATTTCTCCTGGAATGTGGGGGGTGGGGAATGAAATTAGAGTGTTTTTATTAACAACAAAAATATATTTAAATCACCACTGAAAATATGGAACAAAATGTTAAAATACTAGGTTTTACCCTGAACAACAAAAAACAGCCAAAAACTGTGCCTATACTGTTTCCTTTTCCAGCCTATGGATTATTTCTTCAGTAATGTAGAAAGCGTACATTAAAACTAAAGCAATCTGTATGTTTACTGCATATAAAAGCAAACAACCCATGTTGAGCTGATGTATAGTCAGATATATATCCAAATCAACTCAACTAGTGGTAATTTACAAGTAATTATTTAATGTTAGAGTTTATCTGTAATGTTCTACTAGATGACTGCAGAGCAGTGGACTCAAAAATACTTGGACGCAACTCTTGATCTGCCTTAAATTCAGGCAGAAGTAGAAGCCATTTTTGTTTGCAAGTTTTCTTTTGCATACTTGCACCTGGAAGCTACACCAAAACTGCTAAACCCATAGCAGAATTATCGCTCAGGAAGTCCATACTGATGTAACTCTCCTAGCACAAACTCTGAGCAATTAATACTTGAAATCAAAATTTAAAATTGAACTCAGCTGCAAACATTCTTTTTTTTGGTCAAACTGATGTAAGACTTTTCTTCTTAAGCAACCCACAAGCTGAAACACATAAACCACGTATGCGCTGTTTTGTACTACGCCAGGTATCACACTCCAGTTGTGCTGTAACTGCCTTTCAGAAATAACGCCAAGCCATTGTGCATTCAGTACGTTTGTTTCAACACTTCAACCAAAAGGATGCAGCAAACTACGAACCATTTTAACACACAACTGCTGCCTTTACAGTAGCAGACATATACTGCCATGATCTTGATTGCTGAATTTTACTAGAACAATAACATGACTGATATGCAATAGATTTTTTTAAGAGTGTAAGCATTCCATGTATTTTTAGATAAGTATTTTTACTTTGATACTTACTTAGTTAAGTATTTACTTGGATAAGTATTACATACTTAAATACTTAGATAAGTATTTTTAGAGTGACTAAATACTTATGCTACAGCTTAAAAATATCATCTTTGTTCATAAAAAACTTATGTGCAGAAACAAAATCAGTATTAACAGAAGTTCATGAGTACCAAACCAGTTTTTTTTCATTCCCTTATAGTGAAAGATCCTTTCACAGCCCACATGGATAAAAATCATAACTGCCTGCCATTCAATAGCAAGCATAAAACATTCCTTATGCAATAGCATATCTAGCATATCAAAGTACTGTCAAGTTGCAAATGGTCAAAGGTTTTCATCTTTAAGAGCTGGACGATTTATTTTTACTACAAGAACGGAACTGAAGTTTAGAATATTTATGAAAGGAATGAAACACAACTCTGTCCTTCACAAAACCACCTTTTTCATAACTCAGAAAATAAGAGTGTTCCCATACAGTACATAAGCAAAAAGATGACCCAAAAGAACTTACATTCACAGACGTACACATGTCTACCTAGTCACTAAATTTTAAAGATCTAAGAATTACCCCATTTGTCTCCAGCAAATGACCCATCTTCGTTTTGCAAGTTCTGTATATATTCAACAATTTTATTTACATCAACAACATGGAGACTATCATATAAGATAAGAATCTGGGGGGGAAAAAAAAAGACAAAGTAAGTATCAGAGAGGCAAAAATTTTTAAAAGTTATTTCTTAAAAAATCCTAGATTCATAAAAGACTTTATTTAATTGACTATGAATACTATTTGGTAAGGTTTATTAAAACTAAATTTCATTCACTGCAGTTCATTATCTCTGTCTAAAAACTAAGAAAATCTCAAATGAAAATATTGGCAATTCAAGCTTAACTCTTTCATGCTTTGTTACTTTCCAACTTCCAACTCTCCTTTCAAAAGCATAATCGGGTTTATTTATTTTTATGTTAGCATTATGTCGAACAGAGTTTTGATTATAGTTACTTTTGTAATGGGATAATGACATCGTAGACTTAGAAATTTGTAGTTTTGCACTGCTGCTACTTGGATTTGTGCAAGCGCAAGTTAAGCAGCTAGTTACTAACACCACTTGTGGTCCAAGCCTGTCAGCAGTGATTAGTTTCGAATTACAGCATTTTTATTTACATTCAATTTTTAAGTATAATGAGTAGAATCAAATTGCAATAATTTAAGAAAAAGTATGAACAATATGATTAGACACAAACTGTACAGTCAATACATCCCGGAAGAAAAATGAAGGTCATAGTAGGGAATACAAAGTTTTCTGAGCTAGCACTGACTTGAACAGTAAACCCATGTGACACAATGTCACGTGAAAAAAAAATACTGTTTCTGAGACCCAGCTGGCTTTGTATTTTTACTCATAACTTGCATTATCTGTAAAGAGAATAATTAAGAATATATTACAAATAGTATCATAGAAAGAACAATTGAAACTAAGCAACATTATAGTGTCAATCCCCAAAAATACCGACAACTATGTCTTTGAACACCTAGAGTTACCTGTAATCTTTCAATTGTTAAATTGTTAGATAAAATCTAAGTCTTACGGAAATGCAAGAAAGAACGTACAACTCCAACAGAAAATATATAATCATAGCATGCTCCTTAAAAAGCAAATCTGAACAAATTCCTCTTAATTGTGATCAAAGGAAGATGTGACATGACCCTTTAAACATTCTGGATATGTAGATAGGACTAAATGGTATTTGTTCACTAACAACATGTATGCTCATTAAGACACGCTGATTAAGTTTACCACAAACATTTTACATCAGCACTTGCTAACACTTTTCAGCTTTGCGCATCTAGAGCTGCATGCAGTTAATGTGAAAATATCTCCTAGACAAATAACCTCAAATTGCACCCCCTTCTCCTTAAACTGGATTAGAATTCGTGAAAGGAGTTTGATTGGAAAGTTTGGAAAAGCTCAAACGTCATAGCCTAAAGAAACTTTAGTTTCCTGGTTTTGAGAGTACTCAGAATAATTCTAGAGCTTAAGTGGTGATAAACATTAACTTTAGAGCACACAATACATGCCAACACTCATCACAGCCAACACCAAGAAAACAGCATTCTCCTGTCCTGCCTAAGCATTTCAAACACACTTTCTTCCTAAAACAGGATGCTATCTTATTTATTTTTAACACTATTTATATATTTCTTCCATAAGATTGGACTAGAGGTACATTATGCAAGCAACCAAGCAATTGTTCAGAAGCACATGAGCCTTTTCAGTACTGTTTTTTACATGACCGTTTGAACAAGAAGAACCACCAAAAAAAAAACCAACCCCAAAACAAAAACAACCCAAACCCCATGCACAAGGGATAGCGAGAAATTAAATCTATAATGGAGATAGTTATGGTGAAAAAACAAGACTGAGAATTACTTTTTCTCAGGGGAAGAGTACACACCAAATAAACAAATAAAATGCTCAACAGACTAGTACCATTTTTAAGTCATACACAAAAAAAAACAGATTTGAGGAACACAACAAGAACTGGCTGCTACAATGTTTCTTTTGTACAGTACTGAAGTGTAAACACACTACACATAATTATATGTATTGCATAAATATGTTACATAAATGTTACAGTTATTTATTGATGTTATAATATATAGCAACCATAATAGCTACTAATATATTAATTAAAAAATAAAATAAAAAAACTTTACTCTGATTCTGTTCATACATATCTTTCACCTCAATGCACACTAAGAATTTATAAAATCCAAAATTATTTAGAAAAAAACTCCAGTAAAACCTGTAGCTAAGAAGTATTTCAAGACTGTTACAAAATTTATCAAGAATAGAATCACCATTAAATGATCATTAAAAGCACAACGTTCCCATATCTGACAATTTTTTTAGGAAATGATACAGCTATATCTTAAAGTTTCGTCCGTTAGATAGTATTTTTTTAATAAGGGACTGAAATAGTTTTTGCCACGGGCATCCAACAGCACCTGGTTTGTAAATCTGCAATCATCAAAACCATTAATTACAAATGACGTTCTTTTCTAAAATTACCCTGTTACACTTACCTGGACCGCACTGAGGGTATACAGAAGATGAGGATCGTGACCTACGCTGGCACTGATTCCACCACATTCGTGTTGACACGATTTGATGAATGCCAGAATTTCTTCTTTGTTCATTCGGTGCAGCTGCCCCATGAGATCCATCGCTGTCAGCCCCCAGTAAACACCACTCATCCTCAAATACTCCGACATACAGTATTCCTAAGTAGTGCATTATTTAGTTCTTGATCAGGTAAGCACATCATCAATACAGAGCAATGAAAATACATTCATTAACATTTACAAACAGTCTGTAATATGTCAACCATCTTCCATCCCATTAACATCTTACTATGTATCAGCCACTCACAAATATTCTGCACATCACGCACGTGTGTATACATATACACACGCATACAAACAGGCACACGCAGACATCTGCACATGCTACATTCCCTTCCTCCCCTGTACTTCCCAGTTCAAAGTATAAAGCTCGATGTCAAATTCAACACGTAAAAGTAAACAGGCACCGATTCACTTCAGATCATCAGTTATTATCTTGGCATCCAAACTACCACTCAAATTACCAATCCAACTAGTCTCAAAAATAACAAGTCTAACATTTAATGAAACTTAACGTCCAAGTGCCAAACTGACACAATCTAAAGTTGCACTGGGAAGTGAAATCTCGTACTGAATTCTCTTACATTGATCACATCACCCACACTACCCATAAAAATTATTTTCTACAGGCGGTACTTTTTAAGCACAAGAACAACAACCATAAGCAACAGTGCTTGGAGCTCTTTTGTGGACACTAAAGGGAACTGCAACTTTTCTTCAGACACAAGCAATTACTGACATTTTTTACCTGCTGGAACTGGAATCCTATTGCTGTGGGCTATATCTGAGAACCTACGACTACAAGACTGCTGCTAGTTAAAGCATTTATCAAACCTAGAGAGCACGAAGCACTGCTGCAGTGAGGTTCTGTGTGTCATCCCATCAAAGAGCAGCATGGAAATACAGCGATACTCCTTGAGCATTCCAGTGGAGGAAGAAGCAACAAGTAGCTCATTTCCCAGGTCTCAGAGTAAATCTAGAGCTAAACTGATAATGTTCAAATTTATACTCCGATAATACATGCCAAAACTCATCATGGACCTAGGAAAATTAATAAAGACATCTTTCTTTTGTACTTTGGACTGCAGGGCAAGGAACAATTGCGAGCATACATCTAACCCTTATCTGAGCAAGTAAATAAAAGCGCATCTGTACTGAATCAAATCAATACCTACGTAATCATCTTTCTTTGTTCCATAGGAAGCTATGTAGTCCGCATGCTTCTCCAAAAGTAGCGTGCTGGGAGCATCGGGATTTATCGTAACATCCTTCTGCGGTGTCCCCTGTAAAAAGCACCAAGGAAACGTCAGCTGCGGTGTCAGTTCAAGGTTTCCGTGCGCGGGTACGGTTCAGTCAGCGCTGGTGGCGGTGACTCTGACACAGACACATCTCTGTCAGCCCCGACCGCGGGGCAGGTTTCGGTCTCACATCGCCCTTTTCGGCTAAACCCTTCCCGGGAACGGCTGCGAACGGCACCTTTCAGCGAGGCTGACAAAAATCACCGATTCGCCAGAAACAAACCGAAAACCCGGGCGAAGGAGCCCGCCACCGCGCCGCCCGCCACCGCCCGGCCCGGCCCAGGGCAGCCGCGCCCCCGGGCCCGCTCTGCNTAAAAAATCCTAGATTCATAAAAGACTTTATTTAATTGACTATGAATACTATTTGGTAAGGTTTATTAAAACTAAATTTCATTCACTGCAGTTCATTATCTCTGTCTAAAAACTAAGAAAATCTCAAATGAAAATATTGGCAATTCAAGCTTAACTCTTTCATGCTTTGTTACTTTCCAACTTCCAACTCTCCTTTCAAAAGCATAATCGGGTTTATTTATTTTTATGTTAGCATTATGTCGAACAGAGTTTTGATTATAGTTACTTTTGTAATGGGATAATGACATCGTAGACTTAGAAATTTGTAGTTTTGCACTGCTGCTACTTGGATTTGTGCAAGCGCAAGTTAAGCAGCTAGTTACTAACACCACTTGTGGTCCAAGCCTGTCAGCAGTGATTAGTTTCGAATTACAGCATTTTTATTTACATTCAATTTTTAAGTATAATGAGTAGAATCAAATTGCAATAATTTAAGAAAAAGTATGAACAATATGATTAGACACAAACTGTACAGTCAATACATCCCGGAAGAAAAATGAAGGTCATAGTAGGGAATACAAAGTTTTCTGAGCTAGCACTGACTTGAACAGTAAACCCATGTGACACAATGTCACGTGAAAAAAAAATACTGTTTCTGAGACCCCGCTGGCTTTGTATTTTTACTCATAACTTGCATTATCTGTAAAGAGAATAATTAAGAATATATTACAAATAGTATCATAGAAAGAACAATTGAAACTAAGCAACATTATAGTGTCAATCCCCAAAAATACCGACAACTATGTCTTTGAACACCTAGAGTTACCTGTAATCTTTCAATTGTTAAATTGTTAGATAAAATCTAAGTCTTACGGAAATGCAAGAAAGAACGTACAACTCCAACAGAAAATATATAATCATAGCATGCTCCTTAAAAAGCAAATCTGAACAAATTCCTCTTAATTGTGATCAAAGGAAGATGTGACATGACCCTTTAAACATTCTGGATATGTAGATAGGACTAAATGGTATTTGTTCACTAACAACATGTATGCTCATTAAGACACGCTGATTAAGTTTACCACAAACATTTTACATCAGCACTTGCTAACACTTTTCAGCTTTGCGCATCTAGAGCTGCATGCAGTTAATGTGAAAATATCTCCTAGACAAATAACCTCAAATTGCACCCCCTTCTCCTTAAACTGGATTAGAATTCGTGAAAGGAGTTTGATTGGAAAGTTTGGAAAAGCTCAAACGTCATAGCCTAAAGAAACTTTAGTTTCCTGGTTTTGAGAGTACTCAGAATAATTCTAGAGCTTAAGTGGTGATAAACATTAACTTTAGAGCACACAATACATGCCAACACTCATCACAGCCAACACCAAGAAAACAGCATTCTCCTGTCCTGCCTAAGCATTTCAAACACACTTTCTTCCTAAAACAGGATGCTATCTTATTTATTTTTAACACTATTTATATATTTCTTCCATAAGATTGGACTAGAGGTACATTATGCAAGCAACCAAGCAATTGTTCAGAAGCACATGAGCCTTTTCAGTACTGTTTTTTACATGACCGTTTGAACAAGAAGAACCACCAAAAAAAAAACCAACCCCAAAACAAAAACAACCCAAACCCCATGCACAAGGGATAGCGAGAAATTAAATCTATAATGGAGATAGTTATGGTGAAAAAACAAGACTGAGAATTACTTTTTCTCAGGGGAAGAGTACACACCAAATAAACAAATAAAATGCTCAACAGACTAGTACCATTTTTAAGTCATACACAAAAAAAAACAGATTTGAGGAACACAACAAGAACTGGCTGCTACAATGTTTCTTTTGTACAGTACTGAAGTGTAAACACACTACACATAATTATATGTATTGCATAAATATGTTACATAAATGTTACAGTTATTTATTGATGTTATAATATATAGCAACCATAATAGCTACTAATATATTAATTAAAAAATAAAATAAAAAAACTTTACTCTGATTCTGTTCATACATATCTTTCACCTCAATGCACACTAAGAATTTATAAAATCCAAAATTATTTAGAAAAAAACTCCAGTAAAACCTGTAGCTAAGAAGTATTTCAAGACTGTTACAAAATTTATCAAGAATAGAATCACCATTAAATGATCATTAAAAGCACAACGTTCCCATATCTGACAATTTTTTTAGGAAATGATACAGCTATATCTTAAAGTTTCGTCCGTTAGATAGTATTTTTTTAATAAGGGACTGAAATAGTTTTTGCCACGGGCATCCAACAGCACCTGGTTTGTAAATCTGCAATCATCAAAACCATTAATTACAAATGACGTTCTTTTCTAAAATTACCCTGTTACACTTACCTGGACCGCACTGAGGGTATACAGAAGATGAGGATCGTGACCTACGCTGGCACTGATTCCACCACATTCGTGTTGACACGATTTGATGAATGCCAGAATTTCTTCTTTGTTCATTCGGTGCAGCTGCCCCATGAGATCCATCGCTGTCAGCCCCCAGTAAACACCACTCATCCTCAAATACTCCGACATACAGTATTCCTAAGTAGTGCATTATTTAGTTCTTGATCAGGTAAGCACATCATCAATACAGAGCAATGAAAATACATTCATTAACATTTACAAACAGTCTGTAATATGTCAACCATCTTCCATCCCATTAACATCTTACTATGTATCAGCCACTCACAAATATTCTGCACATCACGCACGTGTGTATACATATACACACGCATACAAACAGGCACACGCAGACATCTGCACATGCTACATTCCCTTCCTCCCCTGTACTTCCCAGTTCAAAGTATAAAGCTCGATGTCAAATTCAACACGTAAAAGTAAACAGGCACCGATTCACTTCAGATCATCAGTTATTATCTTGGCATCCAAACTACCACTCAAATTACCAATCCAACTAGTCTCAAAAATAACAAGTCTAACATTTAATGAAACTTAACGTCCAAGTGCCAAACTGACACAATCTAAAGTTGCACTGGGAAGTGAAATCTCGTACTGAATTCTCTTACATTGATCACATCACCCACACTACCCATAAAAATTATTTTCTACAGGCGGTACTTTTTAAGCACAAGAACAACAACCATAAGCAACAGTGCTTGGAGCTCTTTTGTGGACACTAAAGGGAACTGCAACTTTTCTTCAGACACAAGCAATTACTGACATTTTTTACCTGCTGGAACTGGAATCCTATTGCTGTGGGCTATATCTGAGAACCTACGACTACAAGACTGCTGCTAGTTAAAGCATTTATCAAACCTAGAGAGCACGAAGCACTGCTGCAGTGAGGTTCTGTGTGTC
>VXBH01009644.1:63745-79269 GCA_013400035.1 Rynchops niger
CCGGGGAGGGGGGGGGGGCGGCGGCGGCGGCGGCCGGGACCCCCCGAGGAGCCGCTTCCAGCCGCGGCGGTGCGCGGGGGCTCGGGCCGGGCACAGCTGAAGGGTGTCTGGGAACAGGCCAGGGGTAACGTAAAGGGCGGTGACTCGGCTGTGCGGGACCACAGCAAACCGGGCGACTTTAGAAGTAGCCGCGGTTTCCTTCTCTCCCCTCAGTTCTATGGAAAAGCAAATACAATAATTTAGTGACAGAGTAGGTAAGAATTACTGTCCTTTGGTTCAAAAAACCCCCTTTGCTTCCCAATTAAAGCTGTCTAGGGTGATTATATTTTTGATTACCAACATTTGATGCTGGCACACGTACCCCAGGGAACCACGCCAGGCAGGAACATCATTTTGATTCCATACAAGAAATATTAGGTATAATGCTGGCTTGCATAGAACTGTCACAAATAAGGTCTATTTTTTACATGTGTCAAGTACTTATCAAGGATGTTACATTATTGGTCTTCCTGCAGGTAAACAGGTTGGTGATTTATAGTGATTAAACACTATTTAAAGAGCTAATTTCCCAGGTGGCCTACCTGAGACTTCTGCAAAACTGATACCTGATGACAGTAATTGTGCCATTCAGCACTAAATTCAGATGATGGAGGAAAGAGACCACAGCAACAAAAGGACGTTTTGGTGAGAAATTGCAAATGAATACACAGGATTGTTGAGGTTTGAAGGGATCTCTGGAGACCATCGAGTGCAACCCCCCTGCCCAGGCAGGGTCAGCTGGAGCAGGCAGTCCATGACCGCCTCCATGTGAGGTCTGAGTATCTCCACAGAGACCCCACAACCTCACAATAAAAAAAAAAATGTTTTCTTGTGTTCCAGTGGAATTTCATGTGTTTTAATTTGTGCCCATTGCCTCTTTTCCTGTCAGCAAGCACTACTGAGGAGGGGCTGGCTCCCTCCTCCTCACTGCATCCCATCAGGTATTTGTGCACACACACGAGATGATCCCTGAGCCTTCTCTGGTCCAGGCTAAAGAGTCTCGGCCTGTCCTCGCGTGACCGATGCTCCAGGCCCTTAATCATCCTTGTGGCCCTGTGCTGGACTCCCTCCAGTTAAATCCTTCTCTTGTGCTGGGGAGCCCAGACCTGGACACGGTTCTGCAGGCACAGCCTCACCAGTGCCGAGGAATTTGCTCAGGAGGTCCAGGGAATGTCCATTCTGCCAGCACTGACAAGAAGTGTCTATCCAAGTTGGAAAAAAAATAATCTCACAGTTCCTTCTTCTGGGCTGTTCTTGCTGCAAACATAGTTAAGTATATACACTGATGGAAAGGAATAATACATTTAAATATACCGGATCTGAAATAAACATGATCTCGTAAATTATTCTTAAGGAAAAGGTACACACTTTCACTTGAAGTGAATCATCCTCACTGAACATCTACTTGCTTAAGCGAGTCGAACAGCACAAAAGGGCACGTTCTCTCGAGCGAAATTGTTACTCTTGGGCAGCATCTAAGTCCTTGGAACAGACACATGCCAACAACAGCGGTGCAGGCCTTCATACGGCTGAAATGGCAAGGCAGAGTAGGAACTGAAGTACAGCTATTCACGTACTCCAGACACTGGACAACTTACACAAAATACAATTTAAGTGATGTGACAAGAAAAATGAATAAAAACCAACCACAGTTCTCTTAAAAAAAATTTATTAGAATGCAGCAACAACTGTCACGAATAACAGTCTGATCCTCTATAGTCAGAAAACATTGCACTGTGAGTTTCTCCTTTCCCATTTTGTATTTGAACAACCAGTCACTTTGGAATTCAAAATGTTTAGAAAATACCAGCTTTGTTAGTCAGGAATGAAGTGAGGAACTGGACAGAGAGAACAGAGGTAGTGCTCAATAATATACAGAATAAAAATATTTTGAAGGAAAGGTTTCTTTTTTTGTTCCGTGCCTGTTTAATTCTATTGAGAAATGCACTAAAATCTTCTTCCATGAGAAGTCGGGACACTACAGCAGCACCAGACACACTTTCAGCCTTAAATTTGCCAACATGTTCACAAGCTTTGATCATCCTTTGAATCTGAGCAGTTCCCTCATAAATCGGAAAACAAGAATTGCAATAATGTTAGTCGATGGTTTTTAAAAGGTTTTAACAGATCTACACTTTTAAACCTTCTTGGCACTAATCCAGTGGGGATTAGGATGTGCAGAAAGACACAGAAAACCAGAAAATTCTGGTGTGACAGAGTAAGTAGTGGGCTAAATGGAATAGATCACATACAAGATACTGAGAGGCAGCCTTGTTCTCTCAGGTGCTCTTATCTGAACTCAACACGGTTCTCATGAAAATAAACAGACATGGTGGGTAAAAAAGGATGAGGAATATTTCTTATTTGAGGAAGAAAATTCATAGTTTCAGTTTTGCAAAGTAGGATTTAAAACAATAGGAGGAGGGGAGGCAGTGACTTGTGCTGAAACTGCTGTATTTCCTTTGACTAGCCTTTCAAGGTCATACCAATGTTCTCTTTGATCCATTTATTTCCATTGCTTCTTGTTAACTAGTGCTCTCTCTCATACAGTTTTGTTTGGTTTTTGTAATCATGCATTCTTGCATTTTCTTCTAGAAACTGTTTGCATCATTCCTCTGTTCTATTTGTTTGCTGTCAACAAAGTCAAAGGTAGATAACAAGGCATATAGGAAGCTCTCATGCGGAAGGATGCTCCACAGGTATACTGCGATGTAATGCCAGGGCTGAGGCAGCACAGTTTAGGGGGTTTAAGTGTTTCAGCGCCCAGTTCTGCCAGAACCTGGTTTGGCAAATTGCTCAAATTCACTTTGTCATTCAGTTATGGAAATAATCTTCCCAAGAACCTTACAAACCTTTTTTGAAAATAAAGAGGCTCTAACCTGTGTTCACATTAGCTTTTTGGTTCAGAAGAACTTGTTCCTTCACAAAGCGAATTCTCTGACTGGTGCTGCTTACCCCGTGTTGACCTGGTGAATAGGGCAGATTGTGTTTGGTGAATACTCGGTGCCTTTTGGAGCGAACTGAAATGGAAACTCTGCTTTCTCTGTGTACCAAACACCCACCAATCCCTGATGAAGACATAATGGCCCAAGCCTAGAGCTGCACCTTTGCAATGGCGTGCATATCGGGGACGTAGAGTCCGAGGGACCAAAGAGGCTTGCTGTGCACTCAACCTGCCCAAATGCCTTGTTGGGGCAGTTGTGGGGCCTCGGCAGCTCTTCCTGCAATCCACCGGCACTGGATTACCTGTTGATGAAGAAAGCCAGGGACCTCAAGCGTAAAGACATCAAAACTCAAAAAACTCACTCTTAAGTACTAACAAGAAAGGCTTTGGTTTATAAGCCAATGGAAATTGGCTTCAATGGAAATAGTTTCAAGAATCATTGACAATTAAAGAAGGGCAGTTTTCCATATTTGAGAAAGGAAACTAAATTAGAGTTTCTACTAGACTAGCCTAGACTTGTAGCCAGACAAATCTAGAGTAGAGTAAGGACATGTAAAAATGTTACCAGTAAACACAGAATTGTGTAATACCGAAAAAGATCAAATATATGGGCGAAAAGTTGGAAAACCAAGTTTTTGTATGTGAAACACATGGCCAAAAGCTTATAACAGCTGGAAATGGGCAGCAATACAGTAAAGCACAGTGAAGTGCAAGGTATAAGCAAGAGACATGGACAAAATAATTGTAGAGTCAAAAGCCTTTCCTGAATTCTTTTGGGGATGAAGCAGAACAGGAAAACACCAGAAATATAATACTAAATCTGATTAATCTGAACAATTTAAAAAAAAAAAAAAAAAAGCCTACTTAGCCATGCATTTGTGATGGATCTGTGTAATGGAAAAATCTAAGTATCTGGGATGCTGTAAAATCACTCTCAGCTTCCAAATAAAGCTTTGAAAGCTTTGGAAGCTCGCACCATCTTTCTCCAGAAAAGCATGCAACCTGACAGGAAAAAAGCCCAATCATAATAAAGTTCAATTAATCATTCATTTCCTCACTCACAGGAGCGCAATTAGTTCTAAGAATCTTTAGATTCCAAAATAGTGGTTGTCTTTCCTTAAATAGAGAAAAATAAATTCTTGGCTAGTGAGAATAACAGTTTTAATTTTAAAGATAGCTGTAAGATAAATATTAACTACCTAGAATCTTAAGAATGACAGGTGTTATAGCTAACTAGCATTCCAGGTCATGGTCTGCATGCACTTCTCGGTATCATCTACTTGGATATATTTTATCTAGTCGCTATTAATGTCATACAATGTCATAATGTCAACAAAGATTACTGGTTTTGCTGAAGACAAAATATTGGTGTTGAATAAAGAATTTTAGCATGGTATATGCTAATAGAAGAATTATGACATAACATGGAATCTTTTTTTGGCAGTAACACTGCAGAAAAAACCCTGGGGATTGCGGGTGACAAGAGTCTCTTTTTCTTACCCGGTAGATTTTAGCATCTCTCATTAGTTTTCCTACAGGATATTCAGTGTTAAATCCATTCCCTCCAAAAATCTGTACTGCATCGGTAGCTACTTGGTTTGCAATGTCCTCAGCAAATGCCTTTGCAATGGAGGCGTAGTAGGTGTTCCTGCGACCGGCGTCCACTTCCCAGGCAGCCCTCTGGTACGCCACGTGAGCCAGCTCCATTTCCATTGCCACTGCAGCAAGCGAGAAAGACACTGCTTGGTGCTACGAATGAGGACGTAAAATCGGTTAACATTGCCAGCTTAAAATTCTATGACAACCCAGAAAAATACAATCTTCTTAATACAACGATCTCTTGAACAAACTCAGTAAATTGTACTAGAGGGGTTCTACAGAATATGGATCAGGCTCTCCTAATTGTATGCTGAATTAGACTTTTAAGTTTCCAATTCTTAAATCCATATAGTCAGAGGGATTAAATACAGAATTAAGAAGTTCTTCTTTACTGTTTATGAGATGGGTATTTACCTTTCTGTTTATTAATATTTCTTTAAAACTGCTAAGTGGTGTGATTTGAAATGGATTATATTATTATTAATACCGTGCATCTAGTTTCACATACCTCAGAGTTTTTTTGCTTTCCTGAAAATCCCTGTTTATTAGCACTGAAGAACTTAAGTATGTCCTGGTAGTACATGAGTTTCAGGTTTTTGGGCAGAGTTTTCTTTTGGCTTTCACTACTATCATTGATAAATTATAGAAAAATTCCTGAAGTTACCACATAGCTAAGTTTACTTAAATGGTGCCGACTCATGTACTTGGAAACCCCAAAATGGCGGAGATATAATACAAAAATTAAGGAACTAAAGAAATCAAGCAATAACCATGACAAATCAGTAGCGTACACCTGGTGTGAAAACGTAGCTTTTATTTATGTTCTCTCTCTCTCTCTCTCTCTCCTCCCCCCACTTACTTCAACAATTGCTTTCCCAAAGATTTTTCTCTCCAAAGTGTATCTAGTAGCTTCATCAAGTGTTCTTTTTGCTAATCCAACAGCACCAGCTGCTACCTGAATTGGATACAGCACAGAATAAAAAAATCAGAAATTCCTGCTATATTTCATAAATAAGTTATTTCTGATACTTACAGGTGGTTTGGTCTTATCAAAAGCTCCCATTGCGATCCTAAAGCCAGCTCCCTCAGCTATTAATACATTTTCTTTCGGGACTCTCACATCTTCAAAGACAATACCTCTTGTCTCTGAGCAACGTTGACCCATATTCATGTCCTGAAAAGGGAAATTTACAGAGGTGCAACTAAGTTGGATTATTCAAAGGTACGATACATTTTCATTCTTTAGTTTACTCACAGCATAAAGTATGTTTTTGTTCTCCAAAACACTTAATCCAAAAATGACTATGCACACGACAAATAATAGCTTTGCACTTGCAGACCAGCACACCCTTAATTTGTCCAAGCTGGGCAGTTTACTTCCTCCTTATATGAAATCAGTTCTGTAGCTGTAATCAGTCTTTTTGTCTTTCTCTGGTTCAACTGTATCCTTTGAGATGGGAGTGGAAAAATTAACTAATCTAATATGCAGGCAGTACTGGGTGTACTACAAGTAAATAAATAAGGTTTTCGGATTCCTTTCCTAATGTTCAACATCCCGTTTTGCCTACTACTAAAAATAGTACTTTTTTTTTTTAAAAAAGAGAGAATAGCACCAGAGTCTCCAAGGCGCCTTCCTAGACCAGCAGTAGCAAAAATTAAAACTCACTATGTGTGTATTTATGGTTATAATTGCCCAACTTGCTTCTTATCCTTTCAAGGCACACTACTTCTCATTTATTGGCACTTGTCAGTAAAATAGTTCTCAAAGGTTCTTTTGCAGCTGTTCAAAGTCATCTTACTTTGGACCATTCTGAATAGTTCCTTAGATGAATTCATATTTCTGTATGTTGTGAAAATGAAAAGATCATTGTACATGAGTGTATGAAAATGGTTAGTTGACTAAGAATCTTTTTTCTTTAATGGTGATTTGTTGCATTATTGGTTTAGAATAGAACAATTCCTGGCTTGTTAAATACGAGATACAGTCTCCACCATTTTTTCCAATTTGGATTCCTGGGCTATCCGCTTCCACTATGAATCCAGTAAAGGCTTTGCTTGCAGGAGCTTTTGGATCTGGATTGGTGCGAGGTAGCAAAAAGTACCTAGTGTAAAACAAAGAAAAAGGATGCAGTTTATCCTCACAATTAGCAACAAGATACTATTTTAGCTAACATTTTAAATATTTTTATGTGCATTTCTTCCATATAATAAACTCTATCTGTAAGTTAACAACATCTTTTTCTTGACCCTCCCAAAAATAAACTGAGAGGGGCCAAAAGAGAGGAAGTTTTAAAGATTCAAGATTTCAGAAAATTCAATAAAATTACTTCAGATCAAGATGCAAAGATTCTCCACCTTTTCCATGTAAGTCTTTATGATATTAACAGCTTCATTAATAGTACAAAAGAAACCTCTTCACAGCACGTACATAAAAATTAATGCTTAGGAAATACTTTCTTGCACGCAAAATGTTATCACCCGATTTCAAAGATCTTAATTTTATTCTTCTAAGTATAAGTTGCAAATAGGTATTTCTCTTAGAAATTAAACAGTTGTAAATCACATTTACAGTGTTCAGTAATGTCAAAAGATATCTGGTTGATTGTCTTTGATGGATCTGCCTTGAACATGGAAATACATAACTAGAAAATTCAGCTTTTGGATAAGCATATAAAGTCTTTCCACTATAATTAAGAAGAATCTGTGTCTTGCGAGTCGGTGTGATGCGAGACACGATGAAAGAGGTTTATACCGTGACGCATGCTCCATAGACACCACAGCAGTATCTGTATTCTTTGACAGCTGAAAATGAAAAATTAAAATGAAATTTAACACCACGCTCCGACATGTTCCTGGCTTCACGACAAGTGAGAGGTGTTTCTAGTAGAAACGGAAGTGACCGATCCCAGTCACCACCAGCACAAAGGAAGGTGGCGAGTCATATCAGCCTCTGGAGTACTTTGCCAGTTAAATCATACCTTTGCTGTCCTGCCTTGAAGAAAAAGCAGCATTAATTCTGCCTGATAGCGGCAAGGTTGGAGAGACCTTCTTGAGTGGGGAGCTGTCACGTCATCGCTCATTTTCCTTTTCAGGCTTTGCGCAGCACTGAGACTGCATTCTTATGTACTGATAAACTGGTCAGAGATTAAAGTGCAGTGTCTTGAAACACCATGAACATTCAGATTTACAACAGATCTTTAAAGACTTTAACTTTGGGGGAGGAAGCCACTATATAGCGTAACAACAGAAATACAACGTGAGTTAACACACCGGTTTGCTTTCCCACCATTTGTGATACACATCTTCTGACCGTTAACAACATATTCACCTCCTTTCTTCTCAGCTTTTGTTTTTATGCCGGCCACATCAGAGCCTGCTCCAGGCTCTGTTACAAAGTAAGCCTAAGAGAAAATAAAATAAGTTCTATTTTAAGGCAACCACAAATTATTGCAGACTATATGCATCAGACTGATCTGTAGAAGGTTTAAGTGAACTGCATGGTAAAAGCCAAAACATTAAATAAAAAAAACCCCAAAACAACCCAACCCAAACCCAACCCCCCCACAGCAGCTGTCTGAGCAAGAATCCAAACATATATGGGTTGGATTTATTTTGGATTTTTATTTTTTGATTATTTTCTTTATAAATCAGTAATAATAATACATAAAATTGTCTTTTAATCAAACAGAACCATTCTGTAACCCTTCAGTCATCACTTCCTCAGGCTTCACAAACTCTGATGTGAAAGCTGAGGATCTTTAAAATGCGAAAATAAGAGCACTGAGTAACATTTTATATGTACCATGTCCTTCATTTTATGAGGCTTAGTTGTTCAGATTTTAATGCATTATACATGAATCTTTACTTCGTTCAATGTAACAAGTACTGCTTATGTAAGTAAGACCACAAGTAGAGTTTAATACCCATCCAAGTTGAGTTTCTCCTTATACAGACCTTGTATATTTCTTAAACGCCTACACCTCCTCTTGAAAGGGAAATAAAAGGTATTAACTTTTGGTAAGTGACTTAGGATGGTGACAATTTTCCAAGTAATATCTTCTATTTGCTTATTGAATGTATCTCATTAGCTATTATCTGACTTTCAGTAAACGCACCCTTTATTTACAAAGCAAAGTGGACTGAGTTGTGAGTACATATTAGTGTTCTCTAGGGAAAAAAAAAAAGAGTAAAAAAAAGTAACAAAAAAAACCCCAGTAGTGATTAATATGGTTTAGGAACATTCTACAGCGTAGCAGTTATACTTACACACATCATTGGTTCCTCTGTCATTCTTCCCAAGTATTTTTTCTGCTGATGCTCATTTCCCACAATGATTACTGGCATTTGCTGAAAGAAAATATTTAGACCATTGATCCATCTTTTGAAAGGGCACAGATTCCAGTTTAAGGGATGTAGGAAAAGACAGAACTCACCCCTAGGGAATTTGCTTCGATGGCAGTTTGAACCCCCGTACATCTGTGCGCTAACTCTTCCGTAATAAGGCATGCTTCAAAGCTGCCAAGGCCAAGACCACCTACAGGTGAAATATTTCATTTACTAAAACGAGTTTAAATTGTTACATATTTGTGATTTTCACAAATTAATTAACAAAAGCGTATTCCCCCACATACATTTGATTATGTACTGTGTTTGATTAGACACTGTCATACAAGCTTATTAAATAAAGTTTTGTCAGAAGAGCAATAGGTGGTTTGAAAATTACATATCACAGTTCCAGGTTTATTGTGTGATTAACGTGGGACAATTTGGACAAAGTGCAAGAATGCACCACTCAAATTTTTTGACTAAGTTTGAGAATTAAGAGTTCCTAGGAAGCAGGGAAGGGGCTTCCGAACCACCACAGCACTTCGGGGAAAAAAATAAAAAGCGTCCATATTAGTCAGACCACCAGCTCGGTAACCGGTTTCTGACAGAAGACAACGCTTGGGGAAGTAGATACAAATACAATAACAGCACAACTATAGTTGCTCAAAAATATCTTCCTGAGCCTTCAGGTGACTGCCTCAGACAAAGAGGTACCTCTCATTGGCGTCTTTGTTATGCTCACCCTTGACAGACAATTCTTATGTGAATTTGCCCAGTCTCTTTTTGAACCTACATAAAATCTTAGCATTCATATCATCCAGGGGCAATGGGTTTCACAAATTAACTACACGCTGTGTACGGAACCATCTCCTTTCATTTATTGTGAACCTGCCATCTACTGGCCTAATTTGATGCCTTCTAGTTATAGTGAACTGTCAATCCCTTTTCACACTCTCCATGACACTGATATTTTAGTTATTTCCATACAGAAGCTACATCTCACACAGAAGATACATCTTTTATGATCTTTGTCATCGCTTTGGGAACCTTTCCCTATTCCACAATACTCTTTTGAGATGGAAGGATCTGACTACCTAATGAATTAAAAAGGCAAGTGTGATCTGGATTCAAGCAGCAGCATAATTATGCCTTCTGCTTTTTACTTCATTCCCTTAAAAGTCTCTTCTGACCTTAAATTTTATGGTTTTGACCACTTCTGAGCATTACGCTGACACCCACAGAACTGTATATTATAAACACCAAAATGTAGTTGAGAAGGTACCATTTCTCTGTGAAGTTCAGATGGCTTCTTTCCCTTCACATGTGCATCACTTCTCCGTTTTGGAATTGCATTTGCCATTTAACAGTCCCTCAGTTTCACGACCTCCTCCTGCAGCTCTTTGCACCAGCCTCATCTTTTCTACACTGAGTAACTTTGTATTATCAGTAAACTCTATCACCTCAGTATTGACCCCTTTTTCCAGTTCATTTTTAGATGAATAATGATATTATTCAAACAGCACGAGACTCAGCAAGGCTGTGCTGCTAATTTTTCCACTATGAAACCTGGTGATTTTTAAAACTCATTTTGGAAGTTCAAGTGTTGTATGCCAGGCAGGCATCCCTCCCTCACACGCTTATTAGCTGCTTCAGAGAACTCCAGTGGTTTCATGAGGCATGAGTTCCTTTCGCAAAAACCCTTCTCCAGCATATCATGTTTACCTGTGTCCACTATTTCTGTACTTCATCTTACATCCTCTTAATTTATACGGTATAGCAGACTTACTAGTATTTATTTTCCCTGATCTCCCTTAGAGATCTTTTAAAGCAGTGGTGTCCAATTTGTCACTTGCAATTTGTCATTTAATAAGCAAGAGATTATACACCGCAGTAGTCCAGCTGTTTCAGGCTTTAGTTTCTCTAGAATTCATGGCTGAATAAATCGAGTCCTCACAATTGCTTCTTCTGTCACTTTGTTTCTCAACCTCGTTTATTAAATTTTTGATACAAGATAGACCCTCTGATTAGTCTTCCAAAAAAAGGGTCTGCTACAGACACTTCCCTAACTTCTTTTTCAGGTAATACAAATGCAAAAAAGAAAATAATTTAACTTTTTCTTTTCCCCGTGGTTACTCATTTACCTAAATGCTGACGAAGCACTGCTGTACTGCACCTAATCTAAACTGAAAGACCGCCCTTCTGGAATAAGCTTTTAAATTGCTCCAGCCTCTGTCAGAGACTAGAACAAAATATGACCTTCTAATTTCTCTGCCTAATCAGCTGACACAGTGCACCAGGGAAACATTAGGCAGTTGTAATCACGGTAGGAAAATCTGGTCATAAATTACTAAATCATAATCTGTCTAATTTGTCTCCTGATTACATCCACACCTAGTAACACTTGTGTGTGTCAACCTGCCTACTGATTAGATTATTCAAGTATGCAAGTGTTTATTTTATACAGAACCCATAATTACACATATAGATCTCATCTAATGCTTTTTCTTTGTTTCATTTTACAGATTAAAAAGAATGTTTACTTACCACAGCTTTCTGTACGTGTGAAGTCATAAGACCAAGTTCCCAAGCCCATTTTATAAGTGGAAAAGGATACTGAAACAGACAGGGAAAAAATCACCTTCTGATTCATCACAATCAACACTTTAAATTCTATGCAGGTTAAGACAAAAGTCTATTTTTTTGCTTACACCAGGGTAGATTTACCTCTCCAGTTTTGTCATATTGTGCAGCAACAGGAATAATTTCCTCCACAGCAAATTTATGAGCAGCAGCTTGAAATGCTTTCTGTTCATCAGTAAGTTCTATTAAAAAAAAAAAAAAAAGAAAAAGGTCACAAATTCTCTACTATCTTTAATTTTGCCAGTTGTCAGACTATGAGAAAAGAGAAAACAAGTGTGTCCTTCCAGGACAACCCAAACCACCACTTCTCGGGCCTCTCCAGGAAGCAAAAAAAGTTCAGTTTCCTCTTCCTCCTGGGAAAATACTCCTAAAATTAGGAGAATGAGGCAGATGTTGTCTGAAGGTCCTGGCTATTCAGTTTGAACATCCAGCTGCTGACCCCTTATAATTTGCTCTATGCATATAATACGCCGAAATGAGGATGAATTTCTCTATACCATTTTTTTATAGCCAAGTTCAACTGTGACTACATTTAGTTACTTTAACATTGTAAACAGCAATGTGAGATAATTATTCAAAGCACTTTGGCAATAAAAGAAGTTTCAAACAGACATGAGTTAAAAAAAAGAAGAAAATCTTACAAACACCACACACATACCTGACTTGCCTGAGCTGAGGAAGAAAGTCATTTCAGTTTTTGAACACTTATTTATAGGAATAGAAATCTATTTAGAAGTAGCACCTTCATTTTAAATTCATGTTGAACTGTAATAGAGGATTTTATTTTTTTTAACGCTGCAATTTGCCCTGAATTGCTATGTTTCTTTCAAAAACTGTAGTACTTACCAAAGCTAAAGCCAGCTCCAGGTTTGCCTACATGTAAGTTGGAGCAGGTTTACTAGAACGCGACCTCCACCCACACCCTGCGATGGTTTGGAGCGTTCACTAAAGAGAAAAAGCGTATGAGGCATGAGATCTTTACAGCTCAAGTCTCCCAAAGCTGCTAGCCTGACCACAGCACAACTTGAAATGTAGAATCCCTCTTCAGAAATGATATCACATCCAGTATTTAACAGCTACCACAGTGATAAAAGGACTCTTGGCTCCCTCAAGTGCCATTCCCGTGAAAGCAGCTCCCACGAACCAGCAGCTCGGTCGGGAATCCCGGGCTTCAACAGCTGTGCACATGAGGGAACTGCCCTGGACACTTAAAAGTATTGCACGATTGATAATTTTAAAACAATTGAGCATAATTAAAGTGTTCGCAGAGACATAGCAATGTATATTTCTTTCATTTATACTCACTCATCAAACCTGATTTTCTCGCCCACTAGCAAATACTCTATGTATGCAACGGATACTACGTGCAGACTCAGCAAGACTTTAAGAAGCACCTACCTATTAACCCCTATCTATCAGAATATCTCGGTAACGTCCCAGACTCATTTCTGCCTTCTTTTAAGAAGCTGCTGGCATGGACACTGGAAGTGATTATTGTTATTATGCTGCAAATAGGACAGAACCCAGCAGACTGAACTTACTTTTCTTCCTAATACTTATCACAAATTTATTCTTTTTATTGTAAGCGCTTTCGTTGCTTTTTTAAGTTTAGTGCACACAAATATTGTTACAGGTATTTTTCAGAATGCCTTAACACTGTGAAAATACATATCTGAATTTGATTTTAAAAGGTTGTTTTATTCTGTTTCCTCCTTCAATAGTTATGAATCTCTGAAATGTTTGTAAAAAAAAGTGAAAAATATTTGATTGCATAAATTTCTAGAAAGACCCAAATCAATATTGTGTGAAAACAAATCAGCCTAAACACTAAGTAAAGGCTTCTTATTTGAAAATGTAGAAAGAAAAAAAAAAAAAAAGCATGATCAGACCAGTCACTTATTTCATAACATCATTGAAAAAAATTGAATTAATCATAACAGTGCAAAAATCTCACAGAAATTATACGGGAAACTCTAGAAGACAAGGACATTACAGAAAGTTACACGCTGGGGAGGCAACAAGTAACTTCAAAATAAAGTTGCGGTAGGTAACTGTGCTGTTAAAAATAAGAATGCTATGCGGAGATGGTTACAAAGTCACACCTCAAGAAGCAAGAAGAGCACAGGCAATAACAGGTAACACCACAGTGAAAAAAGCACTGCCAGAGGGCACTGAAAACATCTATAAACTTGAAACACAGAAAGACCACTGCCAGGCATAGAAGAGGAGGAGGCCATGACACAGCTGAACACTGAACTGTTCCGTCCGCTTATTAATTGCATTTTCCAGTATGAAACAGGGCTTGCATTGTCCAGTAGGCAATATATTATTCAAGTTTTCACAAGCCATGGACATTGCAAAATGGTATCTTGCTAAGTTTTGTGTTAATGCTACCATTCTTGTATGGATAAACAAAAAACACCAACAAACATCTAGAAAGACTTCAGTCCTCCGGAATGTTTTATACCTTATCTGGAAAAAAGATAAGGTTGAAAAATAGCCAGATCATTGTAATAATTTTCTTTCTTTCTTTCTCTTTCTTTCTTTCTTGCTCTTTTTTAAGGAGCAGCTGTTGATAAAATCATACACAGCTTTGCCACCAGAAAGTTTGGCTACACTAGAAAAAGTAGTGAATTCAAACTAAAGCAATACCCTATACGAAAGAAGCTGTCACATTTATAGCCGAGAACTTACGTCTATTGTGGGTTTTGTACCAGAAGGTGTGCAAGGTCAACACCGAGGGTTACTCTGGAAAAACTCAACACTCCCCCCCCCAACAGAAATACAAACTGGACAGCTGGGATTCATGGATTCATACCTGGAAGTTGTGTGAGTGACCAAGTGACAAAGGATCATGGTTTGCCACATGTAAGAAGAATTTGGGTGACCATCTGTCTACTCTGACAACTTCCCCGTTGCTTGCCCCAGAGGAGCAGGGAGGTTCAGTGGATTCAGTGATGAGCTCCTGCTAGCGATGCTCGGATGTCACTCCTACTGCACCTCCTGGCACTACTGCACAAGCTCTGGCACCATCAGAAATATGATCGCTAAGGTGGCATGACGAACACTGGAATACTCTGCTGCCAGGAAAAGGGTGTGACAAGGTTACACATGTAAGTGATATGACCTTTATTGCCTTAATCCCAGAAGAACTATGGAATTTGTTCAAAAAGCTGCCCATCACAGAAAACGATAGGACAATAAGCTAAGGTCACTAACCTTGATTCTCCCTCACATCACTCAGGACAAACGTGGAGAGAGTTGTCATGAGCAGTTTGCTGCTGGGGTTAATGCGTCAGGAGGCTGAACCTGAGACACCAATGCCCTATGGTGGGCATTGACTAACTGTCAGCTTGCCTTGTCAAAAGCATGATTATGATCTATGAAACACCAGCTGGGCTCAGATAGAGACCACTTCCCTCCCTGACACCGCCACAGCAGCACTCTGGACCTGTGGCCAGGCTCCATGGCTCTGGGGCAGAGGACCATCACCACCACCGCTGCCCGGAGAGCTGAAGAGGGACCCTTTGGCTAATTCAGGCTTGTGAGTGACTCCGGACATGGGAAACCAAAGGCCTGTGTAAACGCTAAACCAGGTGCTACCCGAGCTTTGAATAATTTCTGCTCTGAAGCCCAGGGGCTACCGGCGGTTTGATGTAGCAGAACGTTAGTACTCAGGAGAAACAGCTATCACACGTGACGCGTACCGACAAACACCGGCGCGGCTGGGGCTGCGCGCCGTGCTCCGGGAAAGCGCTGGACGCAGCACCGCGAACTCCCTCCGCGCAGCCCTGAGGCCGCCTCCCGGCTCGGGCGGCAGCGGCGGCTCCGCAGCGCGGCCTCCGGCACCGCGGGGCGGCTCAGCCGGAGGGCGGCGCCCGCGACGCCGCGGCGGTAACGCGGAAACGGGACAAACGCCGCGGAGCGCGGACGGGGGCAGCCCGCGGCCTCCGCCCACGCTCCCGGGAGCCCCGGC
>VXBH01009644.1:88962-107401 GCA_013400035.1 Rynchops niger
TGGGGCCGAGGTACCGCGGCCGGTGCCGGGGGTGCCGGTGTTCGGTCTCAGGGTCGGGAGCGCCGGAGGGTGCCCCGCTCCCCGGCGGGGAAGGTCAGCGGGGGCAGAACCTCATCCCCCGGCCCTGCTCTGCCTGCCCGGCGGGAGCCGGTGTGTTTGCGGCAGAGGACGCGGGGCTCGCCGTGCTGCCCAGCCCGTTTGAAGGTGTCGCTACGAACCGATTTCTTCTCCCAACGTGCGCGAGATTTCCGTGGGAAAACAAGTGCGGAACGGGCAAAGCCCCTTGGAAACAAGGCTGCTGCTGTGCGCGTCCCGGCGGCGGCCGGCCGTTGGCTGCGTGCGGCGGCCGGGCCGGTGGAGCAGCCGGTGCCGGGATGTCACGGGCGCGCTCTGCGGAGTGTTTACAACTCGGAAAACTCTTCTTTGATAATTCATCTCTGTGGTCTGAACCTTGGTCTGGCTGAAAGAAAATTCACAGCTTGGCTTCCTCCCAAAATGGAAAAGGGGGTGGGGGGTGGGGAAGCCTTTAGGGAGGGAAAACAAGCTAGAAAGATACTAAGAGTGTTTCAAAGGTGAAATCTAAATAGGTGAGCGTGTAGTTATTTAACTTCTGAGAGAATCTGTTCCCGCTCCTGTGGAATTCCAGTGGTTTTGCAGGTTACTGCAGAGGTAGTAGGCCTAGGACTGTGGATACTCAGCACTGATGGTAGAAAGGTGGGCTTGGAAATATTCTTCTGAAAGAAGAGCAGGAATACAGTATTTATGGAAGGGAAAATACCTTTGGATAGTGTTCAATAACTGCTGTGTATGCTTCCTCACTTGCCGTTTGTAAGCAAGAGCACCCCGGTAAGAAAACCATGACAGGGACTGCTGAGCGTTGTACTGTCATAATACAATAATTTTTTAACTTAAGTTTTTTGGATAAGAAAGGGTGATCCTTTAGTTATTCAAATTGAGGGAGGAGGGCTGCGTATCTGTAATCAATTTGTAGTTCTGAAGAATTAATCTGACAATAAATTTTGCTATTTTAGCTGTTTCATGTCATCAGTGTGTTTACTTCCTTTTATCTCATTTGCATCTGTGGATTTGGTTAGTGATAGCGTGTACTGTGTTACCACATTTGGAGGGATCTTAAGTAATTGCTGTAGTCTTGTATTGGGAAGCAAGGTCTGAATTCAGATTTGTTTTCCCTGTTAGATCACATAATGTTAGAGACTTACAAAAGGAAAGCGCAGCATTTCCAAATTCAGCATATACAGTATGCTTTCCTTTTAAAATAGGTTGCTGTAATAGTTAGTTATTCTTTTGACTTTGTTGTCTCTGCCAGTAGCTGGTTATTTATTAGCCCACAGGTGTATTTTTCATAGGTATAGGTGTCTTAAACCTTTCTCCTTGAAATATCAAGGATTCCTCAGTTTCAGCATTTATAAATGACAACGGCAAATTCTTCTCAAAAGTGCAGGTCTTTTAACTTGCAGCGTGAGTCTGATTCTGTAGAAGAGATGAGTCGAGCCCATGGTTGACAGCTGACCTTAGGCTCCATGAGCAGTTTTGTAACCGCCTCAGGTTTTCTCTTTGCGGCAGCAAGGATCCCATCCAATGGCTGGCTATTAGAGTGACTGCTGGAAGCCCAAGGTGTGGGACAGAATGGTTGGCTGGTGGTGTGATTGTGGCTCTGTAAAGGTTCTGTTAATCCCACAGGCACTTTGAGGCCTGTTCCTCTTAAGCTCCCCCACTTTTAAGCTGCGTTGGCTGTCTGCATGCGCGAGATGGATTGTGAGTTCATCTTCAAAAACAAGCTTCTTCGTGGTTCCTTAAGTTTAGTCTTCATTGGGGTAGCTGTAAGCTGTCTCCAGGAATTGCGTCAAGTTTTTCCTTAAAATGGGTTAAATATGAAGGATTTGTCAAGAACAATGACATTGACTTTATTGAGGCCTCTCTCTCTAGCAGGGGACTTCCAGATGAGAAAAACCAAAGTTCTTTCACAACAGGAAGGTTGCCACTGAAGCTTAAGGAGGCAAATTACTCATTATTTCCTTTTCTCATTATAGCTGATTTTAGAGGTTGTGGGATCTTTATTTTTTAGCCAAAGTAGTATTTTCTTTCACGTAACTGCAGTATTAGGGGCTGTGATGTGACTGTTGAAAGGGATGGTGAAATTCTTTTTGACTTCATTGCAGAATGAGGCTCTTAGCGGTGGTTGTGCCATAAGCAATTTCCTGTGGTAGTGGACTGCAGTTCAGTTGTTAGCTTACAAATCACCAAAGACCAAATGTATGGTGACATTGCCTTTAAAGAAAGCTTTTATCACTATTTTAAGGAACGTTATTGAGAGGAAGTATATAAAGTGCCAAATTTTATTACTTTCAACTCAAATTTAGCTAGCTAGCTTTTTTGTATCTGCATGTTTAGATCCTCTCTACGAGGAACTGCTTTCCTGTGATTTCTTTTGCCAGTAGCAGGTGCAACCAAAACTTGATCTGTAATTGGAATTCCTGGTTACTGCTGTGAAGTGACCATGCCAGTTTTTTTTACTAAAAAGAATTGTATTTGTTTATTTTCCCAGGTGGGGGAGGTTCTTCTGTTTCCCTTGGAAGAGCTTTTGATGAACTTGTGAAACTTTCTATTAAGATGTGTTATTTCTTGTAGCTTGGCCTGCATTTCCCTTTCTTAATCTCATCCAGCGATGCGTGTGTGCTGTGCAGGAAGGGCGTCCCCAGTCTGAGGCAAATGGGCTATTTAGCTGTAGCAGCGTCATACGATGTGGAAGCCGTTGGCTGTGACGCTGCTGCCGATAAAGCCTCCTTCGCTCCTGCTGGTAAATCCTTGTGTGCCATGTAATTAATTTCCCCTTCTGAGGTTCAAATTTCATACCAGTGGGTGACATTCATGTTAAAGCTGAAAGTTGATTTAACACTTTATTCATATTTGAATATACTCGGAAGTGTTAGAAGTAGGTGAAACTCAGATTCAGATTGTTGAACCTTTCTTCCTTTGACATAAATTTGGGCAGCTTTATCTAGACTTTGCAGTGCCTATTTTAGGTGGGATAAATCATTTACTCTTTGAGCACATCTGCTGAACCTAGGCACAGAGCTTCACCAGTGTCTGATTTTGCTAATATCCTAGTTTTAGGTAAAACAATTCACTGTGTAATAAATTTAGGGCGCTGGGGAGAAAAGCAGAGAGAGAATTTCAGAAGCAGCACTTTGTAGTGTGTTTCCTGTTCTTTATTATGGCACATAGGTCTCTCTGAGTGGGAACTTTTTCTCCTAGCATGCTGCTTCATCTTTTGCCTGGTCCTGTGGTACTGTCCTCCACAACATCCTTGTCCCAAGAGTTGCAGTCAATGGCTCAATATCCAAGTGGAAGCCAGTAACGAGAGGTGTCTGTATTGGGACCGATGCTATTTAATATCTTCATCAACAATAATGGATAGTGGGATTGAGGGCAGTCTCAGCAAGTCTGCAGATGACACCACGCTGAGTGGTGCAGTTGAAGCTAGAAGGAAGGGATGCCATCCAGAGGGACCTGGAGAGGCTTGAGGAGTGGACCCATGAGAACCTCTTGAAATCCAGCAAGGCCAAGTGCAAGGCCCTGCGCCTTGGTCAGGGCGATCCTTGGTATCAGTGCAGGCTGGGAGATGAATGGTTTGAGAGCAGCCTTGCAGAGAAAGACTTGGAGATGCCAGTGGCTGAAAAAGTGGGCGTGAGCTGGCAATGTGTGCTCGCAGCCCAGAAAGCAAACCATATCCTGGGCCGCATCAAAAGATGCGTGTCCAGCAGGTCGAGGAAGGTGATTCTGCCACTCTGTTCTGCTCTGGTGAGACCCTGCCTAGAGTACTGTGTCCAGCTCTGGGGTCTTCAGACACAGACCTGTTGGAGTGGGTCCAGAGGAGGCCACAGAAACAATGAGGGGGCTGGAGCACCTCCCCTGTGAGGACAGGCGGAGAGAGTTGGGGTTGTTCAGCCTGGAGACGAGGAGGCTCTGTCCAGGGAGTCCTTATTGTGGCTGTTCAGTATATAAAGGGGGTTTGTAAGAAAGGTGGAGAAAGGGTTTTGTTACCAAGGCCTGTATCGGCAGAACAAGGAGCGACGGTTTTAAACTGAAGGAGGGTAGATTTAGATTGGACGTAAAAAAAGAAATTTTTTATTACGAGGGTGATGAGATGCTGTAACAGGTTTCACAGAGAAGTTGTGGATGCCCCATCACTGGAAGTGTTCAAGGCCAGGTTGGATGGGGCTTAGAGCAACCTGATCTAATGAAAGATGCCTGTGGCAGCGGGGTTGGACTAGATGATCTTTACAGGGCCCTTCCAACCCAAACCATTCTATGGTCTGTATGTTGCTTTGTATTTGTAGCAAGCACCTATTATCCAAGTTGTTTAGATAACTGAAATACTTACACCATCCCTCAAATTTGCCTGGGTAGTAATTACATGAAGGAGAAGGTGGTGTGTTGACTTTAAATTGCGGTGAGATTCTGAACAGTAGTTAATTAAATCAAATTTTATTATCTGTTCCAAATTTTTTGCATTAAAAAAGTAAATTCCATGAGTACTAAAACTCAGGAAGCCAGGTTTCCTATGCTTATGTCTTGTGACTGATTGACTTTGTTGTCAAAGTCAATGAAGTTTTGGGGGACATTTAGTGAGTAACTCGCTTTCCTCCCATCTTTGGTTCTCTGCAGTCTAATATGGTGTTTGCTTAACCTTTTGTGTCTGATGGCATGTACAAGGTAGTCTTTCTCTGCCATCTCCTGATTTTCACAAAATGTAACATTATCTTAATATGCATATCCACTTTTCTAGCAGATTTAATGGAAGTTGATGATGGAATCATAAGTTATTGGAAAATACAAACAAAATGCATGCAGAAGGTTTATGCAATCACATTGTAGATTTATTGAAAAATTGGTTTAATAAACACAACACTTAAAATACTTGCAAAAGGGTGACTTGTTGAAAAAAACCGAAGGTACTGTAGTATGTACTTTTGTTGAGGTAAAAGTGACAAAACAGTTTTAGGTCACTTATGTGGCTGCGTATCTCTCTTGGCTTCATAAACGTAAAATGAATGCAGTAGGGGACACATACAAGACCATCACGCTTTGTGTATGTGAGCTGGCTTTCTAATACTGCAAAGTATGAGGAACGTTTCTTCCCAGAACAGAATTGGGCTCTAAATCAGGTGTCTAATGTGGAGATGTGCCTGCGTACTCCGAGCTGTATGACATTTATTACTTGTAGTCAGGAAGTTCATGATCCTGTTGAATGTTTTTATCATGAGTTTGTTTTCTTGGAATAGATAAGACATAAAGTATATATCATAATTCACTGAACAATCAGTATGGTGTCACGACAGATTTAGAAAAGCAGTACAAATTTGTTTCATTTTACAGTTTTGTCATTACAAGATTTTAACTCAAATATATCTCTCAGGAAGTTAATAGAAAGTTGTGCCCCAAAACTTCAGTAAGTATAGGACTAATAATCTGAACTTTTTCTTGTGCATATTAAATTACAATTTTAGAGAGAAAATAAAGATCCCTATAGAACTACATGAGAGTAAACACAAAGTTTTGCAATAGCTTTCTAGATAAATTACATTAGATTATGTAAATATGCATTTCAAGACTGCTTAAATACACGTGTTTGTAATCTGTACTTTGAAGACTTTAAATGCATGTTACTGACTGCAATAGGATACGATATAAATATGTATCTAGACAGCATTAAAGACACATACTATTTTTATTGGACTATGGTGACTATCTCTATTAATGTGAATTTAAAAAAAATGTATTTACCCAATAGAACAGAGAGTTTCCGAACAGCAGTGTGGTTTATTGTGTATTATGGTAAAACTCTGATTACAAAGATAACTGGACGTTCTTAGGTTTTCGTGCGGTTGGGGTATTTCAGAAGTGTGGTGATAGTGATACCTTCACGGGATTCCTACGTTTTGCTGATCTTGGAAACAGTTTAAACTTCTTTCCCTCATTTGTATTATCATGGAGAATTTTAAGGGATGACTTGGATTTATAAAACTAGGCATATTATAAGTTTTTGCAAGAGGTCTTCAACTGGTTATTGACGAGATGCAAACAATATGTCAGTTAAATTTACAAACAACTCCTTTGATACAACAAGTGCTTACTTTATTAATCTAAGTATCCGAGTTGAATTCGGTGTACCTTCTTATAATATGAAAAGTACTGTGTACCAGAAATGGTTAGGTCAGTGGGTGAACAGGCAGTAAAACCAGTAGGATTTACTCAATACAAATTGCTCATCTAGTGGTCTAGTGCTTCTTTGTATTTCCTGAGCCAAATTAATTACTTCAGTTTCCGGTCCAATTAAGATTCTGGAGTATGTGAGAGCATCCAGACTCTGATTTATCGTCCTTTGGAGCTTGAGTATTGTACTTCTTTCAGCTTATTGACTTAAGCTGAGCCGTTCTTGGGAGTAAGGTGTTGCTCAGCCAGGAACAGGGATGACGCAATTGGAACATCTTTAAGTAAGGAGATTAACTTAACTGTTACACACAGTTATACATTGTTCAGTTGATTTTTGCTGAGGGGTATGACTGTCACTGAACGTTACCTAGAAAGAAATCGTTTAATAAGCTAGGCTTCTTTATGATTAAATAAACATTGTTTTGTCTTTTAACAAGCAGGATATTCCCCTCAACATAGCTGAGGGGAAATTTTCTCTGCTAACATACTCTTTAAAAATGATGTAATGAAATTAACTCTGACCTTTGCACAGTTTCTACGTGATACAAACTGGAGGGAAGTGTGGGTGTGTAATGGAGTTGTCACGCAGGAGGAGATAAAGCACAACCCAGTGCTCTCCGTGGAACTCCCTGTGCTACAGGAACTCCCTGTGCGTATGGTATTTTTAAAGCCTTTAGTGTTGTTATTTCCCTGGGCCGTGTGCTCTGAAATGGGAGACATCGGACAGAAACATGAAGCATAACTTGCAGAGTTAGAATTACTCACCATAACTCGGTAGTTTTGTCGGAGTCAGTGAATCCTTCTGTTCAGGAATCCATGAATGTTTCTCTGCGTCAGGGCACCGAGAACACTAACAGGTCATCGTTGCCCTGAGGAGTCTCACCTGGGGCTTCTGCCCGCCTCCGCTGCCCACGGGTGCCATTTAAGCTCCGGGCAGTGCCTTTGGTTCCTGCCGGAGCCGTGTCCGGGGGTGTCTGTCCCTAGTCCCCTTTCTGAAGGGCTCCGTGGAATCCCTGGGCGGACCCTGGCCTGTTGCCCTCTCTTGCCTGATGGTCACCGAGCTGTCAGGAGGACCTTTGCTGTCCCTGCCTTGCCTCTGGCGCAAGGTTGTTGCACAGCCGGTGTTTTGGGCATCCTGGGTTCCAGACTTGCCTTGTCTTAGGGAGCAGTCCTGCTCTTGCTCTTCCTTGGCACTCTCTTGTCTGTCTCCATGTCAGTTTGCCTTTTCAATATGACCGTCAAACACTAAAAGCTGATCCTTTTTTGGATTAATCGGCATTTTGTGCATTTGCCACAAAGAAGTTGTTTTCACAGCTCAGCTTGATAAAAGAGAAGTCAAAGAAACCTCTTTGTATCAAATGCAGAGACACTAATGATTTTGTGAAAGTGAGATGTGGTGCTTTTCTGATAACTATTTGATGTGTTTATGCTCTGGTGTGCTGGCAGTTAAATATCCTCAGGTGGTCCATCTCTTTCCAAGCTTCTCTTCCTTTCAAAACCAGGTACAGCCTTAATGTAAAATAAAACCAAAATGACCTCTAGCCCTGCCTATTTTTCTCTGACGCACATACATGTAGTAGAGTTGTTTACATATCCTTGAAAGCCACAGAGTCACAGACTGGTTTGGGTGGGAAGGGACCCTAAAGCCCATCCCGTTCCCCGCCCTGCCCCGGGCAGGGACACCTCCCACCAGCCCAGGTGGCTCCAAGCCCCGTCCAACCTGGCCTTGAACCCCTCCAGGGATGGGGCAGCCACAGCTTCTCTGGGCACCCTGGGCCAGGGGCTCACCACCCTCACAGCAAAGAATTTCTTCCCGATAGCTCACCTAAATCTCCCCTCTTTCAGTTTAAAACTGTTCCCCCTCGTCCTATTGCTATGTTCCCTGACAAAGAGTCCATCCCAGCTTTGCAGACAGGGATGGGATGCTCCTCACTGTTCCTTCTAACTAAGGAAACGCCACACAGCAATACTTAAACTTTTCCAACCTTGATTTGCATAAGTGACATCATCCTTTTCCTCCTAGATAGCACTGAAGAGAGCTGCAGCAAGTGACCATACTCTTTGAGTGTACTCTGTTGAGCAGTCAACTCTGAGGTCAAAGCTCTTTTATTGTACTGAAACCTGAAACCATGCTTTTGGTTGTCCTCTGACAGCAGCCAAGACAAGGAAGTTTGGCCTAAAGAGATCCTCTCCCTAACGAGGACCAAGAACTAGGGTTCTCAAAAGACGTTTGGTGAGTTACTTCTCCAGCAGGAAGTCCCATGCTTGTACCTCTTTCTTAAACCAGGAGATAATCCATTAAAATATATGGTTTAGTGTGTGCTTCTGACATAAGGGTGGGAACCTGTTTCTGCCTCAGGAGCATATGTCACCAGAAAGAGGAGCTCTAACATGAGTTGGACAGGATTCTGCTTAATTATCTCTTCTGCGCGGCGGATAATATGTAGAAGAAAGTAAGTATCTTTTTCAGGTTAAGAGATTCCTGCTGGGCCAGTTGCACGCAGAGCATTTAGACTTGTACAGGCTGATGTGCCATGAAATCTGGTAGCTGAATTAGTGTCCTTCATAATCAGTGTACTTTGAAATAAATGAATACGCTGAATAATTGCTCTGGTGCTTATTATTTAAGATTATTTGTACTGGATCTTACAGTAAAATTAATATTTTTTTTCACTTATGCTTTTCTACAAGAGAATTTCTTGGACGTGATCAGGTTGCTGAAAAACAGCTGACTAACAGTGTAGCAAAATACAGTATTTATTTTTAGTTCTTTTTTTTCCCCCAGCAGAATGATAAATAGTTCCTATGCTGCTGCTTTGCTCTATCTGACAACAGGCAATGAGCTGTATCTGTGAATACCCCTTTTTGTTGGTTTCGGCACAATGCACGGTCTGTGCTAGCATCTAGACAACTGCTATAAACAGGAAAATCATAATAAGTGCTATGTCCCTGTGACCAATACTCTTGAACTCCTGTAATATTTACCCCCATGAGTTATTTAAAGGATTGAGTGGGATTTGTGAGATAATAAAGTGCTTAGATATGTGTATGCACACACATATATATATAAAAAAAATATGTACATACATATACATTTTCTGTTAGTGTTTTTCTAGCATCTGTCCAGGTGCCTACTCCACCTGGACAAAGCATCAATAACAGAATTATTATGGCCTTGAATACTTAGTTTCATTTGGAAAGCAAGTACCATAAGATGCGCGTACACTGCGTTCCTGTTCAGGTAGTTGATGCTGCTCACTTGCGCTCACGGGCTCTCCACAAATCACTGAGTGTTGTCACAAGGGGGGTGTGACGCCAGCCCAGTCTCTTGCCACCAGCGTGGGGGCAGCCACTGCTTTGGGACTCTGTCCCGAGGGAGAACCTCTGTCTTGGCAGCTGTCGTAAGGCTTATTTTGCAATTGTAGACGAAATAAGAGAAATAGCTCAGCTACAGGAAACTGCGGGCCTTTTCTGCTGCTCCTGTTGTAAGGAAAGGTTTCCCTTTCAACCAAGGGAATCAAAAAGTCTGTAGGTGGTGAATGAGTGGTTTGGGATACTGAGAGACAAAACAGGAAGAGAAATCAATGAATGTTCCTTAACAAAACAAAAGCAACCCCAAACCAAGTGAATCTGTAACTGAGGATAGTAAACAAATAAACAGCCCCCCATGAATTCTGTGCCATAAGCTATCAGTGACGATGCATAGTCACCTGGAAATGTGGCTCTGCGAGCAGAAGGAAGGAACCCCCAGCTGCCGAGAGGTCTTCTCCCAGTCTTTTCCCTGTTATGGGCGCTGTAACCGCTGCCAGAAAAAGGTATACGAGAAAGCCTATGAATGTTGTTTATTTATGTTCTATCTCACTTAAGGTGTGAGGAAATATAACAGGAAAGGGTGACGCAGTAAAGGAGCAATCTGGGGAAGTGTTTCTCTTCTCCCTGCAGAATGGCTCGATAATGGCAACTGCTCGTTATGGCTGCGTTGGCCAGGCAAGGTGGGAACTTAGTCCATGCGAGGGTCGAAGTGGAGTTCATACCTTGGCATTAGAACATCCTAGCACTCGGTATCATGTCAAGGGATAAACAGGGGTGCAAGTCCTCAGCGGACTCACTGAAGAATGTAAGGCGATGCTGGCATTGACCTAGGATGAGGGCTTACAGACAGGCGGGAGCTGGTTCGTGGTCTCTCCTGCCTTTCTTGTCTGTCTTGCAACTCATGTGAGCGCATGGGCTGAGAAGAATCAGAGATAGGCTGTTTCGCACATCAGTAATCCAGGACATCTCTGGTCGCAGTAGCATTTTTCTGCTCTGGTACCTTGAGCTGGACACGCCAGCTCTCCCAGGGGTTCTCAGCATGCACCCTCTTCAAAGCAAAACAGGTTTGCAATGGCCATGCTCTGTCTGGGGGGAGAAAAAAAGGGGAAGAAAAAAACCCAATGTGTGTAACTGTCAAACTTCATCATGGTGCCCTAGTTCATAGAGGTGTGCAAGATGGGAATGTAGAGGGTCAATTAACGTGGGTTTTGTCACCTGTTTTTTGGCTTGTCTTAAGCTGTTGGGCCAGTTCAGTTAGCAGGATCAGTTAATGATAATGTTACTCTTGGTGTGAGAATGAAAACCTGTTACACTTGACTAGTCCGAGCAGTGTGGAACTTGCACTAAACTGTGTTGTCTTTAACCATTTTCTTTCAAATATTTAACGGCAAAGTACCATAGTTATATGTCAGCACCAAAGCTTTGTAATTGCCATCTTTAGAAGGCATCCTGCAGTGAATTTGCTACTAAGTATTGAATTTGCCTGTACAGGAATGACTAAGGCATAGTTGTCCAACTAAACAAAGGCAACTTAATGACAGTGGTCCTTAATATAGGCTGCTGTGTATTTCAAAAGATCCCGGTTTTCTCTTGTTTATGGCTAATAGCCTGCTTCTGGCCTGCATAAAAGGTGAACCTGAAAGAGGAACTGGTTTCTGTGGTTCGTGTGGGAGCGCTGGAGGACAGGGCAGGACTCTGCTCTGCCTGGCCCTACTCTTCTGGCCATTTCAGGCATGTTGGCGCTGCCCTGCCCTGACCTCTCGTACAGGTCTGATGAGCACTTGCAGACCCTTGGGATAGCTGGGCAGTATCTTAAAATGTGTCTTCCTGATGTTAGTGCAGTTTAACTTAGATATCGGTCGTGGTTACTGCAATAAAGGGCAAAGCCGTGTGTGCCCCTGCTTCCCCTTGCTGCCACTGCAGCATACGGTGTTGTACGTGGTTTCCTCTTGCGATCGGGATTGCTTTGCTTTTCACCTCTGTCCTCACCTTTCCTTTTTCAAAGATGGATGAAACCAAAATATTTGATTAGAAGATTAAGTTACGTACTTATACTTCTGTGTGCTACGCTTACGTTTAATGACAACTCCACGTTACGCTCTTTCTCTGCTGCCGCCAAGTGCGTTACAAAAGCAGCAGCAAGTGATGTCGTTGGCTGCAGCCTCCTCTTGTCCACGTGAGACAGTCTCCCAGCCTAACGCTGCTGGTGTTACAAGTGTAGATGCTTCCAAGGAATTGCGAGGTTGCGTTCCTGCAAGGAAAAAGAAAGCTTATTGACATTACGCGCGTAGATGAGAAGTTCTTGTACTATGGCTGTTGTCACCGCAGGCATCTGCGTTGGCATCACCTGTGCACCTTGTGTGTGGAGCGTCTGCTGTGTCTGTCATCGTTGTCTGTTTGTCTCTCTAAGTTCCATCTGTCTTTTTGTTAAAAAATAACAGTTTTGCTTGCAAGTACAGTTTTAGTTTATTGTCTGCTCCTTCATTGTTTTCCTCTGATTTAGAGGAATTTTGTGGACTTTCCTCCCCACCCTCACTGTACTGGTTTCAACACTACCGATGTGACCTGCAGCAAAACAAAAGTGAGAGAAAGGCAAGGAATTTGATGTTTCTTCTGTGTTACGTTTCTGTTGTATGTCACCATCAACATTTTAAAAGTTTTTTCCTTAAAGTTAATTGTTGGTGGCCAAAATGTAATCATAGTTAGAATACAAGATTTCTGTCAGGATGACTTTGTACTTGACTTTCAGCTGTGAGTTCTTCATAATGTGTGATTTTTTTTTTTATTTTTTTTTTCCCTGTAGGAAAAACTGCCATTTTCTTTTGGCAAAACCTCAGTAGTGAAAAACATTTATCAGCAAGTTGTTGGAGGTGATTCTGTTCATTTGTTTTTCGGCTTTCATAGAACTAGGTAGAAAGCACGTGGCAGCAGACTTTCTATACAGCTAAAAGTTATTTGCAAATCTTTTCCAAATCTTCTGGTGGGTTATAATGCTGGATCTGTAAGAAAATAAACATTTTGGCTATGAGAAAAATCTTCCTCTGAAAGCACTGAGTATGATGAATATTGTCATGGACTACCGCATTAGAAAAAGGTCAGGAAATATTTAACGGATAGAGGAAACCTCTTGTTTTTGTCAGTTAGCTTTTAATGACTTGTGTGATACTCAAGACAGGAAACTTCTAGAATATGTGAAAAGAAGCTCATGCTTCGGGACCATTTTCCGGTCACTTTTCTTGAACGCGTAATACGCTCAAAGCAATTGTGATGTAATTGTATGGATACAATTCTGACAAAATATTGGAGTATCCCAGAAATAACAGGTTTTAATACCTAATGATCAGAACTGTATTTGGCTCGATGTACTTATTTCTGGTGGTGCACTGTGCAAAACAACCGAAACACTTCTAGCACTGGGAATACGAGTGGGATGGAATGTGGACTGTGTGACAGATTTTTGCTCAAATTCTCTAGTGAGTGGGAAGTTTTTAAAGAGCAGGGGAAAATCCAGGCACGGAGGTAAAGAAAATGCCATGTTTGGGTGTTTTTTTTTTTTTTTTTTTTCTTTAAGACTGAATGATGGCTTTTATGCATATAGTGAAAACACATAATTGTTTCAGTGTTCCAGCACAAGCTGGATAACAACTAAGGCAGGGCTTAGCAGGGTAGGTATCAAAATCGTACTGAGGGAGACGGGAACCATGTCTTGACATAAAATGATCGGCGAACACATAGCTAAAAACGTGTCGCAAGACTACAGAGCTCACGGGCAAAGTGACTTCACCTCAATATTTCCAGATTTCTAGTGCAGTAATTCACAACTCTAACATTTTTTTTTTTTTTACTTTTTTTCTTTTAAGTATATAGTGAAGTGGGAAGAGAGTCTGAGGGTAGTTATTGGTATGTCTGAAAAAGCTGGGGACTGAAAAGGATTTAATTGTTCGAGAAACACGTTCACACAAAGACTAAAGTGAAAGACTAATTAGTGCATGCGAAATCAAATATTTCAGAGGTGAAAATTTGTGACTGTTGCCATTTATTAATGGAAGACACTCTAGATGTTGGAGAGGCCCGTGAAACTTCCAGTGTCCTAAAAACAGATGAATGTTTCTTTCTGGATCAAATTTTGATCTCCTGCGTGGATGGTGCTGTTCTGATTCAGACCACGTAGAACCCCATGTGATGGATCAGCACACCCCCACAACGGGGGAAGGCTCAGGGGAGATGGGCAATAACTATGAGCTCTGGGAATAAGGAAGGAAAAGACCAGCAGTTACTGTAAAGAAAGCTGAACCTAACCTCAACGCAGAAAGAACTACAGGGTAACCTTTGTTTTAGATACACAGTGGGCAACATAGTTGTGTGAACTGCCTTTCCTGAGACAAACAGCACTGTCTTCCTGAGCCAACCAGACCAGCATGGGGCAGGGCAAGTACATACGTGGCACAGCCCATCATGAAGCATAAAACCAAAACAACCAGCAAAAGGACCTTCAAAGAGGGCCATGGGCTTGAGCTAGCTTTGACTCGCCCATTTCTTCCCAGCGTTGTGATGATGGCGCACGTAGTGACAGGCGCTGGGAATCACGTTTGCGTTGTGATCCAACTGTACATTGCAATTGCTATATTGTGCTTGTGTTGTGATTTCCGTACGTGGCGGCATCGCTCTGCTAAACCCATGGAATGATAAATGTTGTCAAATAAGTAAACTTGATACTAAACATTAAACCCTCCTAGTGTGGAATATCTAAAGTAACCTGGTCAGAGAGTATCAAACTCTGACACTAATGGACTCGTGACATTCCACAGGGGAAGAAAATCCCCTATTTTCAATGACTGACTGTAAACCAATTTTATTTGCTGTGAGTTACATATAACTCTTATTTGAGTTACAGACATCAGGTTTTCTTGCAAGTAAATTCAAAATACGCATTATTAAAGGTTACCATTAACCTGATGTAAGTCTATGGTGACTATAAACGATAAGCATCTTCCTCCGTTTGCTATTAAAAAATATCCTAAAGCTTTAAAACCTAGTTAACCTTCATAGCTGCATTCAAAAACAACAATAATTTTCTTGCATCTGTAATTCTATAAATTTGTAAAGGTTCTTACCAGTTTTGTAATGTTGTAAAACAGTATATGTACTATTTGGCATTGACCTGAACTGTATATTAGAACAGTAACCTTTTTCTCTGAAATAGCTGTGATAGGATGTTTTATTTATGCAACTTAACTTTCTTTTAAAGTAACAGTGGGAATTGTGTTTTTCTTGATCGTTACGCTTTCATACAGTGATCTGGCAGAAAGTCTGGGTGAAATGGCTAGTATGGTTGGACTCGATGATCTTAAAGGTCTTTTCCAATCTGAGTGATTCTATGATTGTGACATACCTGATGGGGTAACGCCTCCCTTTGGATGCGGTATCACAGTATCCGAAGTCAAGGCCAGGCCTTCTGCAGTCCCATTGCGTGTACTGCTTTCCTCTCTTTTCTGTGGGGACTTGTGCTCAGACTGATGAAAACTAACTCTCCCGAGGACAAAATAAAGAGTGTTGTCTTTGGCCAGCTTGGCTCCTGAGCTGGCTTGCTGTCCAGCCACAAATATGGAAGGATGCTGGCAACTCTGACATGAATTGCCTTGGGCTGCGGTAGAATTGGGTTAAATAGCTTCAAATTTCTGGTTTACAGGTGTTTACAACTCAGTGTTTTTAAACAAAAAGCTGTAGCTCTTGTTCCTGTTGTGAAAGTTTGAGAGCATTTTAAAATCCCGTGGTGGAAGCTGCTGTGTGGCCATGGTCTGTATAAATACAACTACACTAGTACAGAGCACAGAAGGGTGAATGTATGTTTGATGCCGCGTCACAGACTGTCAGGCCTGTTAAACTTGCGATGGTTGCTAGTAGGATTAACGTGGTTTTCTAAAAGCCAGTGTAGAAAGCATGTGGGAGTACTGGTGGACTTGTCTCATCAGCTACCTCGCTACCTAATGAAGTACCTTGTGTTTAATCTGACATTTGGTCCTCTTCTACTGATGGCTGAGTAACAACGCTGTGACAACGCCAGTCATCCCATACAGGGTGGAGCGGTGTTAGGAAACTGTATGTATTGAACCAGACTGGACACACTCTGGCTTCTGCTCGGAGCTCTGGCTTCTCCGCAGCTGTGTAGCCTGATAGAAAGCTGGACTGTGGCTTGCGGAATCTTTATTCTAACCTTGCTATTACCACTAGTCTTCTGGATGACCTTGGGCAAGTTACTCTCATTTGGTCCATTCACCAACTATAAATCACAGAAAACTATAACATTTAGTACATGAAGGCACTGTATGAGAGCTAGGTATTGTTGTTCTATTTCTTCTCAGTTAAAGATCTTGCTCGTGTTGAAGTAGCAGCAGATAGCACAATGATTTTTAAGTAGAAGTGTTATCTTTGAAGTCTTTAAAAAAAAAAAAGTCTGTGTATGCCTATGCCAGTATATAGAAATTTTACTTCATTGGATACTTTAGGATTGATGGATGAAGAATTTTTTATATCGTAAATAATTTTTTAATATAACACTAAGATTTTAAACATTCTTTAGTTTTTCTTTCCTATGTTAATCAATAAATTACTCGGAAAACTTCCTTTAGTTAATTCTCAAAACATGGATAGCTATATAGTCAGAGAATTGCTTCCTTCAGCTCTTCACCTGACCAAGAGAGTATTTGTTAGAGTGAGAGGGCTAAATTTAACGGTATCACTATATAACTGTTAGTTTAACTTACAGTTTCAGTAAAAACAGAATTCTAGTGAACCAGACTCAATAAGTCTAGGAACGATCAGATAATTTTTATTGAAAGTTATCGTTGAGCCCAGTTAACTTTCCAAAGGGTATATCTGTCTCTGATAGAAGAAATCATTATGTTTTAGACCATGGAAATTTCTTCACCTTGTTTTCCTGTTGTCTGCACTTGCCAAATTCCTTAAGAATAAATTTTCTTTGTACTCAATGTGTCTTGTGAGATACATAGCTCAAAACCTTCTCTCTTCAGTTTCTGTCAACTAGTTTATGCTGTAAAGGTGATCCTCTGGATAAAGGAGTTTTACTCAGATGCTATGCAGGTCATGATAGACAAGGGTATTTCTGAGCCATTGTGGTGTCTTGGCTGAACGCGTTCCTCGTCGGTGGACGTGCTTTTGAACAGATAAAGCCTCCTGCTGGTCTGGTGTCTGTGTGCTTTGGAATGCCTTTTGCCTACAGGGAACGAGGGATGCAAAGTTCCCTCTCTGTTACCTGTAATCCACAAAGGGATTCTCTTCAGGAATCTCCCTTCATCTTCTGGACATTTGAAATACGGGCATTTTATTCCAGAGTGGAAAGGTGTTCTGGAAGCAGTCAGTGATCCTCTTCTCCAGCATTAAGATAAAGAACAAAGATCCATCAAGAGCTACCCTGGATATAGTGGGAGGTAAAGAAATAGCTCAAAGCAAGAACCCTCTGCATTTATTTGGATTTCCATTGTTTTCTGAATTATACCTTTTTTTCTTCAAGTGGTGAAGACACCCTATCAGTGACTGTCCCGCCACCCCTCATTGCCACAGACACATGCTTTGAGTGCAGGTGTAATTAGCGTCCTGCAGCCACAAGTAGCCTGTCCTCTGAAAGAAGGAAGAACATCGTAGGGTGGATGTCTTCTACTGTCACTGCTAGCCATGAGGTCAGACTGATAAAAGTGTTTGTTGTCTTGAGAGTTTGGCGAGGCTTCAAAGAAGTTATCTAGACCCAGACAGACAAGCTGCAAATGTTTGTAACAATTGCTAATTGTTAAGTTGGTGCCCTGGAGAAGAGAGGACCAGTCTGACCTTCAGAGTCCTCTTGTGTTCCTTCTGCCCGTTGCTATTCAGCGTCTGACAGTTTATGGGAGCTGCTTTCTATGAGCACCGCTAGTGATGAAAGACTGATGTTAGCATAACTTTCAACAGTCTTGAACCAGGAACTGTTTTATGATGGTAAAAATTATTTACCCATGTCTCACTTGCTAATAAAACTAGGTAAATTGAATATTAAGTCTAATTTGGAGACTGACTGTCTTGCTGTTATCACTAATGCGTAAGTAAATATTCCTGTAGGGAAATGTAATCGGAGGCGTGTAAAACAATGGGAAGCAAGAAACTTCCCTGAGAAGGGAAAACAAAAGAAAACAACTTGGCTGAGCATGGGATACTTTATAGCTGGCTGACAGAGAGTGGTAGGGCGAGGATATGTCTACGGTGCTGTCAGGATTCAGAATTTAGGAGACTTGATCGTGAGCTCACACTACGTGGAGCTGTTTTGCACAGATGTCAGAAGAGGTTACTGCTGTAAAACGTGAACAGGGAGGTTCCCATGCGAGGATGTGCTGGCTAGAAGACCAAGGGAAGTCCTGAACAAAGTGCCCTCACCTTGGGTCAGGGCGCAATCGGCATAGTGTAGACAAGAGCCCGAATTATTAGATCGCAGGCTAGGCTGGATAGTAACTGTTCCTCTGCTCTGGAGGGAGGGCATGGAGCAGGATGCAAAGCAGGATTCACAGCAATAAAAACTCACAGGAGCATGAAAAAGACCCAAGTAGGAAAGCTCCTGGAGTGAGGAGAGACCTGGGTTCAAGTCTCTGCAGTAGCGTTATTGTTATTTATATATATATGTATTTTTTTTTACATGACAGCTGTTCAATATAAAGTCAGTGCTCTCACAGGTTGGAAACCAAACCTCTCCAGCAAGCAAATGTACCTGTCTACCAGTCCAGTTTTCCCCTTGGCTTACTGACTATGATCTCCCAACTTTTACATTCCTGTCCCTGCAGTGGTCTGCTTGTAACAGGATCCCTCAAGTTTTCATAGTTTGTTTTTTTTTTTTTTTTTTGCAGTGAAG
>VXBH01009644.1:107417-122019 GCA_013400035.1 Rynchops niger
AATTGAGTTTATAGACCTGCCCCTTCACCTTAGGCCAGCCTATACTGGATTACTACACTGGAGAAAACCTTTCAGAAAATAGCAAAAGGCCAGTCAGAAAGCTTTAGATTCTTCTCTATGGCATCTTTTTCTGTAGCATAAGGTTTCCTGCTTAAAACATCAGATAAACGCAACACTTTTGCTGTTTTCAGTGCAAATGTTTGTAGGTTTTCTTGGAATTGCTGCTGTGTGTAGTGATTGCAACACATCGGAGTTGCTCTTTAAGAACTCCATCTGTCTTTTTTAAAAAAAACAGAAGATAGAATTTAGACGAAGTAGAGAGAGATGAAGTTTCTGAAGCATTATTTCAGTCTAGTTCAAGTCTCATTCAGCTTACAGGAAAGACAAACACGGGCCCTTTCCTGTGGAACAGATGGAGAAATCTGTCCTTTTAACTGAGCAAGGGATAAAAGATTTGCAAATGTTACTGTAGAATACTTGGTAAATGCACACATAAACAGTGTTCACATTAATAACATGTGTTAGTAAATATATTCACAGACATGGGAAGACTAATATCTGTACCTCTAAAGCCCAAATGCTCTGGTGATGTATGCGAGTATTCATTGTTGAAAGTTTAGAGCTATGCGAATTCCAGCTGGTGAGCGGATGCTTCAGAGAGGCCAAGGCTTGACGCCGCATAGTTGTGGCTGCAACATGGTGCCTCAGTGGAAGAGGGGTTTTGTTACTGCTGTTCCCGTTGCTCCATTACATGGATGACCACAAGTTTTTCATCCTTAACTTCACTCCATGACTTTTCTTTTAAAAAGTGCTGGCTGTGAAACTACAGGAGTTACGTAAATATCTGAGTATAAAAATATATCTATTTACATTATTTAGTCTTTGCAGCTGTAGCGATCCTTTCTGGAAGACCACTGCACACCACGGTGTTAGTAATCCATATAACAGTTAACCTGGAAAGGCACTGTGCGGTGCCGCATGGACGGCTCAGTCTTCAGGGCTGTGGTGTGTCCTCTGGCTGCAGGAGAACCTGGCCAGCTTAACAGAGGAGCCTGTAGGCACCAGCAGTGGCCACCTTGACACCACCTGCATGGCCTTGGCTTTACCTTGAAGTGAAGAAGCATGTTCTCATGTCAGCATCCTTTTTTTGACAGTATAAATATTTCATAGAGTTGTCGTCTTCCAAGAAAATCCTTTAAGACCTCTACAGACCAAAATGCTGATGAACTTCTCCACAGATGACAGCATGCCATGCTGTGATTTGAGGTCGGTGTGCAACGCTGTGCCACTTGGGGTTCCCAGCATCGAAAGGAACATCAGATTATCGTACTGTCCTCCTTTTCCCTCTAGTGTTAGCACCAATAAATGGTATTTTAATCAATACAAGCAGCACATTATAACTTTTGTGTTTGTTTATTATTAACAAGATTGCACTTGTTAATAATACAAAATGGCTTATCATCTCTTTGGAATACCAAGGGCTTTCTTTGCTGTTTTCGAAGAAGCATATAGTGTTAGTGGCTTGAGGGACTATAGACATTCTCTTCAGTCTTCTGTAACTTAAAAGGGCTTAGCTGGAACCAGTTCTGCAATGTCGCATATCAAAAAAAAAAACCCAAAACCTTAGTGGGAATCAAACACAGCATTTCAAAATATTATACCAGTTTCTTAGAGACAAGAACTGATTTAATTCCAGGTTTATAGAATCACAGAATCTTCATGGTTGGAAAGGACCTTTGAGATCATTGAGTCCAACCATACACACACACACAAAAAAACCCCCCAACAAAACCAAAACACCAACCCTACAATCTCTGCCACTAGAGCATGCAATGCCTCATCCATTAGGACCTCTAACTTAATTTCCATTTTGAGACCTTTCTATAATAATGCGTAGTAGCTTAGTAGACAACAGCAATGTTGTCCAAAGAGGGTGATAGCTGTTGTAACATTCTCATTTTATAGAAGCACTAGTTACAACTGTCAGTGATTTTTACATTAGTTTTTAAAACATGTGTTACTGTGTTTTTGTAACATTTTTTTGCTTTATACCCTTCTTTGAGCTGGTAAACAGTCTGTATAATACCAATAAAAATAGTCTGGTGTTAATCACACAAAGCGGCAGTGAGCCCATCTCCGTTTTAGGCGATACACTTTCTAAACACAAAAACTGAGCAACTCTGTGATTAGTATTTCTCTTGAGAAAAGAATTTCCAATCTTTTGGTGTGATATCACACAAACCTCGTGAAGCCTGAGAGCGCTGCACGGAACAAATTAAGCAAGTCAGGGCACAAATCTGATTTTGGCTAAATAGATTAAAAACTGTAGCAAGTCAAGTGAAGCTAGTGAGTTATTCTGGATTTATACCATTTTATTTAGACCGGAGTATGGTCCATACTACTGTAAAACTAGAAATGGAATAAAATCCCAGAGTATGAAGGTCCTCTCAGACTTTTAATATAATCTCAAAATTTGGCTGTGTGCTAGTTGAAACAAAAATGTTACCAAGCCTAATAATGGAAATAAACAGTTGATAGAACGCGTGGCAAAAGGTTGGAACACAAAAAGGATTTCAGAGGCATACATAATGGCATTTTTATTGGGATACTGATTCTGGAGTTGCTCTGAGGCAATTTTTTTTCAGTAGCCTCAGAGTGTAGTACGCACCAAAAGATCATGTTTTCAGATTTCGGACAAATGTTATTTACGTTACAGGGCCGTCAGCATGGCATTTACCTTTTTTGCAATAGAAGTTTCATTTCTGTCAAAATTAAATATTAGGAGTCCTTAGATTTATTCCACTCAGAGAAAACTGTTTTCCTGCAAAACCAACAGAATTTAATCTAATTAAAAGTTAATTACCTCTTGAAAACTCTTTAAAGGGTTAGACCAGTCTTTCACTGCTTCCATTGTCATCATCCCCCACCTTTCACAAGTGAGAATCGGCGAGAGTGATGCCCCTCCCGTGGATTCCAGCAGCAGGCATGGTGGGCGTATGTGTGCGGAGAATTTGGTGCTGTTCTTTCAGGTGCTGCTCAGCTTTAGTGAAGGTTTTGCTTTATCTCTCCATTGTATCTTTAGAAGTCTTATTTCTAAAACAGAATTACGTCTCTGTGCTGGTCTTTTAGAATTCCCTCTCCTTATAACACAGTCTCGCTGAACACCAAGATTCTTAAAACGTCATACACATTTATCACAACAGAGGGAGGAAAAAAGTAGAGGTTCAGAAGATTATTGAAAATGTTCTCTTCAACCTTTCAATAGAAATGTAAACAAAACTGATTAAGTTGTGTTGATAATTTCCACCTTTATTTCACTGAGGTGTGCTGCTGAATGTTTGTGGAAGTCTTTGTGCTTTCTTAAGGAACTCACCCTTAATGACAACAAAAGAAATTCAAACAGTAATTCAGTCAAGTGGCATCCTAAAGCGACAGTGTGATGTGAATGGTTTGAGAACACCACCGTAACTGAGACTGAATTACAGCCTCCTTAACGTGAGGTCTGTGAATACTAGATGTATAAAACATTTTTACGTCTAAGGTTCAGCAGAATGAAAACCCGTCATCCAGCCGCTGCCCTGTTGCATATATGGCTCAGTGGAATGACAATAAAAAGGTGGTTAGGAAGAGAAGGGAGAATAATTTGGGATTCAGAATGGAGGATTATTTAAGGGCATGTGAACTAGGAAAATGAGGATTGAAGGACATGTGGTACAGAAGGAAAAGGATTACAGGGCCTGGAACGTTGGAGGACACAGATTATTGGAATATAATTTACGAATATTTGCACATACTCTGCTTGTACTTGAGCCAGGGGAATTCCATGGAGATCTGCCTATTCCTGAGGGATTACTGTTTTAAGAGAACAGGCATCTCTGCTGAACTAGAAATGAAGCGTGTAGTCTGCTAGCTAAGTGTAGGTGGTGCAAACGTTATCATGCAATAACACATGGACACATGTCAGCCTGGAGTGTTAAAATCTTGCGTTTCAGAGTCACAGTGAAGAAAATCCTTCCAATTACGATTTTAAATCTATGTATGTGTTTGCTCACAGACGCACATGGAAACAAATTGTAGGTAACGTACAATAATCACAAAATTGCTAGTTAATAGTATTTTTTAGCTTCTCCAGAGATTTAGAATATTTAGTGAGTGCTAATAATAAATTCACATATTTCACATTTATGTGTAGTATAGTGCAGACGTAGTGTCTTCTTTCTCACTTCCCTTTTTTAAAGAGATTAGTGGATTAACAGAACGCGAAGGAAAAAGCAGGGTATAAGCACACGCTATGAAATCTTCCCTTCACCCACTGACAGTTTAGTTTTGCAATACCTTTTGTTTGTACCAACCAGAGGCTCATGAGAATGAATGCTCCGGTGCGGTGGTTCACTGTAGAAGGCAAACTCAAACTGCAGACCGTGAAATTTATGTTGGTGTGCAATTGCCTCAAGGTCTCAAGAGATTAGATTAATGTATTAGGGTAATGCATTCTGTAAGCTCAATTCTAATTTAAGCATGGTATCTAAAGGGTGTGAAAAGAGTTCTGGGACCTGCCCTGTCTGCAAGTAAACACGTCCCAGGCGTGTTCTGTCGGTGTACCATTGGGAAGGACAGACTAGTGTTCTTCATGGCACCAGTAGCAGAGTTACTGGCCACAGGCACCTGTCTTACTGCTATAAAGTTCAGCCTAGCAAAGCATGTTAGCAGCACCTTCATGGCCAAACCTTAGTCTCATGCGCTTTGTAGCATTTGGCAAGAATCAGCGGCAGACCATCCTTCAGCACATCTTTTTGCTATCTGCGTACTAACAACTGATTTCACACGTGGCAGAGAGAAGTGGAAGTAACCTGGGTGTTAACGTGTGCCATTTTAAATACAGTTTTTATTGGGACATATAACAACAATAATAACTTATTGCTTATTATTATTATAATTGTTCTTGACTATACTTTTAAGAGCCAGATACCCCTAATAGAAAAAAGCATTGCAGTGGATTCAGCAACAAAAATACAATACTAAACGCTCACATTTCAGGATTTATTTTGCTTCTAATTCCTAGGATTTTATAGTTTTCACAGGTTATTACAACTTTGTCCCAATCGTCTTTTATAAGAGCAGAAACTCGAGTTTCCAGTTATGATCTACGCAATTATTAATATTTATCAATTTAAGATATCAATTTGTAGGAATGCATTGGAGATTAAACTCAGTGTTTCACTTCTGAGGCTGGGCAGGTTATGCCGTTGTGTCTGTGAAGGGAAAACAAATCCTTATCTTTATGGCTTCCATCTTCTCTCATGTTTTTGCAGCTCTTTTAAAAACTGTCTTGGTGTTGCTAAGATTAATATGTATTCTGAGAATCTCCCCAAATCATATTTTACCTTCTAGTTTGGTCTGGTTTTGATTTGTCTTTGAGGTGTTTCTTCTACACAAGTTACTTTTCAGCCTGTTAAATATTCATGTGTTAAACATTCACGTTAAATATTTGGGTCCACAGTGGGCTGTGTTTCCCCCCACCCTGCCCCAGAAGCTCGAATACACTTTTCATGTCCTTTGTGTGTAAAGTGTGAGTAGTAGCCTGGAGTTGCTACAAAGCCTGTAAGGATACCTCTTCCCTCATAGATAACAGTGAGGATCTGAAATGGCATCTACATTTGACAAACTGTCCAGCTTCTGGACCCTGAACATTTTCTTTTTAAGATGCTACTACTTGCCTTCCTATAATGGAAGCAAATGTTGGCCTGGTTTGGCCTTTCTGACTAGCCTTTATTTTGAACAGCATGTTTAGACATGTAGAAACATTGTAGAAATGTTCCTACCGGTTTTATCTTTTATAATTACCTCTTCACTAATTCCACATACCTTATGGCTGATCCACATCTAATGATTCTTATATATGGGGTATACTCCTATAATCATTTCAGTCCAGATTGAGCATTCAGGACTGTTATTTATGCCGTTGTGTCTGTGAAGGTACATCCAGGTTTATACTCCTCAGCTGTTTTGGTTCTAAATTGATATATGGATAGCAATAGAAAACGTGTTCCTAATGGCATCGCAGACTGGGAAATCTGCAAACCAGTTATAATAAACCGAGTCTTTTACATTGAGCACATCATGTATTTTGCTGTTGGTGGGGAAGGGGGAATTTGAGCCAGCTCAGTGTGCTTTAGAAAGGAACTGGACACCTGCTTCTGCAAGAACAGGTTGTTTTATAGAAAGACGTTTCTCATAATGCACAGTGCTCTGTATAGAGGATTGGGTATTCACGTCTGCAAAATATCATTGCAAGTTAGCCTTTGTACAGGTTAAAGAGTCACTATATATCTGTTTTTTTTCAGATCTCTAGCTAATGTGAAGTTTTTCAGACTTAATCCTCTTGCATTCCAAATAATTCAAACAATTTTCAGGTCGCCATTGAAATAATATTTTTTTATTGTAGTACCTAATAATGAGATGTATGAAGACACTTTTTTTTCTGTGTCAGTGTAACAATATCTCATTAATTTGTATATGTTGGAAACGCTGACAAATTCCTTTCAGGAATGAAAACCTTTAACTAATGTTGGATTACTTAATTATTAATAGTCTTATAACCTTGGAATAGAACCTGGCTCAATGGATGCAGACCAACTTGGCATAACATTTTGTGCCTTTAGGGGTCTATAGAAACAGAAAACATCAGTAGTCACAGTCCCCTTCTTTTGTATAAGAACACATTTAGCTTTGTTTGAACTCAGGCTTTTGGTTCCAGAGGATTTTTTAGAAAGACAAAATAGAGAATATAGTGGAAGTCTGTTTTCTATTAATAAGCGGAAAAAACTTGGAACAAAGGGTCACTTCTGACCATTTCTAAGCAACCATAAGAGATTTATTTGCTCAAATAAATTCTTAAATTAAATCTGCCTGTGTTATCTTTTTGTGAATATATTCACAGTTCCAGATACACAGAGCCATTGTTAACATTGGTAAGGCTGCAGAGCACATCCTACAGTAAATGGCAGTAGTCTCAGAAATGAAGGCAAAATAAAAGAAAATGTGGCTGCCTATTAAAATACTGGATCTAATTAACATAATCTTACAAACTCCACTTGTAACTGCATATCTATTGGTTCAAAAACAACCACGGAGAGCTGGTTCTTTGTTCATTGTACCAGACAGTGTGCTGTGCATAGACTGCTTTCAGAAAGGCAGGCATTCATAATAATGTATCTTATGTACAGTGTTACATAGACATAAATTTTAACCTCTGTTAAAGCAGCAATAGTCATGAGTCACCAAATCTCCATCTGAATAGTTTTCTTTAGATCATTCTTTTTTCTTTTTATTTTTTTACAGAATATCTCTAAAAGGTGTGCGTATCTATTCAGAGGATAGACAGTGAATTAGCAAGTGTCTAATGATAAGGCTTCTAAATCTTATCTGTGAGTCAGTCATTTTCTGAACAAATCTATTGTTTGCTGAACGTTGTAATCAGTCTAAAGCATAACCAATTATTTTTGTATTCAAATATCATACCAGATACTAGTAACCAAGTGCAAAAATTGGTCATGCAATCGGTCAGTTAGACTTTCATGTGAAACTGTATGTGCATGGTTGAAAACGTGCCCTTTGTAAAGGGAAAATAAAACATTTTCTAGCTTTTGCAAATGCTTTAAACTGTCAACGTACTTGTGACATGTTAAATTATCCACACTAATGTATTGTAATTTACCACGTATTGCACTGCATACATGATCTATTGGTATTTCAGCAATGTTTGGGCAAAACAGCCCTTCACTGTAGAAGGCATTCTTTTAAGAGAAAATGTTTTAGTAACATTAAATATGCTGGAGTTTCTGATATGTTGATATGTGAGAAAAAATTCACAGTCAGTCTTTATGTAGTCATCCTGCTGTTGTGGCACGGTTTGCCTGGGGAGCCGGGCAGGGAGCCCCATGGCTGGGCTGGCCGGGCAGGGCCTGTGCCATGGCACCCAGGCGAGGCTGGCAGGAATGGCCTGGCGCCAGGAGCGAGCCCTGGCCATCCCTCGGCAAGCCTGCGGCACAGAGGCAGGGCTGGTGACCGGCCAGGGACCGGCAGGGTGGTTGGAGTGAGGGCCCGGCCTGGTGGTGAGTAGGGCCAAGCAAGGCCTTCGTCTTGGGGTGGCTGGAGGCCAGCATGGAGGGCGAGTCTGGCCAGGTGTCCAGTGTGTGGCGCACGGCCCAGGCTGGTGGCCCGGCACAGGCATGGCTGCCACGCCGCGGGAGCTGTGGCTGAGGGCTGGGAGGCTTGGCCCTCGCCCCTCTCCAGATCTGGGGACGGAGGATGGCCCTGAGCTGCGCCATGCTGAGGCTCGGCCTGCGGCTAGGCAGAGGGCTTGCAGGGCCATGGCACTTGCACTGCTCTTAGTCATGCATAGTCCAAAAAGCTACGCCTAAGGCATAGAACTGAATTAGAGGCAGAAAACACCTTGCTGTTTCCAGTTTTTAGTCTCTTTTTAAGAAAAACAATAGTTTTATTTCAGATACGAAATGTGGGGGTGGGGTGGAGGGCACCACAGAAAATGTGTTGCAACAGCTTGCCAATAAAGATAATTAATACAATAATGACATCCGAAGACTTGTTAAGCAGAATGAGTAAAATTTTACTAATTCCCCAAGCTATGCAGGGAGATTTTCTGTATGTTTTCTGTTTTCTCTTGTAAGCAGCTAACCATAGCTGGCTGCAGTTTCCAGGCCAGATTCTCACGGACTGGAGGAGGGCTGAGTCTGGAGTTTCAAAAAGCCATGCATTAAATTACTAGCGACAATTTTCCCAGAGACTTTGTAAGAATGTACTTCATAGATTTGCATCCCCTTTTCCCCCTGAACAAAGGACTGTGGGTGTGAATATTTGTATATTCTATTGAAAAACAAAGGTTGAGAGACAGTAGTTTGTTGAGTGAATCAGGATGTCCGGCTTGCAATTTTTAGAAATTATTGTAATTTCTTAATGTTGTTCAAAGAAGTGAAACTTAATGTGTGTGCTTCTGTCAGTAGATTACACCAAGGCATACCCTCATGTCATTTCTCTGGTTTTGAACTGACCGACACTACAAAGTTCTTATTCAAATACTTCTACTCAAATAGAGGGGAAAACATGATTTGCAATGCTGCTTCCAGTACTCTGTTTACATCTAAAAGAAATTTTGACTTTGCTAAATAAGTTGTGACTTGAAGGTACCGCATAGACTGTCATAGTTTTATAGTGGATACTTGTTAGTATAAAAAAAATAGGCAGTAAGAGCCAATTTTAAATCGATATTTGATCTTAGTTCTTAAAGGAACGTGTGTGAAAATCTACGAATTGTCTCTATTTTGAAGTAATTAATCACATAGGACCAAGCCTCCGCCTCACAGGAAATTATAGTCATTATCAAAGGTCAGAGTCCACTACAGTGCTAAATATTCAGTGGAATAAATTTTGTTAGTCTTAAAAATGTATTGTAGAGGAATGTTAATAATCTAATTTTCCCTTAACAGTAAATTCCAACCTGTTGTAGAGCTGAAGGTTATCTTGCTTATTTTATGCCTTCCCTTTGATTTTCAGTATCAGGCTCATTTAGTTTGTAGTAATAGTGTTGGAGTTTTTGTTGTAGTTGCCCAAAAACCAGAAGATTATTTGAAATTCCTGTTTTCACCTGCAGGAATACAGATGAACACCCTAAAAGTGGGGTCCTAGTTGTAAAAGTGAACTCGCCAGTTGCTGCGTGTGCTCAATATGCAGATTGCCAGAGGGCGGCTGAAGCGGAGGAGCAGTACATGTGTCCTGTGCCAGGACCAGGGTAGTACACAGCAGGAAGGGAGCCTCCAAGACATGAGGAGCCAAAACAGGGAGATAAAACTGAAGTTACTGTCTACAAAATTTGGACGTCTGAAATGTTGTTTTCAAGACAAGGTGCATTTTAAAATGATAAAAAAGAAAAGAAAAGGAAAAAAAAAAAAGAGGAAAGGACAGAACCTTATCTTACTGTTTTGCCATCTGAGAACTGAATAAGAAATCATGACTGAAAGTAAAACATTAGTTACATTTTGAATTATGGAACAACATGAGACACACAATAGCTATGTACGTTTTATGTTGGTAAATTTAATAACATGTTACATTAGGATTTTTGATGTCCAGTTTTCACAGAGAATGTTAGCTCGCTAGACAAATTCAGCTAACCTAAACCAGACAGTCATTGGCCATTCTTAGTTTAAATCAGGAGCCATTAGAAAAGGCCTGGTCTACAGAGGAGGACAGATTCTCAAAGTCATGCATTGGTGTTAAAGCTCTGATTACTGCAGTTTCAAGACGGCTTTTGTGAATTAGACATTGGTTTATTCAGAAGGTTGTGGGTCTGACTGTCCCCTTGCTAGCATAGTTATTGAATGCATTTGTACTAATAAAATAGTGGCAAATAGATGATGTAGACAAAAGTCCAGAATAATCCAGCTTTTGTTTCCTCATGACATTTTTATATATGCAAAATGCATATAATTGTACTTCCTTTCCTAGCAGAAACAGTGCAGTGGCTTAATTATTAATGGTAAATGCTAATAGATAATATCCTCCTCCTGAGGTTATGAAAGTGTTATTTTAATGTTATTTTAATGATTTAGAGAAGAAGTCTCAGATGGTATGGTATCTGCTTGCAGCATTTTACAGCTTAAGATAAACTAGAAAAGGTTGCAATGATATGTAGTGGTATAAAGCATTTGGGGCTAGAGACTCATCTAGGAGAAAAAATAATTGGCTAGCGTCTCTTGTCCTAGATCAACTGGCGTAGAGCAGCCTGGAGATGGAAATTTGGCATTTTCTGATCCTGGGTAGGAAGCATCTGATTCTTATTTCAAATCATCACTTTTTCCAGTTAAAGCATCATCAGAGACTTTATTTTAGATGCTGTTTTTTTATTTTAGATGCTGTTTTTCCTAAAGCATGAGAGTATGTTTCAAGACCAAGCACCCTTCCTAGCTCGATTAACAAGTATAAATGTTGGGAAAAGGAGATACTTAACAAAACAGTTACATCAAACAACTGTATGGTAACAGCTTGCTTTTCCCTAGAGTTCACCCAGTCTTCTGGGCCTGATCTCACTTGGACAAAATGTCTCGTAGAATCACAGAATAGTTGAGGTTGCCAAGATGTACTCTTCCCGCACACTTTGCTGCATTTTGGAAGCATCTTGGTAGCTGTGTTTTTGCTTGGAAATTCCACGGAACTTGTGGCTGCAATAGTCCCAGAACAAGAGTAAGAAATGGAAGATGTGAGACAAAAGAACAGATGTTATTCCATCTCTAAAGAAGAATTTGGGGGAACCACTAACAACCACATTGAAGTGGAAGCCTTAATGAAGCTATGTAGGTGGTCCAAACTGCTGGCAAACTTACTATTTAGAGACATGTGAAACCTCCACTAGCTATCAGTCATCTTGGTCGCATGGCAGAATTGCAGTTTAGCAGTCGATTAAGTTGTAGTATATTAAACCATGTACATTTTTAATCCCCTTTCCGTGGTTAGTTGTTTGGCAACGGGTATATTTCAAAATCTGCCTAATAGCCTATGTTATCACTAGTATCAGAAGAACGTTAGGTGAGGACATTTGAAATTTGATCATACAACACTGGTCAAACAGATTTTGATGTTTTGTCTAATCTTAAGTGTACATGTTAATTGTACAGGCACCACCTCAGCAAAAAACATTGCACAATTCTTGGACAAACTGATACTCAGCTGGGTGTATGAGGTGTTGTCATTCACTTTGCTGTGTGGCTATGACATGGAGAACATCATGAGATACATGACTAATTAGGACAATGCAATAACATTCATTTTAAAGTTTTAGTTTTTGCACGGTGGAAAAAAGGTCATCCTTTTCCATTGGACTGTCACTGAGCTCCGGATTCCCAGACAGTTCTCTTGATGATATGTACATTTGTAGTGCTTATGGCCTGGACTGGTTTGGAAACAAAGGAGTCTGGATGATGGGTAAAACTGGTGCAGAAGTACATAGTACTTTGGTCGTCTTGAAGCCTCCTTAAACCCATGTCTTTCACTGTGTTGTGTTTTCCCCCCTCTTTTGTCATGTCCTTCAGTAAGACTTGTGATACTTTGTGAGGAATGCCAAATGCTCTCAGCTCCACTGTAGACGGTGGCAGTCATTTTTGAAACTCAGACTGAATGTGGATGGAAAACTGTGACTTGCGTGTGAAGGTTTGCGTTCCTGCAACTGTGTAAAGAAAAGGACTCTTATGTGATGAGGTGACCTGTTTGTCTCATCTGCCACCTCCTCTCCCCTCTTCCCTTATTTTTTTGCAAGTCATGAGCCAGTATCGGTAGCATAAAGGCCGTACTGGATTCAAATGTCATTTGGGTTTCAATGCTTTGCCTAGTTCATGAGTGCGCCCTGTGTGACCATTGCCTGCCTAGTCAGCCCCTTGAACATTCTGAGTGGTGGCTGTCCATGGACAAATCACCTGAGCGTAGTGGCCAGCCAGTGTAATTCCAAAGCACCCATTGCATATCCTTTTGCCTTTCCAGAAAAACAGGAAATGTAGTGGAAAGCTGATGGAGAACTACAGAAGGAAAGGAATGTGTGGACATGCGAATGAATTGGAAGAATCACGTGGGAATGGTTAGAGAATGTAGAAGATGGAGAGCGTTTACACCAGTGTCAGTTGTTCTGCTGTTGAATCACAACATTTTGCCCCATGTGTTAATCTTTCTGAAAATTCCAGAGAGGGAATGAATTCACGCTGGTCTAGTGCAGTAGCAAATATATAGCACCGTGAAGAGTTGTTCCCTTGGGTGTGTAGCAACAGTTTGTTGCACTGTGCATTACAAAAAATTGCCTGTTCCGGTTGCTATTTGTTACTGCCGTTCCTGTTTTGTGAGTTCATCAAAAACCTGTTGCAAAATGTTTTACTTCGAAGTCTGCGTGATTGTCATATGGTAGAGCAAATGGTGTTTCATTACTGTTAATAACTTTCCTCTTGAATTACTATTAGCAATGCAATACAAGCCACCAGTTAGATCTTTTTGAAGCTTTGTATTCTGGGAATTTCTAATAAGGTGAACGATAGAGTACTTTTGGCATCTGTCAGAAAAAAACCCCTAACTTCTGTGTAATAGCATAATAAGAAATTTTTAGTTAAAATATTTAAAGTAAGGAAAAATGATTTTTTCATATTGGAAAGAAAGAACTTACTGGTCTGGCTGTATGTTACATATTAAATATTGCAGTAGAGACAGGATTCTTGGTTGATCCACTGTGAGCTACCCGAACATATACGTAACACTGTTCTTTCTGACGGTAACTCTTGCAGCTGCATGGAGTACCTTTCTGTTTGCCATAAGGGAATGTCTTCCAGCCTCCTGTTCTGCAGGTTGTGTCTGAATTTAGATTTCTTGCATCTTGAGCTGGTGCCGTCTATTTGTTTAGTGGCGCACAGGCACCATCATCTCTTGTGGCATCTGTGTTTTTAAGGAAAAAAATGCCTTGGTTGGTTTTTTGGGTGTTTTGGGTGTTTTTTTTCTTTTTCCTTTTTTTTTAAATTTTATTTTCTAATAGAAGCTCCAGGGAAGGATGCCAGGCTGTGAATTTTGCCCTGAATTATGTACCCAAGTACCGCACTTTTAGAAGACTCTGGCATCTGAATTTGTGAAAATATTTACTTTATGGCTAGCTGTGATGTGCAGGTTTCAAGGTCTCAGTGTTTTTGAGCTCACCAGGTACAGGGATGAGGAGGAATGAGACCTCGGCACTTGGCCCAAACTGCCAATGGGATTATTTCATACCATGAACTCAATATAAATTAAAAAGGTTGCAGAGACGTTTTCTCTCGCCTGCGACAGTTGTGATCCCAAGAACTCCTTGCCTGGTGCCGGACCCCTGAGCCCTTCCCTTCCTCCTGAAGCCCCAGCGTTTGCAGTGTCTGACGTTTGCTGTCCCCTGCCAGGAGTGCACAGCTTCCTGCTGAGAGAATGGACTGAGTATAGTCCTTGTATATTTTGTATTGGTATTGGGATCAATATTGGTTCTTCAGTGTTATTAATGTTAATTATCCAGTCATAGAATCATAGTATAGGCCAGTCAGTCTCACCTCCGTGCCTGGTAAGATTATGGAGCAGATCCTCCTGGGGGCACTGCTGAGGCAGAAGAATAATGAAGAGGTGATTGAGTACTATCAACACGGCTTCACCGAGGGCAAATTGTGCCTGACAAACCTGGTGGCCTTCTATGAGAAGGTCACAAGATGAATAGACAAGGGGAGAGCAACTGACATCATTTACCTGGGCCTGAGCAAAGCCTTTGACACTGTCCTGCATGACATCCTGGTCTCCAAGCTGATAAAATATGGGTTTGACGGACTGACAATTCAGTGGATGAAGAACTGGCTTGATGGCCGCACCCAAAGAGTGGCTGTCAATGGGTCCATGTCCAAGTGGAGGCCAGTGACAAGCGGAGACCCTCAAGGATCAGTACTGGGACAAGTCTTGTTTAACATCTTCATCAGTGACATGGACAGTAGCATAGAGTGCACCCTCAGCGAGTTTGCCGATGACACCAAGCTGTGTGGGGCAGCTGACACAC
>VXBH01009644.1:122049-157066 GCA_013400035.1 Rynchops niger
GTGCTGGAACGTGTCCAGAGAAGGGCCGCGAGGATGATCAGAGGGCTGGAGCACCTCTCCTGTGAGGACAGACTGACACGGTTGGGGTTGTTCAGTCTGGAGAAAAGAAGGCTCCGAGGAGACCTTATAGTGGCCTACCAGTATCTTAAGGGGGCCTACAAGAAAGCTAGTGAGGGACTTTTTAGGATGTTGGGTAACAGTAGGACTAGAGGGAATGGATTAAAACCAGAGACGGGTCAATTCAGACTGGATGTTAGGAAGAAGTTCTTCACCACGAGGGTGGTGAGACACTGGAACAGGTTGCCCAGAGAGGTGGTGGAAGCCCCATCCCTGGAAGTTTTTAAGGCCAGGCTGGATGGGGCTCTGAGCAACCTGATCTAGTGCGAGGTGTCCCTGCCCAGGGCAGGGGGGTTGGAACTAGATGATCTTTAAAGTCCCTTGCAACCCTAACAATTCTATGATTCTATGATTCTAAGTACCTGTAGAGAGCTGAGCTGAAGATGCACTTATTTATTCGGTGTTCTTCTACTGGCAAGTTAATCATCCCCTGCCTCAGTGTGCTGGCTGCCACTATCCTGTTTTGTTAGACTTTTGTTTTGCTGTTGTTAGGTGGCCTAAGTGACATAAAGCTGTGGATTCCACTATAGGAACCCAGAGTCTCTGTAGCCCTGACTTTAATCACCTAATGTTGCCGTTTCTTAAGTAATTTCATTGTCCCCAATAGCTTCTACTTGTACCATTTTGTTCAACCTAAATAAATGTTTCGCTTTGTAGCTGCTTCAGCAGCTCTGGATTTCTGCCCTCCTTCCTTACAGAGGGACCTGGACAGGCTGGATCGATGGGCCAAGGCCAACTGTAGGAGGTTCAATAAGGCCAAGTGCCGGGTCCTGCATTTCGGTCACAACAACCCCAAGCAACGCTCCAGGCTTGGGGCAGAGTGGCTGGAAAGCTGCCCGGCAGAAAAGGCCCTGGGGGTGCTGGTGGACGGGCAGCTTCACATGAGCCAGCAGTGTGCCCAGGTGGCCGAGAAGGCCAACAGCATTCTGGCTGGTGTCAGGAACAGCGTGGCCAGCAGGAGCAGGGAAGTGATGGTGCCTCTGTACTGGGCACTGGTGAGGCCTCACCTCGAGTGCTGTGTTCAGTTCTGGGCCCCGCTGTACAAGAGGGACATTGAGGTGCTGGAGCGTGTCCAGAGGAGAGCCACCAGGCTGGTGAGGGGTCTGGAGAGCAGGTCGTGTGAGGAGAGGCTGAGGGAGCTGGGCATGTTCAGCTTGGAGAAGAGGAGGCTGAGGGGAGACCTCATTGCCCTCTACAGCTCCCTGAGAGGAGGGTGCAGAGAGGTGGGGGTTGGCCTCTTCTCCCAGGTGAATAATGACAGGAGCAGAGGGAATGGTCTGAAGCTGCGGCAGGGGAGGTTTTGGTTAGATATGAGGAGGAATGACTTTACTGACAGAGTGGTCAGGCCCTGGGACAGCCTGCCCAGGGAGGGGGTTGAGTCCCCGTCCCTCGAGGTGTTGAAGAACCGTCTGGATGTGGCACTTCAGGGCGTGCTCTAGTGGCAGAGATTGTAGGGTGTTTGGTTGGACTCAGTGATCTTAAAGGTCCTTTCCAACCGTGAAGATTCTGTGATTCTGTAATGTTTCAAGTGCAAAGGAAAATATTTTACTTAGTTTTTGGATATTTACTTTATCAATTTGTAATGTTCAAGGTACCAGAGCTCGTATGCATGTGTGGGCACATGAAGAAACAACCAAGAGAATTTCTCCTGCCATGCAAGGTTCCCGACAAACATGACATACACAGTCTAGCCTGTGATTTAATAGAGGATCAAGACATTAAAACTCTAGTACAATTATTTAATGCAGTGGTATTGCTGAGTCACATTTCAGTGTGTCGTATCCATTTATGGAGACTTTTATGCTGAATTATCAACTTTTAAAAGATGAACACATTTTTGTTTTGTTTATGGAAACAAGAATCTGTCTGCATGAATGGCTAATAGGAAATTTAAAAAAAAGTCAGCAACCCAAAGCCAGAAAAGTTTGTCATCTTTGGGATTTAAAAATGGAATTCAGGGTGAGTTTTATTCATCATTTATTCATTCATTAGCTTTTCTGACTGACAGAGCAACAAACAAAAGACTCATACTGTCATGATAAGAGATATTTCAAAGAAAGCTACCATTTAGTATGATTTATTACACAAGAGAGGAATCATAAGTGTGCTTTTATTATAATTGAAATTTATGTGTATACCAGTGTATGATCTTGTAATGAGTTATAGCTGAATCTTTCAAAGGGGAAAAAAATCCAGTATGCCTGTAAACCAGGTACAAGACTTACTGGAAGAGCAGTTTTTATATTAATGTCAACATTTTGACTTACTAGAGTGCTTCTACACATGTGTCATACAGTAATAATGTATTATTTTATATTACTAGTATCATTAGGCTGTTTCTGTGTAAGGAACATTACATGTGACTTACAATGTAGCTTAAGATTGCCTCAAAAAAAATCTTTAGGTAAAATTAACTGCTACTAAACCGTAGTGTGTCTCAAATATTTATTTGGATCCTTTGCAAAATTGGACTGTAAACCTTGCAAAGGTTAGGATTTCTATCAGGAAGTTTCTGCTTCTGAAAGGGATAGAAGAATTGTGCAAGAACTTGTGTTATTTTGTTTTTTTGTACTGCTCCCCAGAATAGAAGGGCAGAAGCGTCGAAATCTTCACATGATTTTTTAGAGAAACAACAACTGGGATGAATCTCATTCATTCCTAATAAATCCTGAGCATTTATTAGCAGCCTGATTTGTTGGCTTGTGCATTTGTATCCGAGCATTAAATTAGCAGCTTGTGTGCGTTACCCTGAAGGAGGCATTACTGTTGCTGAGGCAGTACTTCTGATTACTCGACCATCCCTATTTATTCCAGTAGAGGGAAGCAGCACATGCATGTACTGCTCTGATGCCTCTCTAATATAAGTGCTATTCTCTTGAAAAGCCACACCGATTCTAGCCACAGGCACATCACATGTAATCGTTGACCAAACACCAAGGAAGAAACCTGAAGAAACAAATAGTTATTAAAGTAGAAATAGCATTTTATTAGAGTTGGGTGGTATCGGTATCTTGCTGGGGAAATGCCATGTTGGTTGGTTGTACATCTGTGTTTAGCACTGTCTGTTTGGGGCCTTCTGTTACTGTACTATGATGAGATTTTCTGAGCAGCTTTGACGGAGGTGCCAACTTGAGTAGGAGCACAAAATTGTAGTCACTTGGATTCTCTGCTTTCCTTTTTTTCTGTATTTGCCTAAGGATAGCAGGAAGTCTTGGGAGGCAGTTCAATCAACGGTTAATATTTTACAAAAAATCAGTCTACATCCTCATCAGATTGTTTTTACCTTTCTTTACTGGTACTGGTTCTACTAAATATCTCATTTGGTAGACGTTAGAACATTGCTGCTAAGTTCTGTAATAACAAAATGGGCTGTGACTTCATATCGCAGGCATCATTTGTGAACTATGAGATCATTCTTCTTTGTCATTGTGTACTGACAGTGACAGGGTTGACTTAAAAATGTTATTTTTGTTGTTCCTGCATGTACTTCAGCCCTGTCTGTAAAATTACTGCAGAAATGCATATACAAGTACATGTGTTTCTCATTACAGAGTTCTACAATTGCTGTTTTAATCATATTCCACAGAGAATGGAAGTATCAGACTGGTCAGGATCACCACAAGGGGATTCCGTTCCTTTGTGGCTAAAAGGAGAGGCTGCTAACTTTTTTTGTTTGTTTGCTTTTTAATGGCTTCAGACTTTTGGATTCACGCACTAACTACAATGCCTGGTACTTCTTTCACTATGTAGGCATTACAGTATCTAACTAACAATACTAAGACTTTCTAGCGCCAGCTCCTGTTCTGCACTTTTGTGCTCTGCAGAAATATGAAACGTACATTTTATTAAGGAAATAGTTTAATAAAGTATGACTACTTCTACAGGTAAATGTTCCACTTGACAAGAATGAAAATTTGATATACAGCAGACAGTTTACATTTTAGACTTAAGCATGTCAGAATAAGTCTTGTTTTTCTACTTGCCTTACTTTGGGGGAGCTCATCAGGTGTGGAGAGGAAGGAGGATTTGTCCACCTGTGACAAGGAAAGACTATTTTCTCTCACAGTAGCACAGGCTACAAAAGCACAATAATTACCAGCAGTGTGATACTTTATTCTCAGTTACCAAATCATCAGATTTGGTTATTTTACAAATGGTATTTAGGTGCAGGCATTTCCCTTTCTGCTTATACATTGTAGGTTAATACAAGCTGGTAAAGGCTTTTCCTCTTCTTTCATACTATCATCTGGCCTGGAGTAGGTGTGCAAGCCACCGAGTGATAGCTTTCTACTCAGAGAAAGGCCTGCCTACTTTGTGAATTTCCGTTCTGATTGGAGAAGTCCCTGACACTCAGCTTTATTTTAAAATCGATTTAAATAGTATTTTTGTATATCTGTGCTTGCTGGAGAAAGTGTGCTAGCAACGCAGGAGTCCACAGCTGATACCTCACACAGCTTGCTGAAGTGACCCAGGTACAGTAACATGGATAGAGACGAAGAAAACTACTATGGAAAACACGGTAATTTACCTGCTTTCTTATGACAGTTCCTAAGCATCTGATCTGAACCTCATTTATTTCAACTGGGTTATTTCAATTGACTTTAATGGGCTTGGATCCAGCCCCAAATGGTTCTCTATAACTTCTTCAGTTATTAGCAATATCCTAATTCTTTTCCAGCATGACATTTGCAGGTTTATTTAAAATGCAAATCAAATGTAAACTTTATATATGTATTGTCCATTTTTATTTTAGATAAGTAATTTAGATTTGTTTTTTAAAAATCATTCAGTAGTAAAGTACAACAATTAAATTCATATGCTGTTTGAAGTCAGAATTGGCGAATGAAATATCTTGTGAAATATTTCCTGTGATGATATTATGATTTAATTTACAAAATTTTCCGATTATAAAGCAGCCTGTGAATAGCTCTGTCTCATCTGAAAAGAGAGAATATAATCTCAGTTTTTAATTCCAGCAAAAAGATGACCGTCATTATCCCACACCACTGCTTTCTTCCTTACGCCTACCGAACTCCTAAACTTGGAATTTGCTTTCTAAATGCATTTGGGCTTTATAGCTAAGGAAGTAGTTTGCTTTTACCAGGAGCTATGTAAATACTAATGACATAAATAATTCCCATCTCACCCCCAAAGGATCTTCTCAGTTCTTAAAGAATGGTAGGAATTAAGTAGAGAATTTGATATCTAACTTGGAAAAACGAGAACGCAACAAACAGCGTTCCATGTTCCATGTTTTGGTAAGGAATATGCCAGTGACACTACAGACTACTTCTGTCAGTGAATTTTAGTGTATTTTTAACTTTAGAATGGAGGTACCTGCTGTATTCTGTGGTGGATTTATCCCGGGAGCTGAGCGGCAGAGGCAGGCAGTCTGAGCTGCCCGGTGCCACGCCGGCACGCTGACTGCCGGCAGCCAGGAGCGCTTCTCCAAAGAAGTTCGCAGTTCTGCAGTGGTTTTACTGCTGTTAATGACTGTTGCCATCTCACAGCATCCCTCTGCTTGCCTGATGGAGATGGACGTCTCCATCTAAATCAGAGCTTGTTTTCTGGAGTGCTTTGTCTGTTTTTCTTTTCTCTCCTATTAATTAGTGGATATTAGTTTTCATTATAGCAGTATTGTGGAGCTCACCCACTACACTTGAATGTGCTCCGTAAATACATTTATCTTTTGACATGTATTTTCTTTGTTCCATTTCAGAAGCACACAGGTATGACATAAATAACAAAACTCAAGCTATTGACAACGATTGACACTCTGTAAATAGCGATCCTATTATGAAAAGGACACGTGTGGTAACACATTGCATCTTCCCCAGCTGGTTACGTTATTAAGCCATTCTGCTTAATGGAGACCTTGTGGAAGCTGATGAGATTGCCCCTGTCAGCAAGCTTTCCCAGTGCAACACAGACTGACTGCAGAAAATTCTATAAGCAAAATAAAAGTGTGTAGCTTCCCTGCTGAAAGTCTATTGTGCTTTTGAAAATCTACCTTGTTGCCGTACCAAGGAGATCAGAAATCACTCCTTCCTATCTGGAAAGTAAACAATGCATAGTAATGTGAGAAAGATAAAAAAACCCAAGCACATTAAAATCCATGTGGGCGTGCAAGGTCTCAGCTGTCTGGAACCAGACAATTATGGCAGAGCGGGGCGAGGTGGACTTCAGGAGATCTGTTTGGCTGTCTCTGTGCTGAGACATGGTACATCGTCCTGTTCTCTTCCCGACAGGATTTGTCTTTAAATGGTTTACATTCGTCATAGCTTAGGGTGAGGAAAATTCAGAAGTGTCCTTGGAAAACCAGTTCCAGCATATAATTGCCCATATGTTCTGAAAGGTTTCCTAATGCCTAATCGAAATCATCTTTGCTGTAAATGAGGTTAGCTCTCTCTCTGATGGAGGAAGCTGAGAACAACTGAACCCTGTCAGCTTTGTATGGTATTTGAAGACTTGTTTTGTGCTCCTTCCCTTAATCGCAGTCCTTGAAGTTAACATTCATTTACTGCTCTTTGTAAACCTCTTAGTGCCGTCTTCTGCTCTCTCCAATTTGTCTTTATCTTCTGAAATTCTAGTGCCATGATCTAGAAATAGTTGTTCAGCTGAGGCCTCACGTGTCACAAGCATGAGGAGCAGTGACCTCACCAGTCACGCTCACACTTCTTCAGTGAATTGTGCCTTTTTTTGCAAAGACTCATTCTCTGTTGTACTGTACTGTAATCCTTCTGGCTCCTTCTCATCAGTGTTGCTAAAAGCAATTATGCTGTATGCATTTGTGAATGGAGTTGTTTTTATAACTTCATCAGTGCATGAAAATAACTTTGAATTGTTAAACTGTTTATCAAAATAGCTTTGATTCTGTCTCGTCACCTGTATTTTCAAAGTGTTTGTTCTACTTTGTTGTTGAAATTGTTAAGGAGAACGGGTTCCTCCAGTGGTGGGACTGAGCTGACTGCTAACGTTCAAGAGTGAGAACCTGGGGTCTTAGTGGATGATTCAGTGAAAGCATTTGCCCCCAAAATCAAGCAGACTGTAAGAAAGAATTATTAGTAATGGACTGAGATTGAATAGAAAAAGTCGTTATATGATTGTATAAATCACAGCCAATATTTGTGTTGAATATCCTGCGCAGTTCTGGCCCTTCCTTTTCCAGTGATATATAGTAGCACTGAAAAAGATACAGAAAAGGAATATAAGCGTGACCAGAAGTATGGCATGGCTTATGTACGAGAAGCAGTTGAACATACTAGGACTCTTGAAGATAGACAAGTAAAGAGGAATATAATAACCTGCAAAATTATCCGTAGCACACCATGTTGCCATACAGGTATGAGCTGACTGATGGCAAGCTTAAAACAGACAAAAGGGGGTCATACTTCAGTGTTTCATTCACCTGTAGTACTCTGTCACGTCAGACGTTGCAGATTGTTAAAGTGTATGCCAGTTAGAGATCTATGAAATGAATGAGAAAGAAATTCACCCACAGCTATTAAATACAAAGTCACTACCTTTGATTCAGAAAAGTGCGGTTGCAAATCTCTGTAATTTCAGGTTTTAGGGAAATACCACTGTGTTTGCCTTGGTTTTTGCATTTCTCCTCAGGTGTTCCCTATGACCCCTTGTTAGATGCAGGGTATGGGTTCAGTCTTTCCTGTGTTCTGGCGTGGCTCTTCTTCCATGCCAAACCTGGGTCCTGTGTGAGCAAGGGACTTCATTGTGCCTTATGGCCAGAACTCGTCAGTGGGGAGTGATGTTAGAGACTCTGAATTGTCCTGGAGACAAATTCTTTTGTAGAAATACTTTGTAGAAATTGCTATTCGTAGAGGTTCTTCAAAATACAGGTTTTGGCCCAGCGTTTGGTATTGTGTGTGGTACACTTGCTTTCTGGACCGCCGTGGATTCCCGTAGGATGCATGTGACAGCATAACCTACATCTTCCACTCCCCAGCACTGCTGTCACATCACTCCCCCAAGATTTTAGCTTTACCAGTCTCTCTGTGTTAAAATGTATTTGCTTTAGGAGCTTGGTAAGGTGAACCCGAACACCTTAGATGAAGGGCAAATAGAATTTTATTATGTGCTGTATTTATTGTACTGGTCTGTGTGTATTTTGATAAGGTTTTTCTGATATAAACCAAGAACAAAGTCTGGCATTTAGTTAATAAGTAAATTCTGCTTTTGAGAAGTTCCTGTATTCTTCTCTAATTGAAGAAAATAAGTATTTTTTCTGTGGGTGGGGGAAAGCTTAGGCTGGCAACACCCTTTAATACCAGGTATGTATAGTCAGAAGAGGAGATCCTTAAGAAAGCGGTGAGAAAGTACTCTGAAACAGTAATCTGTATTGTAGTGTTGACATTCGAATGAAGGAATAATTTTCCTTGCACAACGTTTGCTTCAGTAAATCTCCATAATTACTGAACTTAAAAAAAAAAATTCCCATAAAGCTGAATAGCTAGCTTCAAAAGGAAAAATCCAAATCCTGTTCTGTTCAATGAAGGACTGCTTCTTTCTCTTCATACAGTAGCTTGAAACTTGAAAATTTAAATTCTGCCATAAATTTTTGTTACTCTTTCCCGAGTGAAATCATACTGCAGTTCATCTTACTCAAGTCCAAAGCTGATGCACAGATCGGTGGGTTAGTATTTGGCAGTTTCTTAATATAGTCTGCTTTTGTTTGGAGTGAATCAAATGGAACTATGCTCACCAGGATAGCCATGCAGAAAAAATGTATCACGTTTGACTCCTTCCATCTGCAAACTCTGGCCAGATGTTACTACTGTCTCTAGGGGGCACCTGACTTCACCTTCAGTCATTCTGAGATTCATGTTCAGGGATGTATCCGTAACCAACGTTAACTAAACCCGCTCTGCCTCCAGTGCTGGGAAATGTGGTGGGTGTATCCCCTTGGGGGTTAGAGATGCGTGGAACACATGCTCTTCTGCCTGCCGTGCAGCTGTACCTCGTCTGCGCGTTGGAGAAGCTGGTGCAGTTACCCGTCCCATGCAGGGTGGTGTAGAGCGAGGTCAGGACGGACGTCCCGCCGTCTGCAGCCACGCTCTGTCATCGTCCCAGTGCAGAAAGGGCAAACCTGCAACTCTCTGTCTGTAAAGTCCTGTAACCGAAGCGGTGGGAAGTAAGAGTAAGTCGGCAAGACTGCGAGCATAACAATAAATACAGACATGACTCCAAGGTATTATTTTAGAGAAAAATCAGAAGGACTTAGCCTGTAGCTCCAGAGAGGCAGGTTCACTCGCTTGCTGCCAAACACACTTAGCATGCGGCTGTGAGACATAATCCTTATCTCTCAAATATCAGCAACTTTCTCCCGTGAACACTGTGCATAGGTGTAGTGATAGGATGTACATTAAAGGTAGTTTTACATGTGCTAAATGTGAGGCCCTCAGAATTTTTAAGCTGGAAGAAAAAGGTTTTGATTTAATCTACAAAAAACTACGTAATCGTATCAGTGAATTACTGATATTGCCTTCATTAAATGATTTTAACAGAACTGATTAAATAGGAATATATGGAAAACGTTCTTTAAAGATTGCAGTTAACACACCCCTCTATATAGATTTTATTTTCAATAAGAACATATTTTTATGCTGTTTTATTTTAAATGCAGGTGAACCAAGGAAATTTGACCCAAAGTTCAGAGGACCTATTCATAACAGGTAAATACCTTAACTCATTCTATTGAATTCTTTTGGGTTTGCAGTGAACTGGGGATAAAAATTTTTATTAACAAAACTTGTGAATTTGATTCTGCATTTCTTTTAAATCCAGAAGACAGTCCTTACCGCCCTTGAAGATGCATGATTACTAGGGAATATTTGGCTGTGTGCTCGTAAATTCTTTCTATTTGAATGCCAATTCTATATGCCTCATATTGTCTAGTACCTGCTGTCTCACCTTGTGCTGCTGTAAGCAGGACCATTTGAGGCGTTGTTAAGTCCTGGGGTGCCGCGGCCACGTGGTGCAATCCGTCTTGTTTCCATACAGCACAGGATGGAGCCCTGGCACACCCTGTTCATCAGTTTGCAGCTGGTTTTCCTGCTCCTGCAGTCACCTCACCAAGGGATTTATTTAGTTCTCTCCAGAACTAAGTGGAGCGTGGTGTGCACCATTACAAGAGTTCTGTGGGTGGCCAGCAGGGTGAATCCCTGGCAGAAACTGGGTGCTGCCTGAACAGTGGCAGCGGGGAAGTCCTGTCGGGGCTGTGGCTGGCTGCTGGAGCAGCTCGGCCCTGGGACCCACACTGGAGGGAACAGTTTTACATGTGTGAAGAGAGTCTCTGAAGCGAGCGAGACTGCCCGCGGCACTGTGCACTGCAGAGCTGGATCCTAAACTATTGCAGTTTAATGGTATTTTAGAGCCATCTATTACTGTGCCTTTCCCTCCGCTGCGTGAGGAGTGGTGAAACTGGTTTGTATGCCAGCAGGACTTCTCTTGGTTTTACTGGTACTGTGCAATACAGTTAGTATCTAGTTTTGCACCATTTTGCGCTGTGGCTTGCTGTTACATCTGTGTAGTTGCTGTGACAGCTTCTGCAATTCCAGGTATATGTATATATATGTGCTATTCTATTTGTACATTCCACAGCAGCTTCTTTAAAACACAACCAAATGAATACAATGCAACACTGCTATACCACACGTGTCTGGTACATTTTATCGTGCTTTGGTGAGATAGTATTGTTGGAAACAATATAAAAAAATCAGTTCCCTAAATATTAAGGGTATGGCTTCATTGTACAGTAGACCATAAGGCAGGGGTAGCTGCATTGATACTTATTGAGCATACTTTGCAATAGGGTGCACGTGGATTTATCTTCAACCTACCATTTCTGCACGATACCCAGTGACTTGTCTGGCCTTTTGGGGTCATCAGTGCAGCACTGTGCAGTACACCATAGATGTGCCCTTGGAACAGTTTAAGATTATTATTAAATTTTTTTAAAGACAGTGAATGAACTGGGTTTTGTAAATTCCTTTTTCCAGCTACTACAATTAAATGAATGAGACTACACAGTCTTTCAAGCAAATAAAGAGTATCTAGTTCCTATGACAAAATGCCTTCTCAGAAGATATTCTGAAGAGTTGAACAGGAGGAAAATGGGCATCTTCCTCGATTTGTTTCTGACTTTGGGGCCTCCCACTTCTCTGTAGGAGAAGAGATACTCAGAATCTGAAAGCATACGTTGTCCAGACAAATGAGGGCTAGTAATGAATATGTGGGTGGGGACAGAGCTGTTTGTGTGCCTTGCCATAATGGGTGTAACTCTGTGTACAGCGTGGATGGGGAAACGCCTGTCTTTGCTTTCTGCTGATAAAATAATTTGTCCTGCTCTTTATTTTGTTGTCAGTTTTCATTGGTCAGGGAAAATTTTGTCTTCATTTTTTTTTAAATGGAGAAGTTTCTAGGGAGATAGGCTGCAAATTGTACGTATCTGCATTGAGCAGGAAAAGGTCACGTCCCATCATGGAGACTGCTGAAGCTGATGCAGTTTTGGAGGTGCCGCAGAGCAGATACGATGTTTTGAAGTTGTTGAGCACCAAGCTATTCCCCAAACCACTAAAAGCCTGAAAAAGTGAGAAACAGAAAGCCAAGTCTTAAGAATCGTGTATTAAAGTCTGTTAAAGAATGGGTTATTTCCACAATCTTTGTCAGATGGATCCTTTGCAAGGAGATTCAGTTATGTCATCCTTTTTTTTTTTTTTAAATAGAACAGAGCTGTTGCAAGTGGCTGAAGTGTTGGGCAATGGTGGGTAAAAGGAGCGTCTAGCAAGGCAAAGTGTACAGTGTTCTGCTAGTACCATCATTCTCAAGGGCGCTGTGTGTGGAGTTTGGTATGGTATTGGAGTTGGAGTACGGTTTGGTATTGGAGTTGGAGTGTGGTTTCAGGCAAACATCTCTTTATTGAAAAGGATTAAAATGCAATGGCTGCGTTGGTTGACTCTGAGCCAACCAGCTCATGAAAATACAAGATGATGTTATCAAGATTATGTCTTTTATTGGTATGACTACATACGGCAGTCCTTTTGGTTTTCATTCTCGTACTGCAGTGTTCAAGGCTGTCTGCCTCTGTTCTCCATAGAAACGTTAGTGTACGGTGGAAATAAGGGTTGAAAGAGTGGATTGTATCTAGCTTTGTTATTTATTATACTTTATTGTATCATACTTTATTGCAAAGCCTCCTGCCAGAACAATCTGGCTTGACTTCACTTCGCATACTAGTCAGTGCTGGAGATGAGAGCAGGTCTGTTACCTCTTAGAAGGTTCAGTAGTTCACAAGCAGAGTGGAGTCGCTCAGAAAGCATCTAAGAAATCGTGGGTGGTTTGTCAGTGTTTCTCCAGATGTAAGTGTAACATAGAGAATATGTTCTAAACTAGCATTCCCTATCCTTTGTGAGAAGAGTAAAGTAGAGAACCACAAGTTAGTTATCAGTTTTATCTTTTTCAGCAGAAAATTTATGACAGAGAAGAAGATTGCAGCCTTGTGGTACTCTCACTTGCACACACACACTGTTCTCGTCTGCGCAAGATGTGCTTCTTCTTTCCCTGTCTGAAAATTAATAATTTTAGAAATAAATGAAAATGTTTGTTTAAGGAGTTGATCCTAATTGGAGAAGTGTCTTTATGATACTGCCAGTGAGACTTTGTATGCTCTGTGTATAGGAGGGAATTTAAGTGATAGTTTAGGGATGTTATTAAGTGTTCATCTATGTACATTACTACCAGAAGATACTTGTAAGATTTTATATATAGTATCCACCAAGGGAGTAAGCTTACGGGTTGAAGTGGTAGCTCTGCAGCTTCTCAGCTCAAAATGGTGTGGCAGGAGTTTTGGTAGACAACTTTCTGGAGGAGAACAGAAACTCCTGGTGTTCCTTGTCAGTCTGGAGATGTATACCTGCCTCACACCAGAGGTGACGATCACTTTAACTGAGTTCATATGAGGCAAAATCTAGCACATTGTATTTTCAGGCTAAGCTATCTCTGACTCCTCAAAGGCAGAAATTTCCTCCAAGCCATCTTTCCCTAAATTCCAGTAAGGGAATGTATGCAGTCAATAAAATCACAGCATATTTTTCTAAACTGCTTTGGCAAAGTCAAATTATTAAATCCTGACTTACCTCCAATTTTGTGGAGCTTGTCTTAACTCTTTCCCGTGCCCCTGGTTATTGTAGCCCCTCCTCTATGTAGTTTCTTGGATTTTTCTCATATTCCTCTTGCTGGTTAGACGCATTGTAGGGTTTTTTTCTTGTTATGTTTTAAAAACTCCTGACGCCTCCTGGACTATGTTTAATTATTCAACATCTTTCTAGAAATTCGGTGTTCTGGTTAAGACAAAGATCACCGTTTCCTCTGTGATGAGAAAATGTATTTAATGGGTTTTCATGCAAATTGAATATTAGTAAATTTCCATAACCATTTAGCTATCTTCTCTAAGAGTTTGAAAAAAAAACTAATTAAAATGCCTGACTTTAACTAGCAATACAGACTTCACCTTCTCACAAATATAAATGTGTCACTGGTAGATATCTGCATGGCAGATCGCTTGATACTGTGGTCAGTATTGAAATAATAAACAATTTTGACATTTAAATTATCCTTTGTACTTTTTAAACTACATAACCTGCTAAAGATGTTACTTAGACTACACTAAGAGTCTACCACAGGAAAGTGTTGGTAGAATATAAAATTATTTTTCTTGCTACTGGTATTTTGTTAGTCCTTATATGTTTTGTTACTTCTTCTTGTCTGTGTTATCACCATGTGCCATGCACTTGCTAATGTGAGTGGGGAAGCCTACAGTTTTCTTTGAGTTCTTGTTTCGTGCTTCTGGGTTGGGGTAAACAGTGTCTACAGATGTTGCTCATTTGCACATATCGAAATTTGAGGTTTCCAGAACTAAACAATACTTCCTTAAGCACGGTGCCTATAACTAAGACATATCAACTTCGTAAATCCATGCAGGCCAGTGCAGATCAGTTGTACTCATTAAGAAAATGCAGAAATTAAGCTGATGGAAAACAGCTTGTAATGAAAACTTGTATAAATATCTTTTTCTGTGCCGTTTTGGCTTCCACAGTAGAAGTGGCAATTCATGGGGGAATTTTGAAAGGAACTTTCTCTGCAAACATTCAGTTTATGGGCTCCCTGCACATTTATTCAGGTGCGCAGGACGATGCCCTCAATGTCACTGTGCTGATGGAAATCCCCATCTGAACAGCAGATCTTGCTTCTCAGTTCAGCCCCAGTGAAGAAAGGGGTCCTCAGAGCTATTCATGGCATCGTGTGGCATATATGTCGTATAACATCCCCTTGGCGCAACACGATTTGGGGAAGTCTCAGAACCCAAGCTGTTGGTCAAGCAGGGAGGAGGAACTTGGAAGTGAGGACAGCAGTGGTCACCTTGATCTGTCAGCAGAGTTGAAGGTGGTAACCTGAAACTCACACTCTGAACTTCTTGAGCTGTGTTTTTCCTCTGTGGTTGCACTATTTGTAGGTGCTAATCTACTGCTAGTGCTGTTTAACTAATAAACATTGTAGTTTATTGCTGGTGCAGCATCTTGAGTGAAATTGCAGTTGTGACAGATTGGGCGTGAAACTGCCAAACAGAGAGAGGTTCTCGTCGGTCATTAACGATTAAGTGCACGAGCTGTCAGTGAATAAATGGCTTTTATGCACTAATCCTCTGTGCAGATGATTTTATCTTTGCATTCATGTATTTGCTGGGTTGCCACTGCACACACACAGGGTATCGTTTGCGTGCGCCGCCACGTGTAATGCGGCAGGAGAAGCCAAGGAGGCAGCGTGCTTCTGAGAGAGGGTGGAAAGCAAATCAGGCTCCATAAATTAAGCTAAGTGACAGCAGTAAGCAGTAAAATGTGATGTGTGAGCCTGAACTGTGCACTTGACCAAATGAAGGTCTTTTATTACGTCATCTGAAAATGATGAATGTGAAGGTTTTATCAGCAATTTATCTCTATGGAAACTCCTGTATTCAAATACAGACACATTGTTTTTTGGTTCAGATTATGGAACTTGGTTATCAAAAAGTACTAAAAAACATCAAAATTTCCAGTACTGGCTATTAGCATTTTTAATGTTTTTATCATCTATACCATAAGAAATGTAAAGTGCTTTTTCTCATTAATCCTTGAATGTTTACACATAATTATTATATAAAAGTATGATAGCGCTGTCTGTAAGAAAGATTATAGAGCCTGTATGATAATCAGTGTCCTCAGTTCCTATTCTCGTAACCGTATTTCCATTAATCCATCTTCTTTAGGGTTCAGTTTAACAGTTCAGTCTCCTGAGTGATTTTACTCTGCTTCATTAGCCTCAAACAAACTGAAAAAGCAGATTTGCCATAACAGATCACCTTCTTATTTTGAAAAAAATCATAGCAAATCTGTTTTCAGTCAAAGCATGGCTGGATAATTTCTCATTAAGTTTCAGTAATAAGCATGGGCTCCCAATATCTCCTGTTTGTGAAGAGGCAGTTGCCATTGTTACAGTTCCTGCAACTTTGGAAACTCCCAGAATCTTCGCAGTATAACCTTGTATCTTTACAGAGTTATTTTAATTTATTCATTTATGATGATTTACAATGTTTTTTCTCTCCTGTGGAGTGTTGTATTTATGAGGTAATATTATGATCTCACGGAAAGTGAGCTACTTGAGCTAACAGTGATATTAAATGGAGCCAGGGTTTCACCCAGAGTATTTAAGCAATGATTTTGTATGAACAGCTATTAGTCTGTACGAACTGTTTCAAAATTTTCTGAAGCCACTCAAAAGAGGATTTCATAGAATCATAGAATGTGTTGGGCTGGAAGGGACCTTTAAAGGCCATCTAGTCCAACCCCCCTGCAGTGAGCAGGGACATCTTCAACTAGATCAGGTTGCTCAGAGCCCCATCCAGCCTGGCCTTGGATGTCTCCAGGGATGGGGCCTCCACCACCTCCCTGGGCAACCTGTTCCAGAGTCTCACCACCCTCATTGTAACAAACTTCTTCCTAATGTCTGATCTAACCCTGCCCTGCTCTAGTTTAAAGCCATTGCCCCTCCATCCTATGGCTACCTGCCCTTGCAAACAGCCCCTCCCCAGCTTTCCTGTAGGCCCCCTTTAGGTACTGGAAGGTCTCCCCGGAGCCTTCTCCAGGCTGAACACCCCCAGCTCTCTCAGCCTGTCTTCATAGGAGAGGTGCTCCAGCCAGATTTATCTACTTATATATTTTTAAAATATTTATAAAACAGCAATACTTGGCAACAGTGAGTTTCAGTAGGTACTGTACAGAAGTTTGTGTATTACAAAGAAGAGAAAATCCTGCATTCTGGTAGAGAGTTTATGGGTACTTGCTCATGGTGGCTCTGCAAAACTTTAAAAGGAAGCTTTAGTGCAAATGGGTGTAACCTTCAGTTGCATTTAGGTATCATAAAATGAGACCAGTGAGAATTGGACTGGAAGAGGTTTTTGAGACTATAGGAGTTGTAATAAAGGTACTTATGGTGCCATATTTCTCTTGAGACATCTTGAATTAAATATTGTACCTCTTAAAAAGGGCTCTGATGGGGTGAGAGCCAAGCTTGAGCAGTCTCAGAACTGCTTCTGAACAGAGGCTGGGAAAACGAGCAGCATTATTTTAGCATCACTTCTGCTTTAAGCAGTTGTCCTTTCTTAGATCACTGTCATATTGACCTTGAATCATGTACCACCTTGGCCTCAGTAAAAATTTATTTCAGTGAGATGTTAAAACCCTGTCCCTCTAGAGAAGTGTACAGGATTTTTCATTCCTTTTCCACACCTGGATAAACTTCTGAAGTTCAAGGATCTGCATTCTTTATCTCCTTTATGCTAAAGAATAACAGTTCTCTGTAAGAGGAGACACGGTTTGGAAAACGGAAAGAATGGTAGATGCTAAAAATGACTGACTGTCAGTTGGATTTGGACTATAAGAATGCTTTCACTGGTGAGATGCAGCTTGCATCCGCTGGGCTCCTTGCCATGGCCTGCCAAGCAGAGGTGACCATCACTCATTTCATGAAGGCCCTTTGCTCTAGCGGGAGGCCGGCGCTGGTGCTCCCGAGGTGGTGGCTGCTCCCTCCTCGGTCACGGCGACGTGGCACAGGATGGGGTTGGGTCCCGCGGCTGGGGACAGCCCCAGCAGCACTGGCCGCGCTGACACACCGACCCTTCCAAATGGGGCCGTCAGCAATGATCATACAGCCCTTCTTCACCAGAACTCTGCCAGATAGGCAGGGCACGGCAAATGGCAACAGTGATTGAAATCCTTCGGATGAGGAGGCTCTGGGCAGCACACACTTTTAATTCACTCCTTTGTTAATTAAGTCCTGTCAAGACCATTAGCTGCAAATGTTTCTTAACTAGTGAGTCCTGCAGAGGCCGGTGAGACAGTAACTGCTGTGCTTCCACGGGCCTTCAGAAACAAGGGCTTGTGAAGGAGAGAACTGCTCACCCCGGCCGGAGCCACGGGGCCGGTGGTCCCCACGAGCGGGCACCGACCTGTCCGCTTGGGAGTGTCACGTGTCATGGCGATGGCACTCCTCGAACAGCTCTGGCCAGGGTCAGGCACTGGAGAAAAACCAGTCTAGTGGTCTACATCTCCACTCCCCTGCCTGCGTGAACTTAACATGCAGACCAATAAGTAGAAGACAATATTTTAATTGAATAATCTGTTTTCTCACTGGCTCAGTTTTCAGACTGGAGAGTGCTGTTCTTTGATTGCTTGTCTGTAAGAGAAGGTAGGGCTCTTCACAATATGTTGGTGTTTTTTTTCCTCTGCCTAGAGCATATTTTGGTTGTACTAAATGAGGTGTAGCAGCTGAGTCAGAATTTTGTGCCGAGATCAGGGGTAGTTGTGTCCAGGCTTTTTTTCATTTCACGCTGCTATTCTTCTATTCATAAGCTATTTGTAATACAAGTAAGTTGTGCTGAATCTTTCTTTCATCACATCGTTTGCTATATTTGATACCAGCATTAGGGACACATTGAGGCAGATGTCCTGTAGTGGCCAATACCATAAGTGATCTCATGGATTCAATGCTGTAAGGTATTACTTGCTTTAAGAATATTTAAACCTGTTGTTCAATACGTATTTATTGCTGTCTACAGTGCAAAAGGCATACATGTTTATTTGCTGTTCTTGCTGTGAAAGCAGGGCCTTGCACCTCAAAGATGATTTTGTGAGTAAGACTTCTACTAAGTGCGGATGCAGACACTGAGATGTTAAATACTCTGTGACACTCGGTGTTTTCAAAGGGTCCTATTAGACACCTTATTTTTAAAAAGTGCTTCTTTCTGTCCCTAGGCACTGTACAGACACTGTTTGCTGTGTGATCTTCATAGTCGTCATTCTGGGTTACATTGCATTAGGAATTGTGGGTAAGTAAATGCAGGTATAGTAGCACTTTCTCACACCCAGGGGAGGCAACTTTATGAATGTTACAATTTTTAACTGGGATGTCCCTTTTGCTTATATCTGTGTAGAGTTTTGCAATCAATAAGTAAATAATTATTTGCCTAGAAGCAAATAATGAATTAACATTCAGTGTCTATTGTAATTAGGGAAGAGTTCAAAACCATGTGTTTATTGGTGAAAAACTCAAAATTAAGTATGTTCAAGTAAAAATGACATGGTTTTATAATTTGCTATCATAAAGTGTGATGGAAAAAATCACTTTCATTTGTCTTTAATCTGGCAGCAAAAGTTAGAGGTAAACACTTTGGTTTTAAGAGGCTTTTAGTTCTGAAAATATTACTGAAAGAACCTATGTGAGGCCCTCATGGCCTAATTGAATTGCTCCCACTTTGCTTAATTCCAAATTGACACCAAAATTGATTTGACTTGTGAAACTATTTGGAGCAGAAATAGTCACGCAACTCCCAGTTATAGGAGATCGGAGACGCACTTACCAGACTATACATGCAGTGTATATCTCTGCTTACTAAACCTGCTCTGAAACAGACTGAAGAAAAGGAGATAAATTATTAGTCCTAAGAAGGAACAGCAGCTGCTGGACTGTGCACAGTTGCTGCAGACCTGCCATGCCTTCCACTTGATGCTGGGAGTTTGCCATGTCCCAAGGACATCCCTCCTGTCCGTGCTGTTGTCCTCCTCTTCCTACCTGATTGACTGGTTCTTCATTGATGTCCTGCTCTCTCCTTCAGTCACTGCTCAAACGCAAAGCCAGAGCTGAAGGAGCTGGACTCAGAGGAAGGTTTTCTTGAGGATACAAAACTGGAGGTTTTCTTGAGGATACAAATGCTCTGGTGACTGGTGACCGCCCCTGTGCAGACAGACAGTATTCTGAAGGGCTGCTGCCCAGACAGAGGGACAGGAGATCATTGGCAGTTTCTAGCTGTACAGTATTCTTGTGCTGCCAGATCTTGTCTCTCTTTCCAGCACTGTATAAATCTCCTGGTTTTTTTTGGCTAGAACTTTATGTCAACTCTGTATGTGCAGTTTCCAAAGAACCCCACATGCTAGACATTGCAGAAGTAGATAGCAGCAGAAGGGGACCGACCAGTTCCTCGCTCCTTCATGTCTGTGGTCTCAGACAAATGCAGTTACGGTGATGCGAGACAGAGAATTAGTTATATTCCCTGCTCTGAACATGCAGTGCTTTCCTACGGGACACAAGGCATCTGAACAGCTGTCTCCTGCAAACCTTATGAAATAATGGTTAGAACTAGAACCTATTCCTGGAACCAGATACCAAATTTGTAGCTGGTGACTTTTTCTACCGTTCTTACAGAGAAGATTGCAATTTTCAATCGCGAAACATTTCTTTCTGCTCCAAATCCAGATCCATGTGGTCCCTGCTTTTCATCTTTCCTTGGACTGTGCTTCAGCTATTCTTTTAACCCTTATTTGTTTCTAAGGAAAAGATGAGATCAGCTTTGGTGCAGTTCCAGGGGCCAGCCCTGAAAAAAATACATGAGGGTCAGAGAAATTCACAGAATGGTAGGGGTTGGAAGGGACCTCTGAAGATCATCTAGTCCAACACATTAAGAGAAAATAGATTATAAATCAATCCTTAGTCATGAATTATGCCTTATGGCTTATTATAGGGGGGAAAAAAGTAGTACTTTCTGCTGCAGAAAAATTCAGTGATTACTGCTCTGGATCCTGTCTAATTTGGCTTGAGAAGTAAGCAATAAATGCAGGTTCATTGCAGAACTGCTATGACTGAAAATCTGAGTCAAATTTTGCTGTCAGTATTGTAAGTCTAGCACACAGAGGCTTCAGCTATATGTGTGTCTGTGTAACAGTAGGGTAGAACTGTGTTATGTTTAAGCGGGGCTGAAATGTAGTCTGAGTAAAAGGTAATCAGTTCTCCTTGAAAGATGACACCAAACCATTTTTGATCCTGGCCTTAGTTCTGCTTCAGTGATGGCTGCTGTTGAGTGACGGTACTGAATAGAAATAGTTATTCTATGATTTACTTTCTTATCAATCTTTTATCTTTACGGATGAACTAAGTGTGCTAATTTAACATTGCATGTAGTTTTCCTTCATATCAAATGGACTTAACTCTTCACGTTTATTTCAGAGATACTGGGCTTATCCGGGCGATACTTTACAAATGTTTAGCCTCTTAATTTAAGATTATTTTAATTCATAAAAATGCACATTAAAGGCAGCAAGTAAGTTTTCTTGGAAAAGAGCCTCACATTCCAGAGGGTGCGTTAATTCAAAGTGGTAACTCTTGTTGTATTGCTTTAAGGGATGTGTAAACAATACCGGTGTTATCAACATGGCTTTGCAAATTCTGTATCATGTGTTCTGTTACCTGTTTCAATACATAAGTAAATGGCTTGTGTTAAAAAGCCATAAGAACAATATGGCAGGTCAATTTCTCCATACATTAAAATATTACAAATATACCTTTAAGGGAAGCAAAATCATGATATGAAAGGCTGCCCTTTCAAAAATACACAGTAGAGGGAATGAGACAGATAGTATAAACAGATTTGCAGTTCATTTTTAAGTATCACAGGATGCCATTGTTCTAATCACATTTTCTCCTTGACAGGGCACTTTCCAGCCTTTACAACCACTGACATAGCCCATAGAGCACTGAAAAAAAAGGTGTGCATCTGACAGACATTTAGTGACAGACATCAGCTATTTTTGGTACTATACATGCGTGTTGGCTCGCATGAATAAAAGAACTGACATAACTGCAGGCCTCCTGAAAATGCTATATCGATGTCGTAGGACGTCACACTGCTGCTCCGAGGGCTGAATCAGCTGTGTAATATGGTTCAGCTAGTCTTTAATTTTCTATTTTAGCCCAGATGTTTGTGCCAGCACTCAGACTGCAGCCCTATGAGCATCAGAGCATGCTGGAATAAAAATTTTATGTGACTGGATTCCTTTTCATTTAGTGCTTGATAGCGAGTCACCAGTAGTGCAGTAGGACATGCAAAACATGGTGCTGCTCTGTCAGGCTGGTTCTTACAATGACCGATGTCACTCGGTGAGAACTGTTGAATTAGGTACTTATTCTTCACTGACTAGGCCAGAAAAATTGTGTGTTTATCACATGGATTCTTTCACTGTCATTTCTCTGAATTTGCAAAGAAGGTGGCAGAGGATTAAGATTATTAATAAATGTATATGTAGTAAATGAGACCCAATTATTTTTTTTTCACTTTGGAATTTATCTGAGAGGTGTCTTCATCCATCCACCCAGCAGCTCATCCAAGAGATGGAATTTCACAAAGTGTGCTGAATCTATTTTTTAAAAGCTTTTTAATTGTGTTTTACTAAAAACATGGCTAAAGCCTTAGGCACACAGGACAGCTACTGCCAAGCAGGAGTAGCTTTAGACAATTTGTAATGGCAAAGCAGGTACAATCTGAACAGAAATTCTGTTTGGAAGTGAGCAGTGTGTTCCATTGTTTATACTCTGCTAATTTCTGCTAATAATTGAGAAGCACAGTGCAAAAGGTAAGTGATTAAATTTGAGACCAAGGAGTGATACAAACCCAGTGGAACCAAGGCAGCCTTTTGAAGTATTTCAGCAGACTTTGCATAAGAAGTAAAAGGAATGTGGGGAGGATGCACTGCTCTGCCCGTTGGATGAGCTGAGTTTTAGCCTGTTGTCTGTGTTGGTCCACCCAAACGGGCTGAAGGAATTGAGCTGGGGTCACCTGGGCCCTTCTTATGGGAGGATCCTGAATAAGACTGAGATAGCAAAAAAACCAACCCCAACCAACATCACGTTGCAGTGTTTATCTCCTTTCTCCCAGGTTTGTCTGAGGAGTGAAAAATAATTCCAGGTTTAATCTGCTGTGCTACTTAGGAAAGGATATTGTTGGCAGCAGCGACTACTTCCGAATTATCTATACGAGGCAGGTATAAGTCTGGCTACAAAATTCTCATCAGTACTTTGAATCTGGCATTGTGGGGCTTATCTCTACTGCTTCCTCTTTTGCTGGCGTTAAAGAAAAAATAACAGTCAAACGCAAAAAATGAGTCCCTTTAATAATGTGCCAAACTAATTTTGGGGCTGGGAAAAGAGCGATGTATGAGAGTCATTAACATCATACGCGTAAGGCCTGAGAGGTCATTCAGATCTGTATAGGATCTTGACCTATGTGCGACCAGGCTTTTGTGTGTAGGAAAAGCAAGGTCATACGGAAGTAGAAAGAAAAACTCCTCCTTGTCAGAGTCGTGATAGAAGAAAGTGTACAAGGCGTAACTTACGGACTCATTGCAATCACCAGAGAGCCGTCTGCTTTCCGATGTCGTGTACACATACGAGTTATCAACTGACTGTAGGAATTCCTAAGAGAGAGTTGGTGCCTCCTGGATGTTCCTGCTTAGTAATGCTACTGAAATAAATAAGCAGGGACTAACAAACTAAAAAGTTAATGGGGTTTAACACTGGTGAAACCCTTTAGCTTTCTCTGAGCATCAGAACACCAGAGTTAATCTGAAGTGAGTTTAATCTGAATGTTCAGAAAGTGTTTGATACCAAGCAGCAGGTTAATTTCCAAACTCCAAAACACAGGAAAACTAACAAAGGTTAAAATGAACTAGCAGATTCATTTTGGTAACCTAAACCCATTCCAGGTGAAAGGTAGCATGACAGATTTTCTGTAACTATTTGCAAGTCATTGAAGACATGTTGTGCATCTGTCCTGAACATTTCAATACATTTGCAGTCTGCTTCTCGGAGATCTTATATAGATTCTGTCTCTGCTGCACATGTCATTATTGTTGAGCACTGTTATTCTTACCAAAGTGACCTTGAGGAAAATGACAGTTTCACAAATGACTAAATATAATGTCACAAAGTTGAGAGAAAAGGGGATAATTACAGAGAAGCAAGTTCAAGGTGGTTTGCATAGATCAAGGCCTGGAGTGTATGCTAAGCGGGCTCCTGGCATTCAGTATGTAGTGCATGGCGGGGAGGTTGGATCTAAAATCTTTGTAATACCTGTAATCTTTTCCACATAATACAAGCAAAAAGAAATGTTAGGGAGAAGATCAACAGTCTTTTCTAATAGTTCTCTAGCAACCTGATTTTAGGGTGTCAGCTCAGAGTAGTGATATGGACTTATATTCTGGCATTATATCTTACTTTCAGATGATACTTAAAAATAAATGAGATTTCCATTATTTAGAGTTAGTAGTCAGAACAGTTCAAAGGCTAGTCATGGGCTAGTTATGAAGGAAGCTTAGTCAGGTCTGCACACTACAGCTTAGAAATAACAATACCAACAGCGATAGCTGGAGCGTACTTGATCCTCAAAGGGAAGTAATAGTGCAGGTGAAAATGGCTTGGAGAAGAAATCCTGCTTCGAAGTGGAGAAAAGAAGTTTAACAGTTCAATACAAATGTCTCTTCCCATTCAATACTATGGTTCACGGTAGCATTTAATTGCCAGGTGCAGAACTAATAACTGCAAAATGGAGAGCTGCCAAGTGAGAAGTCAGGAAATGTTTTCATTTACAAAGTGAGAGTTTGTTTCCATTCCTAGTGCAGATGGAGTCCATTAGATTCAGTCACACCCCCAGCTGATGTCATGAATTTCGATGCCATTGTGGTTGTCTGAACGCTCTTTGTCTACATAGTTAGCTCCTCTTCTTTCCCCTTTTAATAGCTATTAGTTTTTAAGCCCATTATATCATATTTTGGATAGAATGAAGATGTGGTGCCCTGAAGGTAAAAAGTGAACTGGTTTGCCTTCTTACTGATTTGGCCATACCTTTGTCGTACCTCAGTTTAGTTTGGTTCCTATTTTAGTTTTTCATTAGGAAATCTACAAATCACTGCTCTTCAATGGTCATCAACAAAGATTAAAATAGTCCATTAGAGGTGATACGTTTTCACGCTAGCCAGTTTCAACTACTGACTGTGTACACTTGATTAAAATATTAAAAGATATGTGTATATTTGCAGCTTGGGTGCATGGCGACCCCAGGAAAGTGATTTATCCAACTGACAGCTATGGGCAGTTCTGTGGTCAGAAAGATACCGCCAATGAGTGAGTACTGAATGCATTCACACACCTTTATTACTCATGCACTATGAACAAAATGTGAGGTTTCAAATCTCTCTGTCTGATAGGGGTTCTTGTGGGAAGTTGAATAGACAGCGACACTCTTACTGCATTTATTTCAAATACAGTTCAGAAATAGATGAGTTGCTTAGTGCAAATCTAGACCCAAATTATTACTATAATGCAGTTATTTTCATAATTCATAGAATATTTTTGGTAAAGTGTGAATATAACTTAAAGATTTACATCACTAATTGCATAGAAAGCGAGTGCCAAAGTTTGGATAGTTAATAACCTGTTGAGTAATTCTTCTGTCCACCTTGGGATAAGAGTAGTCATAAAGCATTGTGGCCTGGTTCTCAGTTTTCCTCAACATGCACCAAATAACAGAAAAGACCATAAGGAAAAGCTCTTGTGTTTTATCCAGTGCTGGTGGAGAGGAGACTGAGTGGTCTGGGAGACGGGCAACTGTAACCATACCTTCCTTGGGGGTATCAGCCAAACTGCTCTACTTGTCTCTGTTTCCCAGTCTTTTTAAATTTTGACTTGTGAGAGTTAAATTAATTAGTTGATATCAACAGAGTGTTTCTACATGAAAATAACTGCTCAGGAAAGAAAGATGTTGCATCAGTGTTTTCTGTGAAAATCTACATTTTTCATGACACAGAATTTAAAGAAATAGTTTTTCTTTTTCCCTCACCTTCTCACTTTTAAAAAGTAAGTATTAGGAACCCATTATGCCCTTGTTACTGTCAAGAAGCTGGATGCCGTGCAGGAAGCAAAACAAACTAGTGCTTGGTAACAGCTTATTGCTGCTTCTTTCTTTTTGCATTTAGTTTTCTGGGAAAAAAACTGAGGAAGCCACTGTCCAGAGAGCAGTTCAGAAGGGGAGGAGCAGGAGTTAGGGAGTGGAACAGAGGCAGAGCTAGGGGCTTTACGTCCTCTCAAGGGTTTTTACAGAGGAAACAGACTGGATAGTGTATGAAGATCTGTTCCACCCTCCAACCCTCCACCTTCCTCACAGCAGTTGTTGGAGAGTCCAACTTGCTGAAGGAGAAAAACTAGGAGAAAAAGTTTTAGTGTTGTGTGTTCCCCTCACTGCACCCTCTGTCCTTGCCCCCATATTCGTCCTTGTCCCCTCTGTGGTGTGTAGGAAGCGGTGGGCAAATTGATTTGGGAGTCTCAAGACATATGCGCACTGTGTGGCGTGTAGCCAGATGCTTCTCTCTGATTCTCATCATCCACTCATTCCTGTTTTTCTCTTTGTTACGCAAGTCTTCCCTTTAGTTATATCTTACAATGTGATTTCCAGTTTGTATTCACAAATGTCCCTGCATATATGTGATTGCTGGAGAATAACACAGCTACTGAGGCTGCATTTTGGCTCTTATTTGCTACATTGAGGAGTTTCTTATAAAAACATAAGCCAAAATACACATAATACAACTTACTGGAGAAGCAAGAATGTTTCTGGCAGTGGGCCAGGAGGCCCCTCTGAACAAGTCCCTCTAGTCCCTAAGAGTGGAGGTGTGGGATGTGTTGTCAGGCCTTCGTTGAAACCATCGCCAGATTTTTCAGATGCCCTGAAAGTAGGCGGTGTAAAAGGCTAAACCCAGGACTGCAGTTTTCCAAAGTCCCCAGTGTCTTAGTCTGAGACTGTTTCCTTGGAAAGTGATCACAGTCTCTGTGTTTTGGATCTTGTGGTTGGAACAAGCATCTGCAGCAATCTCACTGAAGAGTAGAAAATAGAAGCTAAAAACCAAGCCAATGCTCGCAGCCCATGCAAAAACCCATTTGAACTCCAATGAATTCCAAGCAGGCAAGATAATTCTACCTCCAGCTGTCACGAGGATCTCTCTTAGGCCTCTCTGTGTCTCCCTGTAATCCATCCATTACTCTCCATATAATATCTAAACTTGTTTTGTCTTCTACAGACCACAGCGTAATCACAGAATACAACACGATTTCAATATAGAGAATACAGGCCTAGTTCTCAGTGACTGTTTTCTTGTGTTATGTACATGTTTAAACTTTTTTTTTCTGCTGTCAATGTCAGCAAGTGGGATAAGGCATAAGAAAAAGAAAAGAGATTTCATTAATGGCTTTGAGCAGCTCACAGGTAATAAATACTGTCAAGAAACTACTGAAGAACGATGACATTTCAGCCCAAAAATTTATTCTGTTGATTTGAAGAAATAACAACTAATGATAATGAATTGTATTTGCCAGAATGCATGTTTTGTTAAACGCATAAGTAGAACATATCTCAGTGAAAGCAATTTAACCTTGTAAAACGTCAGGCAGTTGAGCTAATCCAAGTTTTAAAGGCAGCTTGAATGGCTGTGATGCTGTGTCACGGCTTTGAAGGCATAGGCGTGTTCAGCAATTGTTGGGGGCCGCGTGCCGGTGGAAGATCAGAGGGTCCGTCCTGGAGTGGGGGAGACGATGGGGAGATGCGGGAGCAGGACTGGTGCCACGCCAGCAGATGGCAGAGGGGCAGCCTTGTTCGCCCAAGCACACTTCGTTGTTAGTACTGTCCTGCGTCCTGCTGCCTCTGTGCCCATCGCCACAGTGGGGTCAGTGGGGGCTCAGACAAACGCTTACTGTCTTCTCTTTGCACATCACAGCCCATAGCGGGGCATATGCACCGTTACTCCTTGTGGGGACACTGTGTAGCCCTGGCACGGCTAGCTGGCTTCCAAGTCTGTGTGAAAAGAGCAGGACTACTGCCATACCATCTTCACTAGAGCTGCCTGGCAGTTTTCTGACATAGCAAAGATTAACTGCATATTTTTCTACCTTCAAAACCCAGATATTTTAATCCAGAGATTTTGGGGTAATCATTTTTCAACAAATCCAAAGTAGGGTGACAGCTACCTCAAGGTCCTGAGTTCCAGAAGCTGTCAAGTGTGTGGATTCTGGAGTGCAAACCCCTCAGTCTGTGCCTTATTTACATAAAAGGAGGTTTATCAGCGTTATTAGCAGATGTTATTATCGTTCTGCTTCCTGGACAGCTGCTTTTGCTTTCCAACCATAAAAAGCTTTTGATTGATTTTGGTGCCACCTTCTGATCAAGAAAAAAATAGGCAGCTTTTACAGTGTAGCTTTTGCTAATTTTTGGTAATTCTGCGTGCGGTACATACACAATGCGTTCAGCGTAAGCAAAGGGACCACAGTGTTTTTGCAGGGGTGTTTTACAGACCTCACTTCATAGAGGCAGGACTACAGGTACCTGTAACAGGCCCTGGGTTTGTTTCAGCCTAAAACCTTGCGGTGGAAAAACCTTCTCAAAATTAGCTTTCTTTAGAACAAATACATCTGGTTTCAGAGATGTTTGGCACAGAACGTTCAGGGCCTGCTTGGGATTTGTTTTTTTGTCTTGTGTTTACACTATGACTGTTCACAATAATAGAATTTAAATCTCAATGTATACTATAAATTTTTGAATGGTGGGATGTTTAAGCACCCATGTTTATAATATTAATTATCTTATATCCACTTCCCTAGGAACAAGACCATTTTGTTTTACTTTAACATTCTGAAATGTGCCAGCCCCGTAGTGTTAATAAACCTACAGTGCCCTACAACACAGGTGAGTGAAATACAGAGATAAAATACTTTTCCTGCCTCTTAGTCATGGTGCTTGAGAACTAGACAGAGATTCGTTTGGATTTTAAAATTTAAAAGTATCCTTCAAAATATAATGTTTGTTTTATAGATAAAACGCGTAGCACACGGTCTCTGTAGCCTGTGATGGTCAGAAAAAATAAATAGAAACGCACATGTGTATTTTGGATAAGAGTTGGCCAAAAAAAGTCTGTTTATTTGAATACAGCAATTTGTTAGTTATGAATTCATCAGACAGCTATCCAGCAGTAATCAGTGCATGCAGAAAATAATTCTGATTGACATCTGGGGTTTTCCAAACTAGACATGTTCAATAAAATGTGGATATCCTGAGTGACAGGAGTGTCTGGGGGTGGTGAGAGCCTATGGCGCTTTCAAAAGTGAAGACCTTGAAGGCTTGTTCTTGCCTTATGCCACAGTCTGTGCTCCCTTAGCTGTGCTGCAACTTCTCCTCAAGTTGTGAAATAAACCCAGCCACTGACCTTGAGTGGGTTACAATTATCCTCCTGATCTTTTTTACGAGACCATTTTACTGACCTGCTTTGTTGAACAATTACACAACCAGTTATGTCAGTTCATCTTACGAGGCAACAACTTGTGGCATGGGGCAGGTCAGAGGAATTAGGTGCAGGACTGCTCTCATCCAACTTCGCTGCCGAAGTAATCGTACCGTGTAATCAAACTGCAGGTGGCAGAGTATGGTCTCAGCCATTTTGACAACATTCAGTGAAGTCCAGTATTAATTTGAATGAGGGTTGTTGTATGGTAACCAATTTATTGATTCCAAGTGTTAATTGTCTATTTATTTGGCTATCATTTTAAAATGTTTCCCATTCCATTTTGCCCTTACTCCTCATCCCTATCCTTGATAGGTGTTTCTGGCCTATCAGTTAGTGATATGGCCTATCAGTGACTGTATGGACTATTTGACACAGCTGAAGAGATGGAAATCTCCGTCAAGGAAGAGCAAGAACCCTCTTAACACTGAGCAGTTGCTGTCAGAATGGAAACTTTCTCTATCAGCAGCAGATTTGCTACCGGAATCCCCATCTGTCCACATACAGACACTGGCACTGTTACCCTGCCACCTTTAGACTCTGTTCTGGGAGCAGTTCAGCCTGCTCAGAAATACTGAGGTCCTTGTGTGGGATTTGGCTGGTGCTGTGGTCAAGGTGGCAGTGGTCATGAATCAACTACGGTGAAATACTTGTTGAAGGAGTGTTGGGGCAGTAGAGCAGTTATTTTGTTTATTTTCAGACACACATCTCCAAAACTGAGAATGTTCTTGAATGCTGTTTGCTATTGCAGATGGTTAATTCTCTGGTCTTTTGTGACAATGCAGAAGAAACCTTTGTTTGATAATTCCTCTTTTGAACTGCAGGCAGGGTCTTTCATTCCTGTCCCATGAGAAAAACCCCCAAGAACTGGCATAGGAAGAGCTTCTGTTCTTGAGTAAGACCATGGATTTGCAAACTGTCATTATAGTTCACTGAATCCACAGACAGCACATTTCAGCCTGTTTCATAGATGGGAAACTGAGGTTATAGTGGAGTGTATACTTTTTAGTTACCTGCTGTCCCAGCAAGGACAAAACTCTTCTTTCTCTGTTCCTTGGCCTGTGGGTAGTCCATAGGACTGTAGTGCTCATCTAAAAAGACGCTCTTGCAGCTTCTACCCTCTTCTAAGGATTAGTACCTGATCTTTTCCCCAAATTCCTTTGCGTGAATCATACATGGCAGAACGCCCTTGAGGTAAATACAGTTTTGTGAGTGATGTCCCTCTGGTACTTGAATAGCAGCTTTGGAAACAGAGAACAGCCTTCTGGAAAACGCTGAAAACTTGCTAAAAAGATGGACTTCCAACCACCTCACAGTATTTAGGAACACTGACGAGTCAGAACTTGCGTGATTCCAGCGACCAGCGGAGCTGTCATTGTGCACTGGGGGCAGCTGCTTCTCCAATACATAAATCTAAATCATAACTTCTGAGTGGATGCATTCATCAAACCCCAGTCCTCACTTGATTTCTCAGATAAATCCAGTTTGTAATGGCTGTACCTTGAGTGGTATGAATTTCATTCCTGGCATGCACACTCCTCTTGCTTTGTAAGTAAGGGAGATTCATCATTAGTCAGTAGTAAAAAGTCACCTTTGAGTGATTTACACCCAACTTGACTTGAACGATATCTATGGACATGTATTTGCCTGAAGAGATTGTGTTGAAAGGTGGAACAATTTTAGCTGCATGAGACTTTTTTCTAATAGAGTTCTGCTTATAAGTGTAATAGAAAGAAAGTGTGTGTATCCTGTGAGAGCAGCTACTGCACCACCTTGCTCATATACACTGCTGCTGATGGAAGTAGAGGACGACCCGACAGGTTTTTTTCCTGGTGTTCAAAAAAACGCCATCTTTTTTTCAACAGATTGAAAGCTCTGCATATCTACCAGAATGCTTAGAACCTAAGAAGGTACAGAGAGTGTCTTGATATGCCAGATATGAGGAGAGACTTTGAAAGTGTATTCATCAAAGATTTTTTTTAAGTATTCATCTAGGGAATTGAGAGGAAAACCTATCTCCCTTTCTAAATTCTGCAGTAAACATTACTGAAGGCAATTCCATAAAACAGTGCATTTTTATAGGTGGCCTTTTTCTTGCTTTTTAATTGCACTGACTTTCCTTATCCTTCTCTACCCTCAGTGTATCTTTACTATTTTTCTTTCTTTTCTTGCAGCTTTGTGTCTCCAAGTGCCCAGACAGGTTTGCAACCTACATTGATGTTCAGGCTTCCTACAGATATAAACCAGACCAGTGGAATTACTTCAGGCAGTTCTGCAAACCTGGTTTTAACAATCCTCGCAAGGTGTGTATGTATCAGTAGGTGGTGGACTACATTTTTTCTTCAACCAATATGTAATATGCATGATTTTACTGAGCTACATCAAAGCTTTGAATTATTCTGATTTCACCATACAAAGAGTTGTCCCATGTACATGGTTTGACCGTGATTTAATCAAGGGTGAAAGTCTTGTATGCACACCAAACCCCCCACTCTTTAAATGATTCCTCTTTGCTTAAAAGAATACCTGCAGCTACCTGGGTAGTTGCAGTACTGTGGCAAGCAGTATCCTTTAGTTCTTCGGTACTCCACAGCAGTAGGGCAGAGCAACTCAAACCTGTTCTTAATGCTCCCGAGTCATCTATAGCTCCTTAGTAACTTGGCTAGGAAAATTAATCTATCCTTCATGTATCTGATTTTATACTCAAATATAGTGTTATTTCTCCCATCTTCAAAACATCTTGCAATTCAGCTATTTTTTAATTGAGTTAAATTCTTACTCTACCTGAAGAGAAAAGGTGAAGGGGAGGCAAGGAACAATTGCCCAGTCACTTCTGGCTTAGAAGACTGATCCAAACTGAACAGGTCTTTTTTTTTTTTTTTTTTTTTTTTTTTTGTCAGTAGAAAAGGAAAGAAGAATAGTCTTTTCCCAAATCTCAGTGACAGTTTGGATTCTCACTTGCATCATGAATGTATCTGCAGCTCCACCAGTCAAGTTTGGGGAGGAGGCTACAAAGCCCAGTTTGGGGCATTTTCTCAGACTGGGTGAGAAATAAAAAACACGTAGTTATTTTACTATGTATTCAGCATTCCTGTTTTTCCCCTTTTTAGTCTGTTGCTCAAGTCCTACGTGATGAAGATTGTCCTTCGATGATCATTCCAAGCCGGCCTTGTGAGTGGTTCTACTTCTTACACACATCTTAGCAGATTATAAGCGTTCACATTAAACCACAACTCCAGCCTGAAAAGTGTTTTGTGGTAAGGTCACCAGGAGCTGTCTGTTACCTGACAGTGATGTCCATTCATTTTTAAACAGTTTAAAAGTATAAAGATTTGTTGTTACGGTTTCTAACTGACATCAGTGAACATTCAGCATGTGATTGGGTCAAGCTGAGCTCTTTCGTGCTCTTGAATCATCACTGATAACAAAAGCTTTACGGCGGAAATTGTGCCTTCCAAAACATGTGAGCGAGCAACCCCATTGGCATCAAGGAAATGCCAGGAAGGTAGGAAGGATCGTGTGGCCAGATGTTGAAGTTCAGACGATACTTGAGCCCTGTTACAACGCAGCTCGCTTTTCAGTTGCAGTGCTGGCTATGCAGGCATGCAGAGGATTTAAGGGACCAAAAAATGTTTTTGTCACTATGGTCTTTCAGAGTATTTTAGAGTAGATAACCCCAGGTCTTGGAGCTTATCTCAGCTGCAGAGGTGTAATACCAAGAGTATCAGTCACTGACCCAGAAGCTCATGCAAATAAGAAATTGCTGTTTATTTTTCTGTGCTTTAAAATAGGCATCATGTAAACCAGGGACATGTTATCAAAGAAGAGAAAATATGGATTAAATTTAAAAGAAAATATTAAGAATTTGTCTGAAAACCGATGTACTGACCCAAAAGACAGAAAACAATTTGCAAAGAAGCTATTATCTTCTTTTAGAGCACAACAAGGGGCAAAGATTACAGAGGGAGGAAAAGAGACGTGTTACTTAATTATTGCCTCAGAATAATTGGTAGGATAGATATTCTAGGCTGAATATCTGGCATCAGTATTTGTTGGAAGCTGATAAGGAAAGCACAGAATTGTTATATAAAGTTGAAGTAGAGCTATGTTGGAGGACTGACCTGCTCTTCCCTTTGGAATGAAAACCAGGAGCTTTTGCAGCAAAGAGCAGGGCAGCATAAATGAGCATGTAAACATCTGTCTTTTATAATCTCCTCTGCCATCTGTCTAACCAATAGCTTCTGTCTTTTTTCCATTGCTTCCTCTCCAAGAAAATCTGGTGATAGTGGCTGGTACTGCAGCTCATCTGGCATATGAGGAACTGACACTTGCTGTTATGTATTGTTTTGGGTGCTAATACCATTCGTGATCAGTCATGTTGAGTCTCGCTGGGGGCTGGTTTCATTATTAGTATGAAATGACATATCTGAGAAACTGCAGTTTTTGCAAACTGCCCGGATACTGACAGAGAGTAAGTTCCGCATTTATTACAAATTCTTAAACTGCTACAGATACTGCTGTTGTTATTTGGTGGCACCTGGAATCTCCAGTTGAAGGCTATGATCCCACCATGCCTGAGCTTGGACAAAAAGCCACAGAGCATAAAAATCATAATCTTGAATGTAATGGCTCTTCCAAGATATGTCAAAGTCAACATATCATTAGATAATCAATTGAAAAACAATTGACTATCCATCTGAAATGATTTAAATATGTTACAAAAGACAAGAGATAAAAGCGGAGCTTGACATGAAATGTAATATACGTGTTTTGTTTTGATATTTTGAATAGTTCTTAAGAGATGCTTCCCAGACTTCTCCACGAAGAATGGTGTGCTCACCGTGGCAAATCAGACTACGTTCAGAGATGGAAGAGGGAAAACAAGAAATGTAACTGATCTTAGGGAAGCTGCAAAGTAGGTTTTACCCTCCTTCAGTTCTACTTTGTTGGATTCTGAGATTGTGAAATCATTTAGGAATTGAAAAAAAATAACCAGAATCTGTTGTAGCAGATGGCTGAGGGTACCCAGGCAGGACTTGCTAGTAAATGGTCTCTCTGTGCCTGGGCACTTGCGAAGTTCCAGTAAGGAAAACCAGCACTGGGGTATGCAGAAATAAGCAAGGAGCCAGAAGTTTTAGTCTGGTTGTCTCAGAGTGACTGTCAGTTTTTAAATCATTCTTGTTGGTTTTCCTAGCAAAAATTAGTATTAAAGACAGCTAAAGGAGGTTCAAAATGAAATCCTTGTGCTGCAGGACACAGGCGAGTCAGTAATGGCCTCAGCTATTTCTGTGATGGCCTTTCCACTAACGTGGATGGTCCTAGTACTTCAGGCATCTCACCTTGTCAGAGTGCTCCTGGGTTTAGTGCATGTCTAAAGGTCAAAAAGCAACGTTCTGGGCTCTGGTGCATGACAACACCTCCCTTGCAGATGGACGGCAAGCATCTCCAACCCTTGTCATCAGCCAGGATGAGAGAAAACTGCTGCAAAAGCGTCACTTTTCCAGCTGCTGCCAGTCCTCGGCCTGTCTAGAGGACAGGGTACCTTTTCTTACCTCCCGATCCAAGGCTACCACATTCCAGCGCCTTACCAACACTGATAACACCTGCGACTTACCAAGTTCCCTCCTTCCTATGTGTGTCCCTTGCACCCAGACACGCATAAGTCTATGGGGCCGGATGGGATTCACCCAAGAGTACTCGGGGAGCTGGCGGGAGAGCTCACCGAGCCTCTCTCCATCATTTATCAACAATCCTGGTCAACAGGGCAGGTACCAGATGCCTGGAGGGTGGCTAATGTGACGCCCATCTACAAGAAGGGTCGGAGGGAGGATCCGGGGAACTCCAGGCCTGTCAGCCTGACCTCCGTACCAGGAAAGATCATGGAGAGGATCATCTTGAGTGAGCTCTCACGGCAAGTGCAGGGCAGCCAAGGGATCAGGGCCAGCCAGCGTGGGTTTGGGAAAGGGAGGTCCTGCTTAACCAACCTGATCTCTTTCTATGGCCATGTGAGCCGCTTCTGGACGTGGGGAAGGCTGTGGTCGTTGTCTGTCTGGACTTTGGTAAGGCCTTTGACACCGTCCCCACAGCATTCTCCTGGAGAAGCTGGTGAGTCACGGCATAGACAAGTGTACTCTTGGCTGGGTTAAAAA